>JAVYIG010000953.1:47500-412360 GCA_035222895.1 Strongylocentrotus droebachiensis | reverse complement strand
CCCCCGTGGACAAAAAATTAATTTGAGCCCTGTCCCCCCCCCCCCCACTGAGCGACTTTTCGGCCGGCGCGATTTTAAATTTTTAAACCCCCCCCCCCCCCTTGAAAAAATCCTGCGTACGCCCCTGCAAACCACTACACAATAACTTCCATCCTTCTAGGTGAGTATTATTCTCACTTATTCTCACTGCCGATAAGTAGGAACTAATCATGTTTCTGTCTCTCTAGTACGTCTCACGCACCATTTAGACCCCAATCATGTCCCATTCATTCGTTTCTGTGTATCAAGTCTTTCACTCAGTCACTCAGTAAATAACAATAATAGTATCTTATTCCCTTTCACACTTCGAGCGATGTATAAGGCACGATGATCTGAGTCCGTTTGTCTGAAATATACAAACGAAGCGGCTTGTGTTCTTGTTTAGAAATAGTAATATCCTCTTAAATTATACAGTAGTTCCAAATATACTCTAGATTTCGTACACTATTATCAACTATACATACTTCATTTACTAGGCAAACCAAACTAACAAGATTTATAACTTGCAATCAATTTATAGTCTAGTAAAGAATTTATTATTCAACAAGCCATTACTAGGCACCTGTTCAACAATATAGGAACCGTAAAAACCGTTAAAAACAAGGATAGAAATACTTTCATGAACTTCACTTATGAGTGCTGCTAGATAATGTACACTAATTTACCATTGTAATAGGTGTTTTACTGGGTGTATAATGTATACAATATTTCATTGCTTTATAGTTACAAGATGCCAACACTTAATTTACTTGTGTAGACTGCGTGCATACTGTATTAAAGTCAATGTATAGACTTACTGAGCTTAGAGGCTTTGATATCGAACTTTACTAACCACAATGGCTGTTAGACCAAAGTTAACTATTCTTTCCAACTCTTATATCAAGTAATCATATTCTGAACTGACTAAAGGCCTACTTCAGTTACTCCTACCCCTTGACACACAATTATATACCAACGCCCTGACACCTTTTTGGCCATTGTGTCCCTCTATCGTCACCATTCTATAAGAATGAAACATTAATCTAATTCACCCTTCCAACTAGGCTTTCAACAGTCTTTCCACTCCTCTATGTAAACGAGCTAAGCTGTGTTGGTTAAGCACTGTACATCTTTAATTCATCATCTCAGTTATAATCTAGCCTCGAGTTATTATCTCTTAGTTATAACTCACTACACCAGAATATACTTGGATAAGAACTAACTTTTTAATTCAAAGATAACAGGCATCCCTTTGAGTTCGTCCCTTACTGTCTTAAGTTCGCACCTCTTAATTATGTAGCAAAGTAATAATTGCCTGATATTAGGTAGGCTCATAATATGCAGCTATTTAATCAATCATCTCCAAGTGTACATATTCAACTGTCCACTATTCAATGTAATTCTACATGTCATGCTATATACAAGCACTGAGTGCAAACAATGAAATAAGGGGGAGAAGAGACACAAGTCCATTGTGTCCATGTCCAGTTCCAAGGACACGATGTCCCGTCCAAGACAGGACGAGGAAGAAGGGGGAGAGTTACACCCATGACTGCAAACTGTTGTATATTGAATAAAATGTCAAACTATAGATGTAAGAGAAATATGTTTCCTCAACTGTCTCATTTATATAACTCCCTGTATAAACTGTCTCTAATCTAATCTTAATCTACGAAATATCACGCCTTCTAGACAAGGACATGTATCATGAATTTATGCGTCATACAATATTAAGTTCATTAAAACAACATTAAAAGATAAATTAATCTACAGAGACATCGGTGACTTCCTGGCCTAAATTTATGTCACGAAGGCCCAAAGCCTTCTATTCCAAAAATTCATGTTCTATGGAGAAATCGAGACAACAAAATGTTAACGCAATGAAATATTTCTTATCACTCATAGTTCAATATCAAACTGGCCACAGAAATGAAATTTGAAATGGCTAGACATGAGACCGCATTTGGGACAGATTATCAGTCTGCCCAACGACCTGAGTCACACTCAATTAAATTTGTCCAAATTAATCAATTATGACACCAAAGAGCAATATCTTCTCTCTCAAAAATAGGTTGACCATCTTTAGATTCATTCTTTAACAATGGCAAAATTATCTGCACAAAGAAGAAGATATAATCACACAAAACATTACTCTCAAAGAGACACTCACAAAAAACAACCGTGCAGATAATCTAGAGAAAAGCCAAGGTGGTGTCATGAATCCAATTATTAATGGTCCACGATTTCCTGTTGTTTTTCAGTATATAAAAGTTATAATGACTGCTTTAATATTCGAGGCATAGTTGTTTTTATACGCTCTCGGGGAGGTTACATCGTGCTATTATCCTCGGCACGCCTCGGGGCAATAGCACGATGTAACTTCCCCTTGAGCGTTTAAAAACAACATAATATGAACACCTTCAGATTATGAAAGTCAGGCCTGTCCGGCTACCAAATCTGGTGGTAGTGACTTATGGTAAATATTGTAGATTTGTTGCGGTATCAGGGCGGACTTCCCCTTTATCTAATGCAGTCAAAATGCAAGAAAATACACACATGATAACTACAATGTTTCACATACTGAAGTATTAAAACCTTGTCCCATCTAAATCACTGTGGAGTATTCATGAAGGATTGGGCACACCCTAAAATGCGGTTATTTAGAGCAGGCGCGTACGCAAACCCCAACCCCCCCTCAATTTTTTTTTGTTTTTGTGTGTGTGTTTTGGAGGAAAACAATTATGTTAATGGTTGACCTAACAACGGTGACCTCACCCCCCCCCCCCCCACGCAACGGAACGGAATGTCGATCGGTCAAATTTTCAAATTTCGGGTAAAAAAAAAAATTAAAAAAAAAAATTGTGCTCTTACCCCCCCCCCCCCCCCCCCCCCCCCCCCCCGCTTATTCAGCGGCTAGCTGAGTCGTTGCGAAAATTTCGGCGCTTTTTAACAATTTTAAAACCCCTCTTCGAAAAATCCTGCGTACGCGCCTGAGTTAGAGAAATGCCTAGGTCACATTTGACGCGGCGGCGGTGTGGTCTAAATTGTCTACGGCCAATAGCAATTATAGGGCCGCCGCAGCATTCCCACGGTCACATACGTAGCGGTCACATAATGTTAGGGTAGCCGCACGGCGTATTTTGAATTTGTGGAGACAAAAAATCTGCGACTGCCGTACGGCCTTTGAAGTGATGACACACGGTCACCTTAGGGCGTCCCTGCGGCGGCCGTATGTTTTGACAAATACTAAGGCAGACGCAAGGTAGCCACAAGGTTCCCGTAAGGCGGCCGAAGGGGGACCATACGGCAATCGTGCGGCCAGACTGATGCTACCGCTTCACCCCTGGAGTATATAAAACGCGAGGCCACCGTACGACCGACGTACGGTCGCGTGGAACCGCTCTACGACATGACTATGGCGTGTCTAATCGCTACGGCGAACCAAGAAATGAAAACAGTTATAACTCCGCGTTATAATCCGACGGCGACCCGTACGGCCTGTAAAGATAGGGATAGGCCCTAGGGTGACCCTGAGACCACAGCAGATTCTCTGCGGCCGCCGCAAGTATATCTCGATTTCGGGGCGTACGGCCGCCGTATCCTAGCCGTAGAGCAAATGTGACCTAGGCATAACTCTGCTACTCGGGGATTCTGAATTTTGAATCAATGGCGGGAGCCGAAAGCTTCCAATGCGTATATGACACAACACAGCATACAAGCACTTAGAATAATACCAAAGACTCTGTCAATCGCAAGAGCAAGATGTTTCCACATAAAACTGTAATCCAGTTCTTCCTCGCTATCCGCTATCTTGTTTGTCTTCCCGTTGATACTGCCTTCTTTCAGTGAGGTCGATTCAGTAACCGCCTCGCACGATGATGGCGACTTGAAGGTAGACAGCTCGACGTCACGTGTACCTTTCAGTCTAGAATTCTCGTCGTTGGCGTAGCGTTTTTCGTAGAAAGCACTAAATTTGAAGAAGAAAAAAAATAATCATTTAAAAATCATTGAAACAATCCCATGCATAGTTGAGTGGTGTAAGCACTGGACTTGAAATGCAAATGCCGTGGGTTCGATCCCCGACATGGCACTAATGTCAGATGGCAAAGCACTAATCTACATTTTGGTACTCCATGCCCAGGAATAAAATGAGGATCATGTAAGATGATAAGCTTTGTGTAAGTAATTCCCATATGCTCTCTCGGTGACCAGGTGACCATTATGGTAGGAATATAACTTTCTACCAAGAATATACTTCTTGTATGACTGCACATATTAATTAAACAAGTCGTGCAGGTTTGACGTCTAGTGTAACTGCAGACTGCACATATCAATTAAACAAGTAGGAGTGCTGGCCTGACGGCGGGACGGCTTTTGGTCGCCTCCCACCCGCCTCACACTCCCTTCACAGAAATCAATCAGTTTTCTCAACATACATTGAGAAAGTATCTCATCAAAGATAAAAAGAACACTCCACCGACAAAATAAAGTATGATATAACATCTATAAGTGGTGAGTTCGATCTAAGGCAACTTTTCAAGCTCCTCTGGCGCTTTTTATTGATAATCGTGTAATTGTTCAATGTTCTAATCATAGAAGGATTCGAAACGAGAATAGGGGAAGCGGGTCAAATTTGGGAAGAGCCGGAAAGGGAGCTTTAAGCTCAACTTACCTCATTTTCTTTACTACTTTTCGATCGATGAAGATGCGAAGAAGCTTGAAGGCCCATGATGGCGGGAATGAGTCGACGTTCTTGTGGTAGACACGGAGGACGATGACGGTTAAGATCACAGAACAAGCACTCAGGGCAATCAGGACGAAAAAACACGTCACTGTGGAATAATAAGAGCCAAACAAAGAGGTCCATCATTCATTTCAATTCCGTGCATTAACGGAGGTAAGATCGAGATAGCGAATCTGCCAATTAAACCGTAACTGCCATTACTCACCAACAATAGACCTTGGCTCACCAGTCGGTGGCATGAACTGAGCTACAAGCTGCTGGAATAGAATTAGAGCCAGGAGATTGGTGACAGTCAAACTGATCTTCTCACCCGAGTCAGGATGGAGCCAGAAACTGATCAACATCAGAATGCTCAAGAACACGGAAGGCATTACGATCTGCGTGGTGAAGAATGCTGCCTCCCGGGCTAAGTCCAGCGTATAGATCACATGATCAAAAGGATGTGGGCAACACTTGTAGGGGATACTCTCGTTTGAGGCTTGAAAATTTGTCAGGTCCCATACACCATTGTGGATGTACATCTCTTGATGGGCATCAGCGTCGTCCTCTGCAAGAAGCCTCATCTTGGGACATACAACAATTAAAATACAAATATAAAATATAAAACATTATGTATCAAGACTAGGATTAATTAATAATTAATAATTAATATATATTAATAATTAATTAATAATTAATAATTCTTTGAATAGCTAGCTAGAGCATGTCCTATGGTTGTTGCACATGCGTCATTTCGCCTTGCGTTTTTACCTGCGTCAATCAAGCCGATGAAGAAAATCAGTACTTGCTCTAGTTATTCAACGCAATATTATTGTCCGTAGTTGACTACTCATGTTGCACGAATCGTACGATTTAATTCTCGTATATGGTGCGTCAAAGAGCCCGCTAGTGGCTGACGCAGTCTTACGACAAAAAAAATGACGCCTTGTGTGCAATGTACAGGCACAATGATATATGACATAGGCCTATATCGCCTCTAAATGTGCGTTCTTATACAGGGCGTATCATAATAAAGGATATTGAAGTTTAATGACGATTTATATGAAAACTACTGATTTCATAATCAAGCATTTTATGTCTGTTGTAAAGGACAGAATGTCCTCTTTTTAATGACACCCCGATCATACTACTACTGTCACAGTTGACTGAATAACAAAGCATTGCTGTCCACCATGTGAAAGGTGCACTGTGACAAGTTAGCATTCACAGATAAATTATAAAGATTAGTGCTTGTGTCAGCCCAGACATATTGAAATGCTGAACAATGAGTGGATTATGTGTCTAAGAAGGAAATGTTATCAAACTTGGCACAGTGCACCTTTCACATGGTGGACAGCAATGCTTTGTTATTCAGTCAACTGTGACAGTAGTAGTATGATCGGGGTGTCATTAAAAAGAGGACATTCTGTCCTTTACAACAGACATAAAATGCTTGATTATGAAATCAGTAGTTTTCATATAAATCGTCATTAAACTTCAATATCCTTTATTATGATACGCCCTGTATATAGGTTCACCGCCTAAAATGATGTTCTTTTAGCAAGTTGCATTTCAAACTAGATGTAACTTAGACTGCGCGCAGTCAAAATGATGCCTCCGTCATAGAGCAATTTTACAAACCAAAACAGAAGAAATTTTTCAAATTCAAGTTCAATTGTAATCCATTAACAGGTTCTCAGAATATCGTGATTACAAGCAATTTCTCATATACATATATGACCCTTTGATCTTTGACCACAAGACCCTAACATCTACTCAGTTCACTGGCTCTGCAAGATGTCCCGAGTTAAATAGTAATCCATCTGTCAGTTCTAATGAGAATGCGTTCACAAGCTATTTTTGCATACATAATGAGACCATGACCTTTGACCTCATGACCCAAGAATCTACTCAGTTCATTGGCTCTGCAAGATACATACATGATCTAAGTTTGGGAGGAATCCATCAATCTGTTCTAATGATAATGCGATCACAAGCTATTTTTGCATGCATAATGAGCCGCATGACCTTTGACCTTGACCTAATGACCCCCAAATGTAATCAGTTCATCGGCTCTGCAAGTAACATACATGACCTCAGTTTGGCAGGAATCCATCAATCGGTTCTTGAGATAACGCGATCACGAGAACGGGACGTACGGACGGACGGACGGACAGACGGACGGACGGACAACCCGAAAACATAATGCCTCCGGCTACTTCGTAACGGAGGCATAAAAACTGGTTTATACTATGTACTTACTTTAGGTACTAGGTATTTACTACAATTAACGATCGAGAAAGGCAACTTACGATAAAATGCCTTGTCAAATTCACCAGGCCGAACTCGAAGTGTGATTATAATTTTTGGGGTCACTTTTCAACAAACTCTTGACCCCATTGGTCAATGCATGTCATGTTGACCGTGAAAATCCCCACGGTGGCCTTGTTGTTGGCAATTCTTCTCATTTAAAAGCCGATGCCCCCCCCCCCCCCCACTCCCCCCCCCCCCCTCCCCTTCATTAGCAATGCTTCTTCAATTACCTGACCCGCGCTACACCTGTGACAAGTCTGAATGACCTGAAAATATGTTTCAGGTGTGATTCGACAATTACCTTGGGTTTTATTTCTTCAAAGGTATATGGTTAGGGTTATGGTTGCAATTTGGTTTTAGGTTAGGGTGAGGGTTAGTTATAGAATTGGGTCCAGGGTTTAAATTAAGGGATTTATTAGTGTAGGACATTACCATAGTGATTTCTGACCTAGCCCGGATTAAATTACCGAATTTCTGAATCATTCATTCCACCTACCTGTGTACTGTCCAACATCCACGGGTAGAAGGTCACATTGCATTGTTGAACGTCGTATGGAAAGTATACGATGTTGATCTTACAAGCACTGGTCGTGATCACGGGAAATAACCACCTCACTGTGCCAGTATAATCAGCGCTCACATAGGTGTCGGAGACGATAAAATGGACCCTCTCCACACTTCATGATAAAATGAGAAAATAACCATTCATAAATCCCCAAAGTTCCGAATTATAATCAAGCATGAAATATTAATACAGGAACAACAACAAAAACAGGATGGGAAGGCCTATACTAAGGCATACTTAAAACGAGGTGACAAATTAAATGATAGAATCAGTAATGGCATGTAATCATTATCTTGATTATAGAGGTATTAGATGCTGCTTGTAAGTATCGGCTTGCATGGTGATGTAGATATAAAGTAGACTTGCGGATGCACCATGTGAGAGAGAGAGAGAGGGAGGATTGGAGTCCTGAAAAGGACTCTCGGTAATCTTACTTGAGGGTTTGTAGTTCTGAAAAGGACTGTTGGTATAGTCTTGAAAAAGAATGTTGGTTATCTTTCTTAGCATATTATAGTTCTAAGGAGAGCGTCGAAACGTCGAGCCACTCCCGCCACTCATCCTCTCCAAGCGCTATATTCTCCTTAGAACTATATGCTAAGAAAGATAACCAACAGTCTTTTTTCTTTTCAGGACTACAAACCATCAAGAAAGATTACCGAGAGTTATTTTCATGACTCCTCAATCCTCCCTCTCTCTCTCTCACATGATGCCCCATTTGGGCCTTTAGAAAGCCCTAAATGCACCAGCTTCAGGGGGCTGTGCCCCCTCCTACCCCCCGTTAGGGCTTCGCCCCTGGGCCCCATCCATTTTCGGCTCGGTCGCTACGCTCCCTCGCAGCACAGTCAACCATACAGGGTGGCACTTCAACTACAAATTCTTTTCGTTTTGGCACTTCTAATAAACTAGTTGAGAAGGCCTGATATAGAGATATTGTTGTCCAGTTGACCTAAAGTTACGTGGTTCGAGTCCCTGTAGCAGCACTAATGTTTTTTGCCAAGACATTAGTCTACATTTGCCACACTCAACCCAGGTAAGGTAACTGAAATCCCCATGTTGTCCACCAAAACGTAAATCAACCAATTTCAGTTTCTGAAGAAACGTTTCTTTCGATGTTACTTCATCCTCTCTTGTAATAATACCCCCAAATTTCAGATTATTAAAATTCTAGTTAAGTTGCGAAAACTAAGAAAAACAAATGAAAAGAAAATCTGGAGAGAAATAAAAGAGAGGGGAAAGGTGAACCTGATAAAAAGAATACGAGTGACCCTTCTCGCACACTGGTGCTATACCTCTGATCCCCATATTCCACCCGATCCCGGATAAATGTGACAAATTTAATTCATTCCCTCCTTCTAATACTCACTTCTGCTCCAAATCGAAATCTGGTTTCCATATATCACTATTATGAAGGGTTATTGAAGTGATGCCATCCCATTCACTTGGATCCCACTGTAGATACTCATCCGTCCAGGTCTTTAAAAAAAAATTATACATTTTTTGCCCATAATGATTTATTTTTTAAAACACGTCATACAATGTCGTTAGACTATTTAAACCGGGTTGTTAAAATAGATTTCACGTCATTAGCGTAATACTGTCTGACTAGCAACAACTGCACTCATTTGAAGGCAATGGAAAATGGCCTTAAATTTAACTTAAAGGTAAAGACCAGTATTGGCAACGCCCCAATTTCAAAAAATGAAATAGAAGCTCTCATTACCAATCATGTGAAAGAATATGTTTTGAATAATACATGATGATAAAAAATTTGCCGGGAAACCGCCTACTAATTCATATATTTGGTAAATTTATTTCTCTCATGGTCTGGTGAGAGAGATAGGGTAGTCCCATATACATCTTTCTGTGTATAGTGCTTGTAACTTTACGAAGAATGAGCCAAATTTCTTATCATTTTGATGATTCCAGAACCTTGCAGATGCTAGATGCTAGATGATCGACCTTTTCTGATCGATTCCACAACGTTTCTTTCACAATGCAATCGCATGACCATTACTGGTCTTTACCTTTAACAGATTCATCCAAAATAACGACGTTCTATATTGATGACGTAGACAAGCATTAGATATACAATAAGAAAGAAGTGAAGGTGTTTCTGACGAATTTAATGGCTTGGGTTTTTTGCCTGCCAAAGCAAAAATAATGCAAATTCCAAGAAAGGACAAAATCTGTTATTTATTTGTGTATTTATTTGAACATATTTCATGAGGATAACAAGATCAGAGAGGACTGGTTGCACATCCTGGTCCTGAATATAGGATTTCCCGGCCAAATTCGCGACTTTGTCATTCGAATTCATTTACTTTGCATTTAAGTTAGCGCAGATCAGCTTTGCCATGCCAATTATCATTCAATTTTCCCGATTTTGTATTTAATTTAGGATTTTGGTCGAAGGATTTCATAGATCTGTCATTCAATTTAGAAACTGCTCAACTAGCATTCAAATTAATCGTCACTTGTCGAGGCGTCATTTTTATCATTCAAATTAACACCTGTCATTCGTATTCGAATTATGTTTATTCAAGTTGGGAATGTTAGGGGGAAGAAATGCAACACACGTTAACAGCTTTAAAAAAATGCAATTAAATACATGATTTGCCATTGGGGTCTTTTCTGTTATTCAATTTATTAATTTTGAGGACAAAGCATATGTTTTGTAGTCAGACATTAGGTAAAGAAGGGGCGAAATCAAGGGATATGGCATCTCTGAACGGACATGTTCATATACCCCGGAAAAGTGGGGATACAAAAACACCTACCCAGTCACAATATTGTACCCTTCTTCCATAATGAAATTATGATAAATTTATGATGAAACACAAGACAAACAACTTCCTTACATGAACATTTACAAATATACTGAGACCATCAGGTCCGTAGATGCAAGTCGTTTTTTTCTTCTTAACAATCAAACTTAAATGCTGATGAATTTCAGATAAATCTAATAAGTATAAGTGTATAAATGCAAGAAAATGAAATATGATGAAATACACATGAAAAAACAATCTTGAAAGAAAAAGAATGAGCTATAAAAAGTGTGTAATAAACGAGAAATGTATAATGACCATCAATTTAAGTGCACATAGTGCTATTTTGAATGCTACAAATGAATAAGAATGCTAGAAGTACACCGTCGCGTTGTCAGAAAATCGTGTTCCGCCAAATCGAATGACCAAATAGCGAAAGAAGCACAATGGTCGTTAATTTGAATGAAACATACGTAGATTCTAACGAAAATTCCATAGATTTGAAAACTAGAAAAGGGAATATAAACCCGAGATATACCTGACTGCACTAAAACCGTCGAATTTGAACGCAATACAAATTAATTTGAATGACAAACTCGCGAATTTGGCCGGGAAATCCTATATATAAAGAGTATAAATGCAAGAAAATAAAATAGGATGAAATACACATGAAAAAACGATCTTGAAAGAAAAAGAATGAGCTATAAAAAGTGTTTAATAAATGAGAAATGTATATTGACCATTAATTTTAGTGCACAAAGTGCTAATTTGAATGCTACAAATGAATTAGAATGCTAGAAGTACACCGTCGCGATGTCAGAAAATCGTGTTGCGCTAAATCGAATGACCAAATAGCGAAAGAAGCACTTTGTTCATTAATTGGAATGAAACATATATAGATTCTAACGAAAACTTCATAGATTTCAAATCTAGAAAAAGGAATATAAACCCGAGATATACCCGACAGCACTAAAACTGTCGAATTTGAACGCAAGACAAATGAATTTGAATGACAAACTCGCGAATTTGGCCGGGAAATCCTATATTAAAAGCTTACACATATTCAGAATTGTGAAAATACTCATGAAGTCATGATAAAAATATTTAGCGACCACAATCTTGCGTAGAAACCAAGTAGAAATTACATGATATTTCCTTAAATAATTATATAGAAACACAATAATGACGTTAAATAATCAACTAATTAATTTAAAATCGAATTCTGTCACACTGAAAATAACCTTACATCATGAAATACCAAAATAAACTTAAATCAGAAAGAGCAGAAACAACGATACTAATATTCATAATTAACAGGAATGGGTTTTCTTATACATGTTTTTTAAAACAGTCGATGGATTTTGCATTATGTAGATTAAAGGGTAAGTTATTTTATAATTTGCCGCCTGCATAACGTAGACTTTACGGTTACGGATTGAGACTGTTTTCTTAATCAAAAGGTACTTACCATTTTCATGTTAGATCGTAGAGTTATATGTTGATTGTGCTCATTCTGTAGTGAGATAAATGTTTACATAAAGAATGCTGATGGTTTAGAAAGGCCATATTAGAGAAGAATCTTAATTTCGTTCCATTTGTTTATTACGAATAGATGTAGTAAACATTACGATGCAAGATGACCGCATTACATTTTATTTCTAAAGGTAGGTGTGGAGAGGCTTGAGAGGATGCCAAATGAATGTTGTGTATTATTATTATTATTATTAAATAATAATATGTCGCTTGGCAAAATGTAATTGAAAGTTCTCTTTGTAAAGTTTAATCTTAATCATTTCGCGACAATCATTACACTTCAATTACCTGACCCGCGCTACACCTGTGACAAGTCTGAAAGACCTGAAAATATGTTTCAGGTGTGATTCGACAATTACCTTGGGTTTTATTTCTTCAAAGGTATATGGTTAGGGTTATGGTTGCAATTCGGTTTTAGGTTAGGGTAAGGGTTAGTTATAGAATTGGGTCCAGGGTTTAAATTAAGGGATTTATTAGTGTAGGACATTACCATAGTGATTTCTGACCTAGCCCGGATTAAATTACCGAATTATTATTATTATTATTAAAATGTAATTGAAAGTTCTCTTTGTAAAGTTTAATCTTAATCATTTCGCGACAATCATTACACGTTTTGTAGTTTCACTCAATAACTTGTGATTCAAAGACTTAAAAATATATGCCAGGTACAATGCTGGAAAAGGAAAAATATCTCAATCCATTTTTTGTTGCATGACTACATTATGTTTAATGCTAGGAATTAAAAAAGAAAGAAAATAATCTTTAAAATCCTCAAATTGGCAATGCGTTAAATATTTCAAAAATATTGTTTTGAATAACAATATGTGATCAGTTTAGACTTAAAATAAATCCTGTCCAGTAAGAGCACTTTTTTTTTTTTTTTTTTTTTTTTTTTTTTGGGGGGGGGGGGGGGGTCCAGTTTTTGGACTCAGACAGACGCTGAATAAGCGGGGGGGGGGGGTACATGTTTTTGTTTTGCCCCCGGAAAAAGGAAAATTACGTCGTCAGATATTTCGTTCAGTGCTTTGGGGTGGGGTAAAAATTCAACGTTTACTCACAAATGCAACGAGTTCGTATAGAAGCATTCGCATATAGACATACGTTGACTGCCGGTAGTTGTAAACCGGTCGAACAGAGGTATCGCCATACCCATCCGTCAGTTTCTTTACTAGTGCCTTGGTAGTGCTGTTATTCGTCAAGCCTGGTGGATTACGTGATCAAAGCAAACATAGAGGATAATTATATTTATTTATTCATTTATTTATTCATGATTTCTTTCAACAGGGTAGTTTCATTCAGCTCCACTGGAAGCCAGTGGAGTTGCTTTTCAAGAAAGCCCTGCATAACAGTATAAAGTATAATAATGTAATAATAACAAATTGTACATACATGTGAAATATCAAATTAACCATATATATCTTTATAAAATAACACTATTTGAATCAAACAATATATATTTTTTCAATTATTTTTTATAAAAAGATACTGAATTATTACACTATCAAAACCACGCCTAAAAAATAAAAAAAAAAAAAAAAATACTAGAATAATTATAGGAGGAATAGAGTGCTGTAGGCCTTTTGCACTTTGAACTTTTACAAAAAGGTAAAAGAGTCACAGTAAATGCTTATAAGGACGGCATTGCTTTTTCACTGTAACGATTGATGTGCATGACTGTACAGAAAGTGGGAGTTTGTTATACAGTAGCGGTTTAGTAGACAAAGCTACGTTTCCTATTCAGTGAGTGCATGTTGGACAAACCAGGGAGGTGAAAGAAAGGAGGTGAAACTCTTGTAATTTATTCAAACGCATTCGTGAGTTCTAAAGCGTAACAATGGGATGTGTAACATTCCACTTGGCTTTGAAGCTCCATGCTCCGAACCGCGCTTCCACTGCAGGGACTTTCAGAAGCCAGGCACCAGTTTTACATTTATTACAACATATTAAATTACCGGCAAAATTTCAGTGTAAATCAAAAACTTTATATGGGGATTGTATTGGGAATAGTGCATCAAACACATTTCCAAATTTCGAAATGTCGAATCACACTTATGCTACGTTTCGAAACATGTTTATACGCTAATCTCATTATAATTATACAGGCTAGAAAATTTGATCGATTTGATCGATTTAGATTGTCTGGGATATACGGGTAGTGTGCATGATCCGTTCGCAAGCTATTTGTCAGAGGTTTGTTACGTAATTTCATGTAGAATATTTATAACGCAGGGCATTGTTTTACGAAACCGTTATAACTACAAGTTCACTGCACATCCCATTCACGCGTTTCATATAGGTTGTCGTCGAAGTTGTCCTTGTGGCGGTTTCTTGAAAGCTGCGCTGATAGACACGATTCAGTATAAATACCCTTTTATGTAAATACTACCAGTTTGATGAAGCCTTATAATTATCATTGTCGGCACAAATATTAGGAATGTTTTTATTTCAATTAAGACTTCATGTTCCCTCCCTTTTCAGCACCCCACCCCCCCCCCCCCCCCATAAGCCCGGTGTGTAAAGTCAATACGGGCAGATCTTTTGCTTTGTTTAATACGAACCGGAGATTTTGGGAACATGAATGCGGTCCTTCCGCTCCCGGAGTGGGGAGGGGGCGGCGGCGGCGGGAAAAATATTATCCAACGATCAATGGCCTGCCATTGTTTAGTTCAATACAAAGTTGACCTTAGTCTTTGTGAAACACCCCTCAGATGTACAAAAGGATTACATAATAAAAATATGTCACTATTATCTATTGCACCTGTGACGATCCATTTAGCCAGACTTATTGATTCCCCCTCTGTACATCTTCACCACAGGGTTTTTGGCGGCATATTTTTAGCACGGGGAGGGGGCTGACGCCGTTTCCCAAATAACAACTTTCAAGCTGGTTTCTAACTTTTGCGAGCGAGCGAAAAAATGGTTTTATGGTAAATGTTTTATTTCGTCATCAAAATGAATCACATTACACATTCAAGCACCTCGTTTCCTGAATTTTCCCAATTTTGCGAGCGAGCCTAGTGAGTGATAAAAAACATTATAATGGTAAAAACAAACAAATTACTGTTTCATATTCAAAATACACTAGATTAAAATTGAGTTGGGGACTTTTTTTTCCTCAATATGAGATGACGGTTCCCTGAATGTTCGTGGGCTGCAGCTCCTAACCCCACCTCCCCGTACTCCTATGATCTCCACCAACGTTAAGTTCAAATGGGGTTGAAAATTAACAACCAGTTAAAAGGCCCTACTAAAATAATTATCAATATTGAAACCTCAATCAAAGTTGTCAAAGTTTATAAAATGTTTAAACCAATTCAAAGAGTGGTAAACTTTATAGATGAGGGTATTTTGTACTCATTATAAAACTGTATACTTCAATCCTCATTGTGTTACTTGCGCATTGCATTCTACTAATTAACTCGAACTATCATTATCATAGAGTAGTCAGGATTTTAAAATGTGTCAATTTCAAGCAAGATTATAGTGATTTCATTTGACTTATCAATTGATTATCCTCTTCCTCAAAATCGACATTTTTAAAAACTTTCTAAGAGAAGGTGGAAATCTCAAAATACATTCAAATGACACGAAAGTGAAAATGTGTTTTAAAGAAAGAGAATTAATGGAAAGATATCCGTTTACCTGTATTTGACTGTCCAGACACACTTGTTGACAAACAGATTATACAAACAATAACGTATACGGTGTTTGAAGTTTCCATCATCGCTATCGACAACCTGAGGTACCTCCTGAAAGAAGAGAGATTATGAAATGCCTTTTATAATCAGCGTCAGCGAATCAGTGAATTCTACAAGGACTGTAAAAAAAAAAAAAAATCAATATTTCATACAGTAGGCTTGCGGTAGCACCGTGCGAGAGAGAGGGAGGATTGGAAAGTCCTGAAAAGGACTGTTGGTGTAGTCTTGAAAAAGACTTTTGGTTATATTTCTTAGCTTGGTTGGTTGGAGAGGATAAGTGGCGGGAGTGGTTCGACGTTTCGAACAGATTGACTATCCGTCATCAGGAGGAATTCTCTTATACTATCTCCGATCTGTATAATATTCCTTGCTTTGGTAATGAAGATGCAAAAGAAGGCATTGCTGTGGGCTGCCTACTACGCTGTCGTATAGCGCTAGACCAATTATGCCGACTGACTTTAAAACTGAGCTGACCTCCTTTGACCCTCCCAAGGTCGGTATGCGTAAATTATTTACAAATGAAAACTGAAATAACCTTTTTTTAAACATATTTTGGTTTGCATAAATTTCGAGGAAAGCAAGAATATAGATGTATCATTTACTCCCATAGCACAAAATCGTTATTTGTTGATCGAAAAAGTGAAATCTGAACACAATTGTTTTGATGCGAAACACATTTGCTGAAAATCTATCCTCCAAATTCCACATTTTCGTTAGATTCACGATTAAGTATATTGTGAATAAATTAACGACGTGTCTGCCGAAAAAAAACAACACCTTTCATCATCAGAAAGTGCAATTTTAAGCCCCTTTGAAGAGTTCCTTTTATAACCCTGGTTACTTTTTAGGTAGTTGCGTAACTACAGTGTGAGTCAAAAAAAAGTTTACACCTAGAATTTTTTTTTTTTTAAATCATCTATGAACAGTAAATTATTATACATCTTATGAAAGAGTGTTTTATCCCAAATCATTTGGTATCATTTGTGTTTTAATGGTTTTAATGGTCATTTACAGTTCGAGTGCTCTATTTAGCCATCGGTTCGTACGAATCCCAGTCTTTTTTTTTTCTCAAGGTAACTTTGTCTCAGATTCTGAAACAAAATCCTGGATTTAGCTCATGCTGCAATGATAATTATAAACCTGTAACCCCATGACTTTTACAAGCCGATCGCCTGTCTGATTATGAAGATATTTATGATTGGAAATCGAAACCAAATTTTGTGGGGGGGGGGGGCATGTGCCCCCCAAAAAATCCAGGATCGGTTGTACTTTTTTAGACCCCTTTTTTTTCTTCCTCGATCAATTACATGTGTGTGCCCCCCCCCAAACATCAAAATCTGGCTACGTGCCTGCTGGGGGGGGGGGGGGTATTATCACTGGGGCATAAGGCAATCTGAATCTGAATGCAACTCTCTCTCTCTCTCTCTCTCATAATATGATAATAATGTTGATGACACAAAGTTTGTTTTTATCAACGTGCATTTCTTTTGCTAAAACAATGCTCTCGATATATATATATTTTTTTATATTTTTTTTTCAAAGTATTTATTGAAAACAAATCTCATTCATAATAATAATAGTAATAATAACATGTTCGTTTAGACATAAAATATGTATAATAAATATATAGTGTAATAGTTAATCAGCAATTAAACAAAATCAACAAAATATCTGCCATTTCTTATTATGAAGAGCGAGACGATTTTTCTTGAAAGCAATTATACGTTCCATATTTTCTAAATGTTTGAGAGCTCGTTGAAAAGAAGGAAATAGTGGAATAACGTTTTGCAATTTACAAGTGAATATACAATATTTTGCAAAAATAATAACTGAATTGACGAAATAAAAATTATTAATTACGAGAGTACCAAAAAAATATTCTTCATCTGTGAACAAAACATTTCGTATGTTCTTTTCTTTTAACCATGCACATATAACATTCCAGAAAGATCGTACTTTTTCACAATTTACAAATAAATGAGACAACGTCTGTTCATTATTTTCACAGAAAGTACACATTGAAGAAGTACTTATACCGATTTTATAAAGAAAACTTTGTGTTGCAATTTTTCTATGAATAAGTTTAAATTGGAAATTTCTCATTTTATTATCTATGGATGACCTATTAGTATAAAGTAATGTAAAACGGGATTTCCAAATTAGTAAATCGTTTAAATTATTTTGTAGATCCCTTTGCCATTTATCCTGTTGATTTGTTTCTGAGATATTTGCTGAAAATTTGTTTAAGAAAATATTGTACGTAAGTTTTGATATCTTTTTAGGTTTACGGAATTTGTTCAATAAAATATCAACACAATTTAGAGAACCATTTTCTATTTCAAAATTTCCCTGTTTTAGAATACGTTTCCAACTACCAGGTAATGCGGAAAGAACTGAATAATATAACATAAATGAACCAGACAGAAAATTCATTTGGCGTTGGATTTGATCAAAAGACATAAATGAACCATCAATGCGCAAAATATCCTTAACATATATCATATCAGAATTAAAACGTATATTAATATTGAGAGGTTTTTCGCCTACCAGTATATGAGAATTCAGGCAAAGGGGTTGGGAAATAATTTCTTTGAATTTAACTGGGTTGTAGTACTTGTAGTGACTCCATGCAACCAATATATCATTCCAGAAAGGATCTGCGTTTTTATTGAACATTAAATGATCAGAGCGGAGATTGCCGCTAAAAAAAATATCACCTCAGAGAATGTGCAAAAAACATTTTCCATTTACTTTTGTTTTCTTCATCAAAGTATCTCTTTATCCAAGTAACTTTCATTGCACGGTTAAAAGATTATAAATGAGGCATTTTAAGGCCTCCTTCTTTATAATCATTGTAAAGCAAAGAGCGTCTAATGTTGTCCTTCTTATTAATCCATACAAATTTAAAGAGTACTCTCTGAAGTTTTGAAAAGAATGATAAAGGGGGATCAGGAAGAATACAAAGTAAATAAATCAATTTTGGTATAACTAGAGATTTAATAATGGTCACTTTTCCATACAATGTTAAAGACCTAAGATTCCATATATTCAACGTTGTCTTAATTTCCTCAAATTTTGATTTGATATTAAGATCATGAAAACTCAAATTACCATTCAAAGGAATTTTGATACCTAAGTATGTAAAATAATCTGAAGGCCAAATAAATGGAATGTCTTGACACATAGGCATAGTAACTTTACAATTTCCTAGTCTAATCATATTACATTTTTCAAAATTGATTTTCAAACCAGAAGCTTCTTTGAAATCATTCAAGACTTTAACGCATCTACGAATATTCGATTCATCAGGTTCAAGAAAAATAACCGTGTCATCTGCATATTGACTAATCTTTACCTCTTCATTTAATACTTTTAACCCATGAATATCTTTATTTTGTCTCACGAAACAGCCAAGTACTTCAACTGCAATAATAAAAAGATATGGAGACAAAGGACATCCTTGTCTCACACCACGCTTTATCTCAAAAGAATCTGACGCGAACCCATTATTAATAACTCGTCCTTGTATATCTGTATACAGTAATTTCACCCAATTAATAAAATACTGATCAAATCCAAATACATGAAGAGCGTCGTACATAAAATTCCAGTCAATCATATCAAAAGCTTTTTCAAAGTCAATACTCAGAGCTAAACCGTCAATATTTTCTATTTTACAAATGCTTTGTATATCAATAAATAATCGTATGTTCTCTCCAATAAAATGTCCTTTAATAAAACCATATTGGTCATTACTTATCAAAAGCCCTAAAACCTTTTCCATTCGTAATGAAAGAATTTTTGATAAAATCTTATAATCACTGTTAAGAAGTGATATTGGTCGCCAATTTTTGAGAAGTAATAAATCTCTCCCTTTTTTTGGCAACAAAGTAATAATACTTGTTCGCATAGATAAAGGAAGAATGTTATCAAGCAAAGAGGAATTGTAAACGGAACATAACAAGTCTTTGATATCAGACCAGAAAGTTTTGTAAAACTCTATGGGAAGTCCATCTGACCACGGGGACTTGTCTTTTTTAAAAGTTGTAATAGTTTCATAGCACTCTTTCTCTGAAATGAGATCACCTAAAGAAAAATCGTCGTCTTTGATATCCAGATTAGGTAAAACAACCTTTTTAATGAATTCACAAGGAAAATCTTGTTTAACACTAGATGCATATAGATTAAGATAAAACAACTTTTCTTCCTCGAGAATATCTTTAGAATCTGTAATAGGTCCATTTGCCGTTTGAAGCCTGGAAATACATTTTTGCTGAAAATTCCTTTTTTTCTAAATTAAAAAAATATTTGGTATTACGTTCACCTTCTGAAACCCATTTAGTTTTAGTTCTAACAATAATACCACGAACAATTTCTTCATGCAAATGTTCATATTCCTTTTTCTTGTCACATAAATCACTACGTAAAGTTTCATTATTACAACATTCTTCATTGTTGGTTAACCTATTTATCTCTTTCTCTAACTCTTCTAATCGCATTCTGCGTTCCCTTTTCTTCTTTTTGGAAATTTCGATAAACTTACAATGAACTCTAAATTTCATAAATTCCCATATTTTGCTAAAGCTCGAACCTGCATTTTCAGTCAAAACTATTTTAATTTTATCTCTTATTGAGTCAACAACATCTGCGTCTGCCAATAATGCGTTGTTGAGTTTCCAAAATCCTGGACCTCTCTTTATAACAGATTTTGTCAAATGAAGGGATACAAATGAATGGTCACTCCTATAACCAAAAGTTATTTCACTTTTTTTAACTGACTGAATCAAACTCTGGGATATCAGAAAGTAATCTAAACGACTTCCACTTTTACAATCGTGAGACATCCAAGTATATTTCAATGCTGCAGGGTGAAGATGCCTCCATACATCAACTAATTCAAAATCAGATATAATATTTTGAATGGCATTATAACAATTAAGGTGGTTTTGAATCAATCTTGGAAATTTATCCAGCTTTGGATTCAAAATAGTATTAAAATCTCCCCCTAATATATATGGTTCTTCACCATAATTACACAACAATTCGTGTAACTCAGGAAAAAAATACCATCGTCACTATTTGGACCGTAAATATTTACAAGCGTAACCGGACTTTCATTAATCTTCACTATAACTAAAAGAATACGACCATTGCTATCTGTGTGCGTACTTAAAATGTCAAAATTCTCCGAAGGTTTAAAAAGCATGCAAACCCCTGCACTATCTGAACGACCATGACTGAATATTATTTTGTGGCCCCACTCTTGACACCATCTCTTTTCTACAGCTGAAACAGAATGAGATTCCTGAAAAAATATCACATGGTGATCAGAATTCCGTATCCAATTAAATACACATTGTCTCTTTAAATTTTTGTTGAAAATCAATACAAAACTTATTTTTGATTGTATTATGATTTTTTTTCTCTTCCACATATTAACATGCAGGTGAATTATGCAATATGTAACAAGATTTTATTTAATTTTTAGAATTATGTTTCGTCACTTTACTGCGCTACTGCAGCAGAAGAAAAAACAACTATAAGTTATAAATAAAACATCAGGGAATATAACCAGTTTATAACATGCTCTTTTGTATGGGTAGTTGCCTGGCAATTTCCGACAAAACTCTGGAATGTGAGAAATACCAACGGTTTTCCCTGTAGTGTCAATGTAGCTTATGTAGTACACAATGAATATTTCGTGTATTAGGAATTAAATCAACAAATTATAACCAAGGGACTTGAGAATTTTAAATTCTACATAGGCCTATGTGTGATGCCCAATAATCACCTTTAAAAGAAAATCAAAGTACAAGCTAATCCATTATTAGGGACTTTTAGATTTGCACAACGACAACGTGGATTGCTACGATCGACGTCCTTTTAATGCACTGCCTTGAATGGACGTCACACGTACCAGTCCACGCAAATCTAAAAGTCCCTATTATACTGCCATGCTTCGCCCACTTCATTTACATGTTTTCTCCATTTGTATTTATTTTCCTTTTTTCTCTCCTTCTTTCTTTCTTTATTCCTTCATTCCTTCTCTCCCGTCCATTCTTCTTTCTATCTATCTTTGATTCGTTCTTTTGTTTTACATTCTTTCCCTCTTTTTCCCATTTTATTTGTCTCATATAATACACCGTATGTCGATTTTTGTTGTTGCTCATTTTGATTTCATTCGACTCGATCAATCTCTCTCGAAGTATCGATCTCCTCCTTATTTTCTCTAGTACCATAGAGATATATTTGTTAGTAGTATTATAGCTCTATGTCCAGTACCAATGTACTATTACGTCAATTCCATGGTACATGTAGGTCACGTATATAACACAGCATATCATTCAAAACTTAGAGACATATTTATAACATTATTTATTTTCATGTTTATTTCAAAAAATATGTGCACTCTTACGTTTGTGCTTAATTTTTTCCTTCTTAGCTCATTAAAATCTATTATGTATACACAGGGCCTCTCAGACGTGTCAGAAGTACAGTATGTTACTGAGAGAAGTACGAGAGAAATATACATGATGAGTACCGGGGTAGATTATAATTTGAATTTTGAATTTATTTATTTCATATGCTCGAATGTATACAGAAGAAAAACAAGGCTAGATTTATATTCAGAGGAATTTTGTAGATTTAACACATTTAATATTTAGCCCATTTATGTTTATGTCACCAGGAAGAGTTTGTATTGAATTCCTTAAAAACATAATTTGTCTTTCTTACGTTTAGAGATAATTTGTTATCCAGCTATGAACATAAACGAGTTCTGAGTTCATTTTGTTAAGTAGAGTTATCGGATCACGATGGGAGAAAACGATATTAGAGTCATCACCAAACAAAATAAATGCTAACATGTTAGATCTTTTTAAATCATTTATATACTAAATGAATAGTAGGGGAACAAGTAGTGATCCTTGTGTTACGCCACATTGTAATCTCTTCCATGCGAGATTCGCAGCTATTAACAAACGCATATTGTGTCCTATCTGGCATAGTCCCTATACCACTCCTAGGCTCTTCCTCTATACCATAATGAGACAATTGGTATAAAAGGATAATCATGATTTATCGTGTCAGAAGATTATACAGGAATACTTAGATACAAAACAAAAATAATATATCAAATTCAGTTAGTGGGTCTTCAACTCTATAAATCACTCGGATATGAACTAAACGATAACGGTGGTTTCTCTAATCCTTCCCTGACAATCAAATCGTGGTACAATCTCAAAGATTTGTCCACCAAATTCCTGTCTTTCTTTGAGAATGGATCAGAGGTTTGATTTCTTTTTGGTCTATGATAGGTACCCTCTGCATTGGCTACTGCACATGCAAGCCTTTCTTCATCTATGGTTATATGCAAGTATTCCAGGATTCGTCGCAGTTCGTCCTTGAGATGCAGTTGGAGTTGCTCGTAATACACGATTAACATCGACTTGCAGGTGTTGCCCGAATGATGACATTTTGAGATGAAAGCTCTATATAGCTTGATCCAATTACGAGCCTCCTCTTCGACATATGGATGCCACTCTATAGGAAAGTAGAAGTGAAGTGAATAGTCATAATTATGATTGTATATTGTATAGGGAATTATTAATAAATAGTAAGTATATATTTTTTTAAATAGCAAATAGTAGTAGTAGTAGTTGAAGTAGTAGTAGTAGTAATAACAGTATGAGTAGCAGTAGTAGTCGCAGTACAGTAGTAGTCGCACAGTAGAAGTAATATCATCAGTAGTAGTAGTAGTAGTAGTAGTAGTAGTAATATCAGTAGGAGTAGCAGTAGTAGTCGCAGTACAGTATTAGTAGAAGTAGTAGTAGTAGCAACAGTAGGACAGGGAGGTGGAATTACCTCCCTGAGTAGGAGTAGCATTAGTAGGAGTAGTACACGTAGTCGTAGTACAGTAGTAGTAGTAGCAGCAGCAGCAGCAGTAGTAGTAGCAGTAGTACAGTAGTAGTCGTAAAGTAGAAGTAGTAGTAGTAGAAGTAGTTGTAGTAGTAGTAGTTGTTGTTGTTGTTGTTGTATACTAGTAATGTTAGTAGTCGTCATAGTCGTAGCTAATTATATAGTAGTAGTAGTAGTATTAATAGTAGTAGTAGTAGTAGTAGTAGTAGTAGAGGCAGTAGTAGTAGTAGTAGTAGTAGTAGTAGTAGAAGTAGTGGTAGTAAATGTGATATCAGCATCAATTGCATTAGTAGTAGCAGTAGTAGTATAGCTAATAGTAGTAGTTGTTATTTTTGTGTAAAATAGTAATAATAGTAGTTGCAGTAGTAAGTAGAAGTAGAAGTGGAAGTGCAAGTGCAAGTGTGAGGTTGTAGTGGTAGTGGTAGTGGTAGTAGTAGTAGTAGTAGTAGTAGTAGTCATAGTTAATAGTAGTAGTTGTTATTTTTGTGTAAAGTAGTAATAATAGTAGTTGCAGTAGTAAGTAGATGTAGAAGTAGAAGTGGAAGTGGAAGTGGAAGTGTGAGGTTGTAGTGGTAGCGGTAGTGGTAGTGGTAGTAGTAGTAGTGGTAGTGGTAGTGGTAGTAGTAGTAGTAGTAGTAGTAGTAGTAGTAGACGACGAATTACTTTCTGTTTTGAATTCTTTCGGATTCCCGCCTGTTATACTCGGCTACCATTGCTCGGTAGGGATTGCGTAAAAGTAGAATAGCACCGACCATATTCTTCTGGAAGACGTGTGTCTTGATTGTCAGAGCCCTGCCTTTCAAATCTCCTGCCACATCTCGGTTAATACCTGTCGTGAATTGGTTTAAAAATATGCGAAAGCATTGGAAAGCATTTATTTTCTAAAACAAAAATGTATGCATTCTTTAAAGCAAATTTTGTGTAATGTAATAACGGAATCGCACTTCACGAGAACTAGGCTTTTAAAACATTGCTCCGATAGAAGGCTCGTTTATTTATGGTCTCCTTTATAATATTAAAGATAAACTTTAGTACTGGTAATGCGATTGCATTGTTAAGAAAAGGTATGGAAAGGATCAGAACAGTTGATCATGTAGCATGTAAGTATTGGTGTGCACTGCAAGGTTCTGGAGTGAGTGGAGTCATCAAAATCATAATAAATTTGACCGAGTCTTGGTAAAGTAACACAGAAAGCTATATATGGGACAACACACATAGTGTCGGGGTTGGTACTACCTTGATTTCCTTGTCTTTCTATGCTCATTACTCGGCCAGTATACATTTTCTTCCAAAATTGTTTGGCACATGTCATTTATTTGTAGTATTGAACATTCAGTGTAAGTTTCGTTTGATTCTGTGAGAATTCATTTTCTTATTTTTACCACTACTGGAGTTTATCTTTAAGCGAGTTCGTAATTAGGATTTGCGCATGGGCAGATAAAGGTCATTCGGACCCAAATTGTAAAACCATTGAGACGAGTACTCGTATCGTGCTCATGAAAGTTATGTAATTAGTATTCATTTATGTACCGACAGTACATTTATCTGATACACAGGTGGAAGTAGTCTTCTCAAGAGGCAAACAAAAGGTATTCATGAAACACCTCCATCACTTTGGCAGTGATTATTCTAAAATGCACAGGTGGGAAGTATCCATCGTGTGTAAGATCAGTGGATATATTGGGGTCATGCGGTCCAGAGCTATTTACGAACTCGCTTAATTATTGACATGCATTCGTGGACAAGGGCGCGATTTTGACACGTTCTTTAGACAAAATGCTCAGTCATTCATGATTGCATTAGGTTGAGAAACCACATAAACTAAAGAAGATTGTTTTGTAAGATATCAGGCCTTGAATATGGGTCTTCCTGACTCACATTGGATTGTGTTTTCAAATTGTTAATTTCTTACAATTTTGGGGATCATCACACCACGTTCTTTATTATAGGTCGACGGTCTCGTGAACTCTCTGAAAAATAAAGAGGCCTACGAGACTGAATCATCTCATTGGCTGTTTGGCGGGAGATGGAAAATATACAAATAATACACAACAGTGAGGGCATAATTAGTAAGAACTACACACACAAGGTATCTATGGAACAGTCTAACACGCTGTTTGGACTGTTTTGAAGGTACCAAGTGTGGGTAATTCTACTAATGCCCGAACAAAATGATGTGTATTATTTGTTTTATAAGATTATGCTTTATAACATGATTTTTACTAATAACCGGTCATTAGAATTGGATAATGACCGGTCATTATCCAAATTACGCGTTAGGCAAAATAAATGCCTGGTCACGTTTACGCTTTCAACCAATCACTTGATTATGATTCACGTCATCATCTTATAATGGGTGTTATTCACTATGAACATGACGGACAAAGAAAGAGGACAAAATATGAAGTTCCTCATTCTGCCCTCAACAATTGCTGTGGTAGACAAAGGAACATCCCTTCACTGCTATTATGTAAAAATGTGTAGAACAGGTGTCACATGCATATTCACCCGTTCTACTTATTTTACATAATAGCAGTGAAGGGATGTTTCTTTGTCTACCACACCAATTGTTGAGGGTAGAATGAGGAACTGTATTTTTTGTCCTCTTTCTTTTTTCGTCATGTTCATAGTGAATATTCGTACTTCGCCTAAGAAGTATTTCGCTTGCATACACAGTTCCTGTGGCATAACCAGTTGCAGTCTCTATGAGATGTCTAACCCACGAATTACCCGACCCGGGAAAGCTAGCCAGCGCTATAAGTGGGAATGTCCCTTCTGGCATCATTCGTCTGTCATTGCAGAAAACCAAACCTGCCCCTGTGAAAAGATATGTCGCATATAAAGACAATAATGTACATATTTATTTATTTATTCATGTATTTTGTTATCTTTCATGGGCATTGGGCAGTGTAGTTTCATTCAGTGCAACAGAAGTCTTGCTTCACAAAATGTAATACATCATAAAATATATGTAATATAAAAACTACATGGTAATGTTGTTGTTGTTGTGTTTTGGTTTATTGGCGATTAGTCAGTAATTTGACTATTGTCACCAAAATACTTTACGGCACGTGTTATATCTCTCATTTTTGAATTTAAAAAAAATAAATATATATATATATATATATTTAAGTTCGTTTTATATGAAATACCTAAGATATGTGATTAATACAAAGCAAAAAGGAAAAGAAGAAAAAAAACGAAATTAATTAGAGTATAATTTGTTAAATGGTTGTAAGTTACATACATTAAAATCAAGCGATATATTGGAAATGTCTTAGGTGGGTTTTAAAAACTCGAAGAACTTTTTAGAAAAGGGGGAATAAACATTGATAGTGAGTTGTACAGTCTTCTAAAGTATGAGAAAGAATCTTTTTTTATTTTCTTTCGATAACTATGATATTACGTTTTACACTCGCTTGTCATTTTATATGCGTTACAATGTTGTTCGGCCTAATAAAATAAAATAAAAAAAGATGTTGCATTGCCCTTCAGGTGCCAAAACTTGGGTCGGTCGGTCGGTCGGAAGTGTTTTTTTTTTTGGTAACTTTTTTTTTTACTCCCACTTTGGGGGTGGGGGGGGTGGGGGGGGGGTCGGTGGGGGGGGGGAGGGGGTAAGAGGACTTTTTTTTGGGGGGGGGTCTCGAAATGTATTCGAATATCTAATTGAATTACTTGTTTCTGTTGCCTTTGCTGTTGCCTTTGCTGTTGTGTTTCGTGTTATACTCAGGTCGGGTTCAATCCTACGCCTCGGCCTATCTCTCAGGTGTTGGACTCTACGGAGAGCCTCTCCTCCCATGTAGATAATGCAAAAGGTTGTTATTCCGCACAATAACATGCGAAATGAAGGGGTTCTCCGATACCAGACATATCCCATGGTTATCTTCAGGATAATGTAAAGACAGGTGCGGAAGAGACATAATAGTTGGTTAGACGAGAAATTAAAACTGCAGCAGGGGTTGAAAGGTTTGTTTTATTTTATTAAACCGTCAACCTGGGGCATGAAAGAAATACAGATAAAATGGTACAAAGATATTTTACAACAAAGACATTGAAGAAAGAAAAAACGTATGTTTCTATCTAAAGAAGGGGTAGCATCTTATTGGTGATTTTAGCCTGGTTCATTTGATTTTGATTTGATTCGATTTATTTATTTTTCCACTCAAATATCCAAAATTAAAATAACATATAAAAATTATACAGTAGTCAACATAATAGACTAAATTTATTATACAAGAGTAACGAATAGCGATGATCTGCGAGACACAATAAGTCTACAGAGTACATTTCAGTTTTAGAATAGACAAAGTATTTTGTATTGCTTGTATTTTGAGACCCTATCCGATGAAAATACAACTTGATATAAATGGAAAACTGATTAATGTAGAATACAAATATACAGGAATAAAAATAATTGTCCTTTCATTATTGCACAAAAGCAAATTAAAACCTCATTTTAAAACCTCAAATTACGGGTCAACATGGGTCGGATTTGCCGAAGTAACAGTGACGACATAACATGTGGACCCCATCGGTTCACCTAGCTGAGATTTGTAAAAGGCAATATTAAAGCAAAGGTCACTTATAGTAAAGGTGAAAATGGGCACTTACTAGTGATTAAAAAGGACACTCATGAGAATGGAAAATGGACTCTTATTGCAAAGGGAAATGTGAACTTGTCAAAGGAAAATGGGCATGCGTCAAAATAAAAGGGGCACTTATCAAAATGTAAAAAGGTGAAGGGGCACTGTTACAAAGTAACATGGCACTTGTCAAAGGAGAAGGGGCACTATTCCTATGTAAAAAGGGGCACTTCTTACAAAGTTAAAGGGGTATTTTAAGGGTACTTGAAGAAGTGGGGGCACTGTGTCCCTGCCCCCTCCCCCCGGAGCGCCACCTCTGCGTGCACATTATCATCGCCATTGCATTTCCACAACTACCAACGAACAAGGTAAGAAAAATGCTCCGTCTCAAGAAGTCCAAGAGTGGTGGACATTCCGGAAAGAAAAAACTGGAAAAAGAAGTGGATATCATAAAGAAGGAGAAGTATAAGTGCAGGAAGAGGCACTGGAAATAGAATAGAAGATCCATGATGAGCAGGGGCTGTCAAAATGACCGTATTTCGGCCCTCTCAACAACCATGGTCTTGCCCAAAAACTTCCTTTGCATTTCTTGTCTTCTTCTGAACATCTATTTTTCGACGGCGCCTCCTTGACAACAGAGTCGCCCTAATTGTGCAAAATATCAAGGCCTGTTCTTCCTCCACCAAATTTCATATGGCATCCATTTTTATTTTGGAGAGCGCCAAAATTATGCATTTTCCAACCCTTGATTGCATATGACTTGGTATCACTCGTAAGAAGATTTTGATTAACTCGTTGGTAGATCGGTACAAGTCGTACATAGGCCATCACAACTCATACCGAGCTCGCGTGACTAATCGTGCTCTGTTTACTCGTACATTCATCGTAGGAAACTCGGATGTTGCGTTGCAGATCACTCATACAAATATCATAAAAATTTAAGTCTGGTACGAATATAATAATGCGATTGAATCATGCTAAGAGAGTACTGATAGAGAATAATTCAGATCTTATGATTTTTCTCACCTCAATGAAGAAATACTATAGCTACGCTATTTGAAGTGATGAACAGTGTTGAGATGAGCCAGGCTGGGCTTGGTTGCTCGTGCCATGGATTGAATCGAGCGCGAATATCGAATGCTTACGAGAGTCCATGATCCAGGGTCCATTTCAGGCTGACCAATTACGAATAGGCCATTTTCGTAATATCCAAATTTAATGGATAAGTCTTTGTGAAGTGTCTCAATACAAATTATTTCATTCACCTGATAAGAATAATAGTATTTCAATAGACAGAATCCGAACTGCATACATTAGTTGTTGCCAGGTATGACCAACATTATGGCTTGACCTACCTAGCAACACTTAATATATACAGTTTGCATTCTGACTATTGAAATACTATTATTCTTATCAGGTGAATGGAATAATTTGTATTGAGGCATTCCACAAAGACTAATGCCTTAACGAAAATGGCCTATTACGAATTACATTGAGTGCGTTGCGTTGAATTAAAGAGGTGCCAATGAGCCAATGAGAATGCTATGATTTGTGAATAATTAATTCATTTAATTATCGTTTATTGTGTGATCCAGCAGGTATGGTATTTTTATCTCTTTACAACATCCAGTTATTAAGAGAAGAGAATCTAGTGCTCTGAAAGACTAAATGGGGGCAGCTTACCACCTCTATCAATGCTCTATCAATAAACAGCTAAAGACGATAGTTTCAGGCAATTCCTGTACAAATCAGACGATAGAAAGTACGAGATTTGCTGGAATTCCAACATTATATTAGCATACGTATAGCACGGTAGGCTCAATAGCATGAAAGTTATCGCCACTATTTTTGGCACCCGTTGCAATTAAAATGCCTATGCTTTGGGTGAACGTGATTCGTTCGTCTGCTCAAACCACGTGATGTGCAGGGTCGGCGATTTCTTGTTATGACCGGGGGGACGAAATGAGAGAGAAAATCTGTATTCCGTACGTAATGAGCAAAAACGTTTTTTGGGGGGAGAAAAAAAAATCAGCATCCCCACCACTCTTACATGTTACATCACTATGAACATGACTGACAAAGAAAGCGGACAAAACATACAGTTCCTCAGGTAGACAAAGGAACATCCCTTCACTGCTATTATGTAAAAATGTGTCACATCCATATTCACCTGTTCTACACATTTTTGGATGTTCCTTTGTCTACCTGAGGAACTGTATATTTTGTCCGCTTTCTTTGTCTGTCATGTTCATAGTGCATGCAGACCCCGCCGGACTTTTTCCAAAGTGTGGGGGGGGGGGGACTTTTTGTCAACACTTCATGTACTTTACATACAATCGATTACATTTGAAATGTAATTCTTCTTTTTTTCTTCAAAGAATTGACTTATCACTATGAACATGACGGACAAAGAAAGAGGACAAAATATACAGTTCCTCATTCTACCCTCAACAATTGCTGTGGTATACAAAGGAACATCCCTTCACTGCTATTATGTAAACATGTGTAGAACTGGTGAATATGCATTTGACACCTGTTTTACACATTTCTACATAATAGCAGTGAAGGGATGTTCCTTTATCTACCACAGCAATTGTTGAGGGTAGAATGAGGAACTGTATATGTTGTCCTCTTTCTTTGTCCGTTATGTTCATAGTGTATGATGGCTGCTTGTGCATTAAAACCCATTTGGAAGTGTACCGGTTGATGATTTTTGCTTCTCTATTGAAACAAATTTTTACATTGTGAATTTTACATCAGAAGCGCGATTTGATTAATTTTAGATTGTTAACAACTAATCCCTATCGCACTACTTTTTTATCAACATGTTTTAACTAATTGAATCGTGATGTGCATAATAGAATTAATGCCCTGAATTATCACCTCCCCAAAATTAGAACGACATGTAGGAAAATTTCATTATTTTTTAAAGGACCATTAATATGGAATATAGTATATGTGTGTTTTAGGGGTAGACTTTCATATAATAAGGAATCCCTTCTTTCAGTCTGCCTATCCGACTGATGCTATGATTGCCATTGTTACTGTTATCACTCATTTTTATCATCCATTCTGTATTTGTATGTTTTAAATGTTTTTATGAATAGTGTTGAGTAAATTTTGAAGTGAATTTAAATATACAACATTAAATATTCCACGGCCCCATTTTCTGGGTTCCACTTCTCAACTCAAGTATCTTGAAGCTTCCCCCCTGATAATGTTGTTGTTTTTTAAGTTTGATTCAATGCTGCATGCATGGTGGCGTCACACATGCATCTCCATTCATTGCGTGCGCTATCAATAATTTCGTGGACTTCCTACGCTGACTGAGCTGAGGCCATAATATCACTCAAATTTCATATGAGGAGTCATGCCCTTTTTTGAAGGTGGGTTTGAAAACGTAGAGATTGAAAGCAGCCTTTCTTTTAAATAAATATAGAAATCAGTAGATCTCAAGTTACAGTCTACGTCTAGTCTGTAACTAAGTGCTAAAACTCCCTGGATGGCGCGCCGCGCTGCCTGGATGCGATGGGAGGCTCCACGGCCGGGATGTTTGGGCGATGTGCTCTGTCGAGTTCCCATGGCATGGCTTGAACCGGGGGCTTGAACATCTAACTTTAGAATACCCCACCAATACTAAAAATAGGGCTGGGCCTAGATCTAGGGTTAATGTACATGAACGTCAAAGGCCTAGGGTTAGGGTTAGAGTTAGGATTAGGTTTAGTTTTACTTAAAAAGCTTAAGTCTCAAGATCTAGCTTCATCATGTTCATTGGTGAAGTTTTTGAATTAATTTGGTAGTTGGTACCCTGCAATACAAACGTTTGGTCAATTTTAGTGGTGGGTACTATTTGTTCCAGTAATACCTCGGCCATTTTGGCAATTTCTGGTATACAAGCACAGTCCTTTTTTTATATGGCGCTGAGGTTTTAATTACTGCAAGAAGAAACTGTGTGATACTTTGCCACTTTGCCAGTTTATCTTCTCGATAAATACTGTGACTCATAGAGTAGTTCATTTTTGTAGTTATTATGGTGCCAAGATATATTATGTATTACTATAAATGTAAATTTTCTTCTTGATATTAATATGTGTCTAACTGAATATTTTCAGATTGTCAACCTCTTATTCCCTCCCCCTGTTGTCTTGTGCCCGTTGTGTGCTGTGCCTATTGTCGATGTGCTGTATTCTTCTATTTTTTTCTCATATTTTCTCTTTTCTCCCGTCTTGTCTAGTCTAGTCTCTCTTTTTGTTGTTGTTGTTGTGTGTGTGTACACTTCTTGTTTTGTTATACCCCCTTTTCCCTATTGTATTCTTAGGTAGTCACAAATATCTATTCATCATGTTTTATCCGGCTCAGAGGGGACCCTAATAATTACAAGCTCTGCTTTTACCAGGGTCTCCTCGTCTTTCTTTTAGTTAGCTATGTTTTTTTTTTATCATTATCATAATTTGTTATTTTGCTTTGTTAATGTGTTATGATCCAATGTTATGCTCTGTATGTCATTTGAAAGAAAGACGAATAAAATCTTATCTTATCTTATCTTGTCTTAAATTATTAAAATATTTATCATGCAAAGAATGAAATTGTAAATAGACCGTCTAGGCCTAGCCTAACGCATTTAGAATTATTTGAAAATGAAAGTTAGATTATATAGGCCTAGACTAAGATAGAACTTAGATTAGTAAGCAGGTAAGCTAGTATTAACTTTAACTGTTTTAAGTAGTAAATGATATCGATACTGATAGTGATACTATAGTCTATAGATCTCTATAACTAAATTATTTTTACTTGTATAGATCTATATTAAAGTCTAATATTACTTTACTACAAATACAATGTCTGCAGTCTGCCAAGTTGGGGAAATATGTGAATGCACTCCAGCAAAGCATAGAGAGTATGCAAATGCGTATTGACCTCTAGCACTGCATGCTTGCTGTGAGGCAGGTATTATACCCATACACAAATATACACACCACACAAAATCGCATAGACTGTACACAATCATGTCGATGCAGTTGTAAGCAAAGTTTGACACTAGACTTACAATTTGAATTTTTAAATTATTCTTTTTAACATCAGTAAGTTAAAAAAAATGTATTTTACTGCTATTTAGGTGTCATCAATTGTCACTAAAGTACCGATTTTGAGTGAAATTAGTTGAGTTTTGTACAGTGGTGTTTGAAATGTTGAGAATCAAATGCACAGCTTTTACTACACAGCCAGGATAGTGATGCTCCTATGTGTGTGTGAATGGGTCGTTTTACTATTTTTGGGAAAGTCTCTGGCTATGGGATGGAGACTGGCCTTGCCTAGCTTGGATATTATACATGTATGCCTTTGGGCTTGGTTGTTAACTTGATGGGCCTACCTACACTGTACATGTACGTACGCGACAACCAGATGCTGGTGATTGTACGTCACGGACAGATACAGATACCTAACTGCCCTAATTAATACTAACGTTAACCTGAAACAATATTTTTGATAAAATAGCCCTTTCATGTCTATGTAGATCTAGGAATACTTCTCGATATTTCAGGCAAATTTTGTAAAGCTTACTCTTATATTTTATTCATTGCAGAACCATGAATTTCGTACCAAGAGCCTTGGCAAAAAAGACGGCTAATACTAAGACTAAGAGCTGTGTGTCGGTGAAGAAAAAGGTCATAAACATAAATCAGGAAGGGAGCTCATGTGTGCTTTTACAGAATGTCTCTACCTCGGGCTCAGCCACTGCCCAGAACCCCTCTCCACATCATATAAGTGCAGAGACAAGAAAACTTCCTGGAAGAGATGATAAAAACATTGGGATACCGTTGATCCATGAACTACAGAACAAGGATAATTCAGAAGGCAAGAAGCGTCTGGATCAAGGGATATCCTTGGACCACACACCTAGTGATGTCGATGGCTCCAAGAAAGTTCAAACACATTCTAGTCAATCTTGTGGATCACCCCCGTTGCCGAGAAGTGATACATCAGAGAATGAAAATGAGGAAACATTTCATAGGAAGACTTCAGACAGGACTCATACGCAATCACATGAAAACAAACTTGAAAGGCTTCAGCAGCTGAGTGACAGGATATCAAGTCAGGTTTCTGTCATGAAAGGGAACCAGAGTGCAGGGCATCGAGAATCCTTAACCCTTGCGAAACCGTCATCTGACCCGGTTGTGCACGACAAAATGATGTCCTGTGAGCGTCGGGACAAAGAAGATGTGCAGCATGACGTTCAAGAGGCTGAGAACCCTGAAAGTGATGAAGAGCCAAGGCCCATTGTATCCTTCAGCAAGAATCAGCGCTGGCCTGATGAGAGTGAGCCAGTGTGTGTGGTCTGTGGGAAGTATGGAGAGTATATCTGCAGTCAAACCGAAGTAGATGTCTGCAGTCTGGAGTGTAAGGCAAAGAACTTGGTCAGGAGAGGAATTCAATCCACTGCTCTCCAGGTAAGTTCTATCTTTCCTCTCTCTATATCTCCCTCTCTCTTCTCTTTCTTCATCCTCTTCTTCTCTCTTCCCTCTTCTCTCTCTCTCTATTCTATTCTCTTTCTCTCTCTCTATAATTTTTACCCCTCTCTCTCTCTCTCTTCCCTCTCTCTCTTTCTCTTCCCTCTCTCTCTTTTCTCCCTCTCTCTCTTTTCTCCCTCTCTCTCTCTCTCTCTCATGTCAAATTATCTTATTTTCATTGAATTTCATCCTTATCAATTGATTTAAGAGTAAATATCATTTCCAAGAATTAAATTGAGAGAGGGGGGGGGGGGGGGACATCTCATCTCTGAATGAATCCAGATCTGCATGAAGAATGTAGGCACTGTCTTAGAGATTTTAAAGATGTATTCCAACGCTGTTTTCTTGCTACAATCAGACTGAGAAGCCAGCAGATGGTACCATTGATGCATCATCTGGCCAGGATGCTGCTGAGGATGCTCTTGCTGGTGATGATGCCGATGCCACTGTAGAGGAGGCTGATCAACTCTTCATTTACAGGGAGCACCCAGACATCTCTCAACTCGCTCCTGAACAAGTCCAAGATATCAGGAACGAGGCAAGTATCTCTTAGTGTGCAGGTATACTTACTACTGTCATTGGCAGGGTTCTTGCCAGTGCATTGTACCCCTGATGCTAGTTAAAACCAAGTGTGGGGGACTTACAGATAAAATTCCAGAGGACCCCCCCCCCCCCCCAAGAGTGCTGACACTGGTAACTATTATGGGTTGCATACTTTCAATCTCCAAATCTGGTTTAGTATTGCCAAATCACCTCTATAGGACGACTTATTGCCATATAAACAACATTTGCCAGCTCTACTTTGTAACTGTGACAAATACATTTCCTTCATTCAATTTTATATTAATGAATGGATATAAACCTTTTATAAAAACATCTCATTCCAGATTCAGCTTATGTTTAATATTTTCTTCTCTTTCTTAATTTTGTATTATTCTTTAAACTCTTTTTTTGTCAGGTTCAGATTTTTGTTGAAGGTATAAATATTCAGAGACCTATCTTGGAGTTTGAGCAGCTTCGTCTTCCAGCTAAGAGTAAGTCAAAAAGTTTACATTAGTAGAAAATGTTCAGTATCTAAAGATAGCTGTGTAGAAGTTATTTGTATAAAAATATTGAAATATCAGCTGTGCATAATGTTCAATTGTTCATATTCTAGTATTAATCAGACTACACATGAATGTAACTCTAAAATATTCTACACCATCTACCCTAAGCATGCCTTTTGAATTTTCGCAATGTAGGAATCATTTTATTTTTGAAATACCTGGTAATCCTTTTTTTTTCTCAATTCTCTCTTCCCTTTTCTCTCATTCTCACTCCCAAACCTCTATCTCTGTACCCCCTTCCTCTCTGTATCCCCCTCTCCCCTCTTTTTCTCGCCTTGAAACCCCTATATTTTTTTCTCTCTCTCTCTGTGTCTTCTTTCCCTTTCATAGTTGTATCTCTTCCACTCTCTTTCTTTGTATGTGTTCCAATGTAATATGGGAAGTTGTGGAGCATCAATAATAATAATGCAATCAAACCTGCTTCAGTGACCACCTGTCTACAAAGACCACCTGTCTACAAGGACCACATTTTTTGTGTCCCGTGAAAATGGTTTCTCATTGAATCATGTACTAAAGGAACCAGTCTACAAAGACCACTTTTTGTGTTTCCCTTGGGCAGTCGCTGTAGACAGGTTTGACTGTGCTAATAATAATTCCCCTTTTATATAGCGCTTTATACATTTATGATGTCTCTAAGCGCTTTACAGATATATTATTAACCCGGTCATTGGATTCAATACTTGCCCGCACACATTGTGTGCACAATATCTAGTTGATTAATCTTTTTCTAATAAATATTTTGTGACTCCATATGCTTATCATATGTTTATATCTTGTTATTTACATGTTTGCAGTACAGAGTAATCTCCAATCCTCGGGATACATCACTCCTACACCGATCCAGATGCAAGCTATCCCAATATCCCTTGCTTTGAGAGACCTTATGATATGTGCTCAGACTAGCTCAGGAAAAAGTGAGTTTTAATAATGATAATAATAGTCTGTTGTTGTCATGATGTAAAAATCTGAATTTATATAGCGTTTAAGAACATAACACTGTCTCTAAGCGCTTTACAAATATTATTACAGACCGCCTTTATTGGATTAATTCAAGCACAATGTGCACCATCTCCACTCCCTGGGAAGTATTCCTACCATATGGTCACCATGATTGAATATGGCAATTACTAACACCAAGGTTTTTGATTGTTGTAAAGACACTTCTGGCTGGTTCCAATATTTTGTGTGTGACTTGTTTTCAACTACAGGATCGAGCACGCGATCTTTAGTTACTAAGAGCAAACCAAAATGTCTTTACGATAATTGAAACTTCTCCCAGGTAGCCTAACATTTAAAACAAAGGTTTTTGTTATCCTACCAGCTTAGGTCCCCATTTTTTTCCTGAGAATGGACTGGCAAATGTATATTAATGCCTTGCCAAAGGATATTGGTGCTATATCGGGATCAAACCCACAACCTTTGCTTTTCATGTCAAGTTCTTAAACCACTCAACCACAACACCTGAGTTTTCATTGTAATTATTTCTTTGTTTGTACTCTTTGATTCATTTTGTAAGTATTTTTTAAAGGCTACCCAAAATTAATGTTTAAAGAATGTTATTATATGATGATTTTAAGTGTACCATACATAGAAATCAAGTAAGTGTAGTTGTTGTTTTTTCCCTGTTTTTCGTTGCAGCCCTATCATTTCTTGTTCCTGCTGTGATGACCATATATAACCAAGTGCTAACAGGAGTAGGAAGCAAAGATCCTCATGTGCTCATCTTCACTCCTACAAGAGAACTGGCTATGCAGATAGAAGAACAGGCTAAACAACTTATGAAAGGTACATTATCAAACAACATACTAGTAGTAATAGTATCATCGTACTGTATCAGAGAGTGTGCCCAAGAAATACTTCTAACAACAGAGGGGTGTTTCACAATCACTAAGATTGACTTAAATTGGACTTGGCAGGCCTTTCATGCCACTAGTTCCTCTAACCATTCCTGGCATTGGTTTCTCAAGGGATGTACAATTCATGGTCTCAATTCTTCAGAATTTATATTTTTTGATTGTTCATTATTGAAGGACAAAATATTATCTAAAAACAAGATCATAATTGAGTAACCAATGGTGAGAGCAACCAGGGGCATGAATGGCCTGCCATAGTTAAGTCCAACTTTAACTTGACCTTAGTCTTTGTGAAACACCCCCCCCCCCCCCCCTCCAGTAATGTCTATGACCCGATCATGATAAATAAGGGTTTTCACAAGTTGTTTAGCCTGTTCTTCTTTTTATAATATATAACTTTTAAATTTACTGTCATTGTAGGAATGTCTGGTATGAAAACAGCACTTTTAGTTGGAGGGCTCCCTCTACCGCCACAGTTGCACAGGTTACGACAAGGCATTCAGGTGAGTTCAAGGTGTAGAACTTCGAAGATGCCAATTTTCATTTAGATTAAGTTAAAGCCCTGTATGGCAGGTGCTATGTTGTTTAGAACACAAATGGACAGTTGTTAGTTAGAATTTGTTTGATGGTTTATTTTACCTGACTGCTATTAAAGGAAGCATGTGTATGCTTGTAATTAAGCAAGCAGCCAGGGGACCGATGGCTTTAAGTCCTCTCCTAGGGACTTGGTAATGAGGAGTAATGCCTTTCCAAAGGGTACTAGTGCATTGCCTTGATTTCGAACCCAGGACCTCCCGGTTTATCTTAGTGTATAATACAGGCACAGCGGAGCACCCCAATTACCGTGCGATCGACTCTCGTCCAGTAAACATCATTTGCATAAAATCAACAATTGTGTACCGATCGATGCGGAAAAAAGTAAACAAATTTCGAAGACAAATTCTTCATTAATGTGATGAATATCACCAATCAAAGCTACTAAATCGAGTATTTAATAAATTTGCAAGACACTCATGTGTATAAAAAGAGTTATTGATGCACAGAAAATGTGAAATTTAAGGGATAGTTTTGACGAACAAAAACGAAAAAAATGAGATACAAAATCACCGTAAAATTCACCATTTCTTTTAGAGCGAGAAAGAATTGCCTCGTATGAACAGAAAGAAAATTTAATAATCTCAATCCTTGTGAAATATCTCTTTTCATAGTTGCTTGATAGGGTCGTCTCAGAGAAAAACATACCCCAATGTCCGAATCTCATCGAACAAAAATAATCCTTCGTTGTCGCAAAATTGTTTGACCAGTCCCATACATTCAAATGTGTGTCATGTCTGAACCTCGCGTGTGCGTTGGCTATACATGTCTTGCCAGCCGACTGCACACGTGCACGCTAATGGCTCAGCTGTTTCGATCTGGCATGCACTGGGCCTAAGACGCATGCGCAGTACATCGCTGAGATCGATGACGTCATGTTCAATGAGTTCGCTGACTACAACTTTTAAAAATGAAGCCCCATGAAAAAGAACGTTATAACCAAAAAAAAATACAGCGGAGAAGCGAAAATTTCGCCCATGTATGGATTTAACCCTAATGAATATTCATACCAAGTCTCTACTTCGTGCATTGCTTGATAGGGTCATCGCATTATAAAGTAGACGTCGTGTTTTTCGAGGGGCGAAGCTCAAAACACATTAATATCTCGAGTTTTATTCCATGGAATTTCGTATTTATTTCACTGACATAAAATTCATAATAATTTTAGTTAGTATGGAAAGTTTCATAGCGATATTGGCAGTAATAAAGGCGCAACGCGAATTTTAAGATTTGACATTCTAGCACACACATGTTCGGATTCACGCAGATGTCCGTTGGTTATTCAAATAGAACGGGCCGCTAATGATATGCAAATTGGGGTGCTCTGCTGTGCCTGAATAGGGCTGCGACGAGTACCGGTAGTCGAATGCTCGAGTTACCGCACTGTTGACAACTACTAGAGTACGATTTCTCATACTCGAATATTCGGCCGCAAAAAAAAAAAAAATCCCGGTCACCTGGCACTGTCCAGGCCAATGCTTACCTGTGCCAGGGAGAGCAGCGGCCGCTGGCATGGTACCGCTAGTAAAAATGTTTCCCAGCTCAATCACTTTCAAACTCACCACTCAGAAACTGGAACCAAATGTCCGGATTTCTGTTTGAACTCGGAGGAAAATGGATTATTCTGCCATCTTTGGTTTTTAAAACAGCATTGTTTACTGTTATTATTATTATTAAAACCGGCGCCTACAACTGCAACTCAAAGTAAAATTGCATGAGTTTTCGGAGACGGACCTGGGAGACTGCTCCCGCGGAGGAAAATGGATTATTCTGCCATCTTTGGTTTTTAAAACAGCATTGTTTACTGTTATTATTATTATTAAACCGGCGCCTACAACTGCAACTCAAAGTAAAATTGCATGAGTTTTCGGAGACGGACCTGGGAGACTGCGTTGTTGTTGTTGTTGTGTTTTGAGTTATTGGCGATTAGTCAGTAATTTGACTATTGTCGCCAAACTTTACGGCACGTGTTAAATCTCTCAATTTTGTATTTTTTAAAAATATATTTATTTCGTTTTATATTTATCTATCTTTTAAGATAGTATCGAAAAATAATATCGTAAGCAAAACATTCATGGGCTTTGTTAGTGTTTCTTAACAGTACGTGCAGATTATTTGTTATATCACATACACACCATACACAAGCCTCTATATTCAATAATCTTATCATACCTTTTATCATTGTTGTTACTTTTTCTTATTTTCTTTTCTTAATACATTATGTTATTATATATTTAATGTACTGAGTGTAATTTAGGATATTTATAATATTGTATTATGTTTTACTGTTCTTATTTTATTTTCTTATTACATTATATTTTTAATTTCTGAGTGTAATTTTTAATGTACTGAGTGTAATTTAGCATATTATAATATTGTATAATGTTTTACTGTTCTTACTGCTCCCGCGGTATGGTGGTGGCAAAAAAAATTTAAATAATAATAATAATAAAAAAATAAAAAATAAAAAAAATTATAAAAAAACATGGCATCCGAATATTCGAGTATTCGCTTGTAAGCCTAGGAGTGTACTCGGGTACCTCATTACACTGTTGTGCACAGCCTTAGTGTATAACCCTAAAAACATTGGTATTTTCCCATTGAATCTTCATTTCCATACCCCTAAAATTAGCCCAAATTAAGCCAGACACAGTCAGAACTCCAATATTAGAGGCCCGCAAGGCAAGGTACGCTTAATTTGCACTGCTTTTGAACCATGGATTATGTAAATGAGGGTTTAAACTATGGCATGGGTTAAATTTAAACCTCCTGTGTGAATTTGGACCTTTAAGGAAAGTCTTGAGTGTGGAATCAAAGCTCTGTGATATGTAATGGATGATCGTCATAGTCTCTTCAGTTATTTACACAATTTAACACTATTGTTGCCAGTTGACTCAAAGCTATGAAATGAGCTGTATTTTGTCTTATATCTTAGTTTATTGTAGGTACACCTGGCAGGATCATGGAGATCATCAAACAAGAAGGTACGAATCAATTCCAAAAACTAATGTACATTTGTATTGATAGTGATCCAACATTTTCTTCAGCAAAAAAAAACTGAGTTTTTTCTGTCTTTATGGCCCATTTACTCATCCAAAACACCATTTTGAAAAATCAACAATTTTTTGGGACAATGCTATTGCCTTACTGGAAAAAACCACACAAAAAATGTTGGTGTTTGCTCATACCGATTTTTTTACGGAGTAGTGCACATGCGAAATTTGTCATGTGACGAAAAACCAGAATCACACCGAAGTTTTGATTTATGCTTCAAAAATGGGTGAAATTTTGGAATGTGTTTCCAAAGACCAAGACTGGGCCAAATTTCTTAATATTTTGATGATTCAAGAACCTTGCAGTACACACCAATTCTTACATGCTACGTGACCAACCTTTTCTGATCGATTCCACACCGTTTCTTTCGCATTGCAATCGCATATGACCAGAACTCAACTTTATCCTGAATATAGGATCCACCTGCATGGTTGTATTCAATGGGTTACCATGTAAGGGATTCAGACAAATTATCTCTGGTTTAGTTTTTGTTATATCAATGTTCTTAAATATCATCTTCTTTTATTTATTTAAGGTGTTTGTCTGAATGAAATAAAGTTGGTTGCGATTGATGAAGTAGACACTATGCTACAGCTTGGATTCCAACAGCAGGTATGTAAGAATCATAATAATAATAATAACTTTTTTGTTCTTATATAGCGCATTTCAGGACCGCAGGCCCTCTCAAAGCGCTTTACAGATATATGTTATTACCCTAGTCATCGGATTCAGGCTTACCCGCACACAGTGTATGCACATTCTCCACTCCCTGGGGAGCATTCCAGCCAGGCGTCATTTTTACAAGCGCACACTTGCTCTTCTAACCACATTAACTTTCGCATCCTACCGGCTACCCATTTAACACCTGGGTGGTGAATGACAAATGTAAATCAATGTCTTGCCAAAGGACATTATAGAACCGCGAACCTTGTGATCCACTGTCCGGTGACATATCCACTCGACCAAGACACCTTCACACCTCATTACCTCTATGTTGCAGGAATTCTCTGGTATAGCGGATTGTGGAGCGTGTGTGCAGCGTTTTGTAACTGCAAGGAAAAGGCGCTATATCAAATATCTTTTGGATTGGATTGGATAGCAAGTGTTTAACTTTTTCTGTTACATGTCTCAACTAGTGAAGATATACTTTTTTATGATAAATAATGATTGTTCTGATAAGATGTAATTTTGTAAAAGGGGAAACAGGAAAATTGATTTTATTCAATATATTTTTAGAACAACATATATAGATGATGTGCTCTCTCTCCAGCAACTTACACCGTAACAAAGGATAACAAGTTTAGATTTGTTTTGGGACAAAAGAGAGCAAATTGTTATTGTGAGTGATTTTATGATACATGTATATGACCCCTGTTATTGAAAGTTTAAGCAAAAGAACAAATCACTCATCACTAATCGAAAAAGTTTGGCATATCCCATCTTACAATCTCCTATAACTATTGATGGAATCATACCCAATGAATGCTATTTATACAATATTTAAGTACCGGTACTTGTTTAAAACGGACTTTGTTTGTTTGATTTAGGTATATGACATCATGACTCACTTACCGGATAACCATCAAACCATCTTCACCTCGGCAACCATTCCCTCATCCATAGAAAAGATGGCATCCTCTCTACTCAACAATCCCGTCTTCATCTCGGTCGGAACGGTGAGGATCTCTATCCCCTAACTTCCCACTTTGTTAGCTTTTTATTAATGACCTCACGCTGTGATGGATCAAAGGATCATCCTGATATAGCAATTAATGATGTTGATGATGACAAGGATGATGAAGAAGATGATGATAGTAATGATTAGGATGATGATGATGATGGTAGTGATGATGATGATGATGATGATGATGATGGTGATGATGATGATGATGATGATGGTGTTGATGGTGATGATGATGATGATGATGATGCTGATGAGGCGGAGGAGGAGGAAGTGGTGGTGGTGATGGTGAGGAGTAGCAGGAGGATAATAATAGTGATGATGATGCTCAGTTGTAAGACCACAGTGGTCATTAAAAGTTGTAATTCTGGTTCAAAACTAAGCCATGGGGTACAAGAATCGGGCCTTTGGGATTTACAACTCTTGTCTTTGATTTTGATTTTATTTGTTGAACACATTCCCCAAGATAACTTGGGATTAAAGCAATTGAAGATGCTGAGTTAAATGAAAATGTAATCGTCTCCAAAGTTGTAAGTCACATGGATAGTTACATACAAGCTTGTGGTTTCTTTCTAAGTATTTCATGTAAAATGTGAATCAATTGATGAATCAATTATTCTACAGCCTAGTACACCCTGTACATCAGTGAAACAGACCATCTTATGGGTAGAGGAACCATCCAAGAAAAAGAAACTCTTTGCAGTAATACAGGATCCCAAACATTTCAGGTATTTACTCATTTGACTCTCTACGATGTATTTGATTCTCTAAAAAAATCACTCTGTAAATACCTGTATGCTTGCAATATTTTTCTCAAACTTGTTAAAGATAAAGATCAGTTATGGTCATGCGATTGCATTGTGAAAGAAACGTTGTGAAATCGATCAAAAAAGGTTGATCATCTAGCATATACTGTAAGTATTGGTGTGTACTGCAAGGTTCTGGAATCATCAAAATGATAAGAAATTTGGCCCAGTCTTGGTAAAGTTACAAGCACTGTACACAGAAAGATGTATATGGGACTGCACGACACGTGCGCGACACATGCGCGATATCTATCAGGTCCAAATAGATATAATATTTTACCAAATATATCAATTAGTAGGCGGTTTCTCAGCAAAATTTGTATCATTACGTATTAGTCAAAACATATTTTTTCACATGATTGGTAATAAGAGCTTCCATTTCATTTTTTGAGAGGGGGGGGGGGGGGCGTTTCCAAAACTGGTCTTTACATTTAATTGAATTTGCTTGTGTACACTTGCATGTATGTGTCGACTTGCTCTATCCACAGCAAAAGTTGTGAATTGTCCTGTGCCTTTGTAAATATTTCATGCGTTTTATTTTGCAATGCACCTGAAGAAGCAAAACATTTATGTTTGAAACAATTTTCATGATGCTGAATTTTATTAATTGTATAGTTATTATTTAATACTGATGTTCATTTTTAGGATAGTTAAATGAGATGCTGTTTAAAGAGAAGGTTGAGTTCCGGGGAGAGGAGAAAATAATTTGTGAGGGTTTTCAGTGTTATTATGCAAGTGTGGAAGAACATCAGAGAAAAAATGTTCCCTGAAAAGCATAGCTCTTCAAATGCAGGCCTCGAATTACGTCAAATTTGGGTCAAGGCCACTTTTTTGAGAGGGCACAAATCCACTGAAAGGGGCACAAATCTATCCTGAGGGGCACTTAGGCCAAAGTGGAAAGTGTGCGTAAAATCACCTCATGCCGTTTTAATGGGGGGGGGGGGTATTTGCACCCCCCCCCAAAAAAAAATGCTCACTACCCCCCCCCCCCCCCCCCCCCCCCCCCCCCCCCAACTGAGCGAATTACCGGCCGCCGCGATTTTCAAATTTTCGGGAGCAAAACAAAATAGTGCTCATTACTCCTCCCCCCCCCCCCCCTTATTAACAGGCAGGCTGTTTCACCGCTAAATATTCTCCCACTGGGCCCCCTCTTTGGTCCCCTCCCCTGCCGCCGGCTGGATCCGCCCGTGGGGAGGGTGGAGGGAGTGGGGAGTTTCCCCCTTTGACGTTTCATTGAATTATTAGAGAAAGAAGACGATTCGTTGTACCGTTCTCGACTCTTTATCCTTTTCTGAATTCCACTGGAAGCGCGGAAGCTTGTATGTTTTTAGTAAATTATTAGAGACAGAAGACGATTCGTTGTACCGTTCTCGACTCTTAATCCTTTTCTGAAATCAATCACCCCTCCCGCGCAAAGCGCGGAAGCTATTATCACAACGAAAGTCTTAATTGTTTTCTGATCGAATTCCCGACCCTCCTCCCGAGAAAAATTCAAGTTTTTCACTGATTAAAAACTCTGAAAACGCACCAATAAAAGGTCACAACGCGAAGTAAAGATGTTGAACCAACGATGGGTAAACAAAACTTCCCGATATTGATTGGTCCAATTAAAAAGGATGGAGATGGATTGAAAAACTAAGCCCGAGTCATTACGGTTTTTGTGCCAAACGTTTCAGTGATTTTGATGAAGATATGCTTTCATATCTCCGTATCGGCAAATATTATTAATGGAGGAGTTCCAAAGTGGCAATGAAGTCTCGCCGATAATTATTGTTTTTAGATCTCCGTAGGGGCAACAAAGTCTTGCCGTTAATTATTGTTTTTAGATCTCTGTAGGGGAAACAAAGTCTTGCCGAAACTTATTGTTTTTAGATCTCTGTAAGGGCTACAAAGTCTTGCCGATAATTATTGTTTTTAGATCTCCATACGGGCAACAAAACCCTGCCGATAATTATTGTTTTTAGAGCTCCGTAGAGGCAACAAAACCTTGCCGATGATTATATTTTTAGAGCTCCGTACGGGCAACAAAACCTTGCTGATTATTATCGTTTTAAGAGCTCCGTAGGGCCAACAAAACCTTGCCCATAATTATTGTTTTTAGAGCTCCGTAGGGGCAACAAAACCTTGCCGATCATTATTGTTTTTTAGAGCTCCGTAGGGCCAACAAAACCTTGCCCATAATTATTGTTTTTAGAGCTCCGTAGGGGCAACAAAACCTTGCCGACTATTATTGTTTTTAGAGCTCCGTAGAGGCAACATAACCTTGCCGAGTATTATCGTTTTTAGATCTCCGTACGGGCAACAAAACCTTGCTGATTATTACCGTTTTTAGAGCTCCGTAGGGGCAACAAAGTCTTGCCGATTATTATTGTTTTTAGATCTCCGTAGGGGCAACAAAGTCTTGCCGATTATTATCGATTTTAGAGCTCCGTAGGGGCAAGAAAGTCTTGCCGATTATTATTGTTTTAAGATCTCCGTAGGGGCAACAAAACCTTGCTGATTATTACCGTTTTTAGAGCTCCGTAGGGGCAACAAAGTCTTGCCGATTATTATCGATTTTAGAGCACTGCAGGGGCAAGAAAGTCTTGCCGATTATTATTGTTTTTAGATCTCCGTAGGGGCAACAAAGTCTTGCCGATTATTATCGATTTTAGAGCTCCGTAGGGGCAAGAAAGTCTTGCCGATTATTGTTTTAAGATCTCCGTAGGGGCAACGAAGTCTTGCCGATTATTATTGTTTTTAGAGCTCCGTAGGGGCAACAAAACCTTGCCGAGTATTATCGTTTTTAGAGCTCCGTAGGGGCAACAAAACCTTGCCGAGTATTATCGTTATTAGAGCTCCGTAGGGGCAAAAAAACCTTGCCGAGTATTATTGGTTTTAAAGCTCCGTAGGGGCAACAAAACCCTGCCGAGTATTATCGTTATTAGAGCTCCGTAGGGGCAACAAAACCTTGCCGAGTATTATCGTTTTGAGAGCTACGTAGGGGCAACAAAACCTTGCCGAGTATTATCGTTTTTAGATCTCCGTAGGGGCAACAAAACCTTGCCGAGTATTATCGTTTTTAGAGCTCCGTAGGGGCAACAAAACCATGCCGAGTATTATCGTTATTAGAGCTCCGTAGGGGCAACAAAACCTTGCCGAGTATTATCGTTTTGAGAGCTACGTAGGGGCAACAAAACCTTGCCGAGTATTATTGCTTTTAGAGCTCCGTAGGGGCAACAAAACCTTGCCGAGTATTATCGTTTTGAGAGCTACGTAGGGGCAACAAAACCTTGCCGAGTATTATTGCTTTTAGAGCTCCGTAGGGGCAACAAAACCCTGCAGAGTATTATCGTTTTTAGAGCTCCGTAGGGGCAACAAAGTCTTGCCAATAATTATTGTTTTTAGATCTCTGTACCTGCAACAAAGTCTCGTCGATAACTATTGTTTTTAGATCTCAGTTGGGGCAACGAAGTCTTTTTGAACATTACAAGTCGGGGTTGACTTATGATGACTATAATGTCGGCAAAATTGTTGTGGATTTAAATATTGTGGCCGTAAGCGGTTTGATTTTGAAAAGGGCATTCCGGCCAGTGAGAGGGGCATGGCGGCAAATTGCCGATTGCCGGTGGGTAATTCGAGCCCTGCAAATGCCTTCATATTCTAAATATGACATGTACCTGTAACAGCTAAAAAATGTGGGCCTCATTTAATGCCACATGTATGTGTAGTTCCATATACATCTTTCTTTCTGTGTACAGTGCTTGTTACTTTTACCAAGACTGGGCCAAATTTCGTAATATTTTGATGATTCAAGAACCTTACAGTACACACCAATACTTGATATATGCAACATGATCAACTTTTTCTGATCTTGCATAATGCAATCGCATGACCAGAACTCAAATTTATCTTTAAATGTTTAATGCCAACAACGTTTTACATTGCAGTTTATATCATTCATTAAAAAAGTTATCTATCTATTTAGAGATGAGAGCTATTTCATTCAGAAATGCTATTTTTGGACCAAATTATAATCAGTTACATGCTATTTTTTTACCAACAATTAATCAACCTACTTTGCCGGAGCCATTGATATTTGAAATGTTTCATTGGGATGTTTAAGTGAAAGGGATTTAACATAGAATGACTTGTTGTTTCTTTGACAGGCCACCAGCCATAGTCTTTGTAGACTCCAAACTTGGAGCAGATTTATTGGCTCAAGCAGTTGAAAAGGTATGCTTTGTAGAGCATTATCGTGTCAAGTAGAGACTGTGAATGATTAAATAGGAAAAAAGAGGTGAAGATTGAATGAGAGATTGTAGCTAGGAGAGTGAGAGGTAGAAAAAGGCATACCGGTATGAGAGTGACATAATGAGACTACAAAATACAGGTGTAGTGAATAAGATGGAGGAGGAGAGGGATGCAGAGAATGAGAGAATCACAATAATAGGATAGTTTTGTTGTTGATGAAACTAGCTGGGAATAGGACTCTAGTCATGTTGTCCTGTCAGCCTGCAGGTGCATTTGGCAACAGCATTATGCCTTTAAATTACAGTCTTGCCCTTTGAATAGTACATAGGCTACTCTTACTATTTCATGTCATAGAATTTCGAATTTGTCAAATCATATATTTGTTTGAAAACACAGCATGAAGTGAGAATTAAAGAGGCAAACATCAAACAAGATAACAATGTATTGAAAAGTAGAGAAGAAAGACTGGGAAGTACATTTAAAACCATTCCAGCCCTTACAATACACATGAGCAGCGGAGAAAATAGAAATTAAAAACGAAGTTCAGAATGAACTTTTGTCCTTGAGGATATCTTTACTTCTTACCCTGCTCCAAATATATCCTTGACCATTTCAGAGCAGTAAGACTTGTAGGTTGCCATGTATGTATAAGGATGCAGAGCCGAGGCATACCAGACATGCCTTGGTAACACGATACATGTCAGTCTCCGGCCATAGGTCTATGGTGGCTCAGTGTAAACTTTGTATCCTAATCCATGTGATATTTAGTTTGGGATGAATATCAGAAGACCGAATACCTGAGGAGAAACAAGAAGGTGCATTTAAAGGGCAATCAAACCTTTGTAATGAGTTGAATTGTTCAAAAGCAGAATAGTAAGATAAACAGAATGGTGGAAGTTTGAAATAAATCAGACCAATAATAAGAGAATTATGAACGTTTGAAATATGAGATCACTACATAAGTGTCAAACTCTAATTCTTATTGTCAAATGTTGTCAGGTATGCAATAGGTCAATGTTATGTTAATTTGTAACTTAGTATTAAAGTTATCACTTTTCCTCGCATATGAACATTATTAAGTGGAAATTAATTTGTTCTTCCATGTTGTTATTTATACATTAGAGTTGCGGTGTAGCCGTAGCATCATTACATGGAGACAAGCCTCAGATTCAACGTAATGAGATCCTGCAGAGGTTCAGAGATGGTGCATATGATGTCTTGGTCAGTACCGCTGTGCTAGGGCGGGGTATTGACCTCCCGGGAGTCAAGATGGTCATCAACTTTGACATGCCAGGGACCGTAGAGGAGTATATACATCAGGTCAGGTCATTCATTCAATCATACAAAAATTAACATGGACATTATTCGCATGACAGAAACTGTTACAAAATATTCTGTGATGGTACATTTTTTGCTTTTGTGGAATTCTTTGAAAAGCAGCTTTATTTTAATATTCTTATACATAGAAAATATTGAATTAAGAAGTTACTTTGATAGAAAATTGTACTAGAGTACTAGACAATGTCATATAAAATATCACAGTTTAACAAAATAAGTATAATGGTGAATGTTACCACTCATCCTACTTTGCATATGTGTGATTGCCCTCACTTCTTTAAATGCTTTCTGAAGAAACATAATAATAATAATAATAATAATAGGCATTTCTCTAGCGCCGTTTATCTAGATAATTCTATTCCGAGGCGCATTTATTATTACCCCGACTTTAGCCTAGCTGCTGTTTATACAGCGCTCCAGCATTTGATATAGAATAACTTCTTTTCCTTTTGCTTTTCTTTCAAATGTCACGCTTTTAATATGCCTACGTCACGAAGTAGCTGGAGGCATTATGTTTTCGGGTTGTCCGTCCGTCCGTACGTACGTCCCGTTGTTGTGATCGCGTTATCTGGAGAACCGATTGATGGATTCCTGCCAAACTTTGGTCATGTATGTATCTTGCAGAGCTGATTAGATTTTGGGGTCACGAGGTCAAAGGTCAAAGGTCACAGTGCTCATTATGTGTGCAAAAACAGCTTGTGATCGCGTTATCTCTTGAACCAATTGATGGATTCCTGCCAAACTTTGGTCATGTATGTATCTTGCAAAGCCGATGAACTGATTAGATTTTGGGGTCACGAGGTCAAAGAGCTCATTATGTATGCAAAAACAGCTCGTGATCGCGTTATCTCAAGAATCGATTGATGGATTCCTGCCAAACTTAGGTCATGTATGTTACTTGGAGAGCCGATGAACTGATTAGATTTTGGGGTCACGAGGTCAAAGGTCAAAGGTCACAGAGCTCATTATATATGCAAAAACAGCTCGTGATTGCATTATCATTAGAACAGATTGATGGATTCCTGCCAATGAACTGAGTAGATTCTTGGTTCATAAGGTCAAAGGTCATGGGCTCATTATGTATGCAAAAATAGCTTGTGAACGCTTTCTTATTAGAACTGATAGATGGATTACTATTTAACTCGGGACATCTTGCAGAGCCAATGAACTGAGTAGATTTTAGGGTCATGAGGTCAAAGATCAAAGGGTCATATATGTATATGAAAAATTGCTTGTAATCAAGATATTCTGAGAACCTGTTAATGTATTACAATTGAACTTATATTTGAAAAATTTCTTCTGTTTTGGTTTGTAAAATTGCTCTATGACGGAGGCATCATTTTCGACTGCGCGCAGTCAAAGTTCCATCTAGTTGTATATCCTTTGAAACTTCCCATTCATCCTTTCACTATCTTTCTCTCATCATCGTTTCTTTTTAGATCGGAAGAACAGGACGCTTGGGAACAAACGGAACTGCCATGACCTTCATCAACAACAACAGCAAAAATATCCTTTTCAGCATTTGATATTCTCAACTATACGAAAATGAGATGGATGATATTTCATTTGAATAGGCCATTTTCCTAATGTAGCAAAATTTATGCATGCACTGTTTTCCATTCTGACTATTGAAATATAATCAATCGTAACCAGTGAATAAAATAATTCATATTGAGACACTTTTCAGAGGTGTGTGCATGAATTTAGTTACATTACGAAAATGGCCCATTGGATGTTACTCCAGTTAGGCCTATAAAAAAAGATGTTGTATTGCCCTTTAGGTGCCAAACATGGGTTGGTCGGTCGGAAATCTTTTTTTTCTTTAAAAAAAAAAAACTTTTCCCTCTTTGGGCTGATATTTTTCAGTTTTGAATTCTTTTTTTTCTAAAAAACGGTAAAACTTATAGGACTTGTAGGACTTATCTCATACACTGTTTGAAGTCTGATTAGCACTATGAGCCAAGGTCGTGTAGTTAGGTAAAGTTGATCTTGCTTATCCCAATTTAGAAACTAAACTTAGGTCCTAGTGTGATTAGTTATTTCCAGTAACTCTCATGTTCGTGTTTGTGTATAGTCTCAGATTATGAGATTTGCAATTTATTTATGATTTTACATCATCATGTCACACAAGATTATTTCCATGTTAACAATTCCTTGACAGATTGAATTTCTTCACAGAGTCTATTTATCCGACTTATGGAAGCCAGTGGAGCCTGACTAAACAAACCAAGACGATGTCAGAACAAGCCAAAATGATGTCAAAACAAGCCACTGTATATATCTGTATGGCTTGATGAGTACCGGTAGTAAACTTCAAGTCATGGATGAATGACTTATGGTCAGATATCCAATATACTCACCACAATAGTACACATAATCTCCTGGACATATACGCCGTGACAACAAACATTCTATGACAATTCCACTCCACCCCCCTTCCCCCCCCCCCCCCCATCCCCCCGAAAGACTCTAAATGTTGCATGAAAGTTGCGATTGATTGCAAGTTCCAAAATTTGCAACTAAAATTGGCAATCGATTGCAACTCAACTTTCTTGGAACGCCCCACAAGTGTCCAAAATTTCCTAAGATTTTGTTAGAATTAATGGTTTAACAATTAATTAAGTTAACTAGATCTAGCTTTTATTCTCCCCCTCCCCCTCTCTCTTACTACTGGGGGTCTGCAAGAAAGTTGAGTTGCGATCAACTGCAATTAATCGCAAGACTTACGCTTGATTTGGGGGATTTGCGATTGATTGCAACTTTCTTGCAACGCTCCATAGGTGCGAAAATATATGAGGTAGTTGTCTGATGATAATCAGTCATATTTAAAGGGAACGCTGATAGTTGTCATGGAGTAATTGTTGCAAGGGGTAGTCCGTCAGAAACAAATTCAAAAACTGAGTACAGGCAATTACTCTGAAAGCATAATTCAAGAGCATGGTGAGAAATGGAAAAAAGCATTAATCACTGGAGCAGTAGTATAGCAGCATGTGTCCGGTTATGCTTCTTACAAAATGAGAAATCAAAATGGCTATAGGCATGACATTTTTATGCCTCCGTTACGAAGTAGCCGGAGGCATTATGTTTTCGGGTTGTCCGTCCGTCCGTCGGTCCGTCCGTACGTCCGTACGTCCGTACGTCCCGTCCGTACGTCCGTACGTCCCGTTCTCGTGATCGCGTTATCTGAAGAACCGATTGATGGATTCCTGCCAAACTTTGGTCATGTATGTATCTTGCAGAGCCGATGAACTGATTAGATTTTGGGGTCACGAGGTCAAAGGTCAAAGGTAACAGGGCTCATTATGTATGCAAAAACAGCTCGTGATCGCGTTATCTCAAGAACCGATTGATGGATTCCTGCCAAACTTTGGTCATGTATGTATCTTGCAAAGCCGATGAACTGATTAGATTTTGGGGTCACAAGGTCAAAGGTCAAAGGTCACAGGGCTCATTGTGTATGCAAAAACAGTTTGTGATCGCATTATCTCAAGAACCGATTGATGGATTCCTGCCAAACTTAGGTCATGTATGTAACTTGCAGAGCCGATGAACTGATTAGATTTTGGGGTCATGAGGTCAAGGTGAAAGGTCATGCGGCTCATCATATGCAAAAATAGCTTGTGATCGCATTATCACTAGAACAGATTGATGGATTCCTGCCAAACTTAGATCATGTATGTATCTTGCAGAGCCAATGAACTGAGTAGATTCTTAGGTCATGAGGTCAAAGGTCAAATGTCATGGGCTCATTATGTATGCAAAAATAGCTTGTGATCGCATTCCCATTAGAACTGACAGATGGATTACTATTTAACTTGGGACATCTTGCAGAGCCAATGAACTGAGTAGATTTTTCGGTCAAAGATCAAAGGGTCATATATGTATATGAGAAATTGCTTCTAATCACGATAGTCTGAGAACCTGCTAATGGATTATAATGAAATTTGAATTTGAAAAATTTCTTCTGTTTTGGTTTGTAAACTTGCTCTATGACGGAGGCATCATTTTCGACTGCGCGCAGTCGAAGTTCCATCTAGTTGATGAATTGTTTTCTTTCTATATGTTAGGTTATAGTACTATGGTAAACAAAAAGGATAGGGAGAATTATACTTGATATTATAAAATCAGTGGCACTGGTGGGCTTCTCGTAAGAATTCTAGAATACACTTACTGGTATGTTGAACCTTTCCAGTTAAGGGTAACTTATCAAAGGGCTGTAATGTGATCATTTCGTCCTGTGGAATGCGTGAAACAGGGCTTTATTTTCGTGATGTGAAAGAAGAGAAAAATAGTTGCTGTCTAATAATAATAATAATAATAATAATAATAATAATAATAATAATAATAATATCAGATGTCTTGTTAACCCAGAGTAGCCTCATCAGTAATCATACTGTTCTCCCTGAGGGCCCTGCAATCATGTTATCACCCTGGTCATCGGATTCAGGCTTACCCGCACACAATGTATGCACATTCTCCACTCCCTGGGGAGCATTCCAGCCAGGCGTCATTTCTACAATTTCCTTGACCATAAGATATCAATGCACAGCTCTTCCTGCAGTTCACCGGTACCCTGAAACCCCTGGGTGTGATCCTACCTCCAGAGCTGATCAACTCGCCTCATCTTAGCTACCACAGACAGCAGCATCGCTCAAGAGACAGGCGGGTGGATGCCTCACATCGCGGCATGCCTGGAGGCAGTGGTTACCATGACAATAAGAGGAGTAGAGACAGGTGGGTATCATGAATATATCAAGAAGATTCTCTTTCAGTTTGAAATGAGCCATTTTGTTAGGAATTATCTGTTTTGTAACCCCCCAGTCATAAGCTGAGAGTTCTTTGAGTTGTACCTTGTATTCTTTGTTATCTTGTTATTTGTGTTCTTGGAATTAAGAATTAAAAAAAAATTATTGAGGATTATAAGAATGGTAAGAATGGTTCTGTTGTTTTGTAAACCTGATATAAAAATATTTCAATTTATAAGATGATTCACATTGTCCAAAGGAGTTTGTTGTATTGAACAGGGTGCCACGATATATAAGATGACCCTCTTGTTAGTTGTACCGTATTAGTTGATTAAACTCTTGGTAATTGGCAATATACTCATGTGTATCTTTATATCTTTTCCAAATTTCTACAGAGAAAGTGTGACTGATATCTTGAAGAAGAGGAAAAGAAAGTTCAAGCCTTGAAGTTCCACTGAGGACTGTTGCAGCATAAGACTCAACTCGTCTTTCAGATGGCTGCTTCAAGTTTTAGGGAAGTCTGAGCTGACATAATGGTGGGGAGCAATCCGATTGATATACCACTGTGCCTGACCTGATGATTATTCATTAACGAACAACGAAAGATGACATTTGTGAAAAGTTCACTTGTACTGGCTTAGATACTAGTCTTTATTCAAACTCTATAGACTGTAGTCTTAGTACCATCATAGTACCATCATAGTACCATCATGCCGTAAGAACACTGTGCCTGCTGACATCATAGGTAGACCAATTCTCAATGAATCATGGTAAACATGGGTAACCTTAAGTCGAACATAAGTTTTACACCTTCTTTTTTCCCCATATATCGTTTATTTCCAGTCGAAACCATGGAAATAACTTTCATTATCTAGACTTTATTTCCCAGGCGACACAGTTGGCCATCACATCGATAGAGCATAAATTTTAAGATAGGAACGCCAGCGTGGGTGCAATAACAACTATGAAATGCTGTTACAACCATATCTGTGTGTGCGACAAGTGGACTTATAAAATTTACTGATTCAGTGAGGAAATTTCATCTCTGATTACCCATGCAAATCTTCCATAAGGGGATTCCCTCTTCAATTCAATCTACTGGAAACTGGGCTTGCCTTAGGAGTTGAAGGGGTTTGATTTGTAATTGTTTTGTTAATTTGGAATAAATGGAGAATAGAGCACGAAAATCCTGTCACCGTAGTATCAAAAGTTGCAAGGGTATCTCAGCAAAATGAATAAGATATATAGAGAGATTCAAATCCATTCCAGTTTCAATACATGTATTTCATGATTATATGCTCTCATGGCAGGATAGATTTCCATGCTGACGATAATCAGATAAGCAATGACCTTGAAGAAAGCCATGTTAAGACGGAATGTATGTTAAGTTAACTCTGCTCAACATAGAGTTGCATAAGTCAAATCATTTTTAATTTTACCAAACTATGCAAAACATGTGTAAACATGTGTTATTTTTCCTTCCCCAAGTCAAATTTTGGATTGGTCAAATTATGTTTGCAGTCACAACAGATTCGACTTATGCAGAGTTAACTATACATATATGTAATATAGAGTAGCACACCGATGGCAACAAGATTTCAGATCATACATGTAGATTGTGATTATCAGTTTACCTACGGTACTTTCTATCAGACTTTGTCGTATGAACATCTTTGACAAATGACATACATCAAGTAAACAGCCTATTTAATTAAATAACATTATTTTTGAAAATATAATTTTCTATTTTATGTATCATTTGTGTCCTCTCTAATTTTGTATCATGTGCATATTAAAATTAAACCAGAAAATATTATCAATGCTAGAAACACTGAGACCTCCACTGGCATAAAACCTAAGGAACACAAGAGTTGGTCAAAGACATGTATGGTAAAGGCTCGTCCAGGTATGGCGCGGTAACAAAAAAGGACTAGCGCTTATTCACTGAGCTTGTGTTATAAGATTCAGAAATGTGAAGTGTATTACACTTTACGCCATCATAAAACAGCGCTGCGGTTTTCTCGGGCCATATCTGAATGAGCCTTAAAGGGATCCGGTAACTTTGTCTTACCGGTAGATCCTTTAGAAATAATCCTTGATTTAGCTTATGCTGCAATGATAATTATAAACCCTTAGGTCAGTCAGGAACTCCATGACTTTTACAAGCCGATCGCCTGTCTGATTATCAAGATATTAATGATTGGAATTACAAATTTTGAAAACCGTTCGCTGAACGGTTTTCATAACACTACAGTCTATTGGGAAAAACGAGTATGGTAAAACCGGTCACTCAAAGATGTAACTTTTTTGAGGCACTTCTTGATCATTTTGAAGCGCGATTTTTTTTTTAGGGCTTCAATATTGCACCATATCACAGACACTGGTAACATGAAGGACCGTGTATCTCAGATTTAACATTGTTAAACGATCCCTTTAAGGATTCAAAATTTCTAATGCAGAATGTGAGAAGCAATCATAAGGAGACAGAGACAGAGAGAGAGAGATGTGAGAACCAGAGCTGCATAACGGAACTAATCAGATATTGATAAGCAGAAATAAAGTATAGGTATGGAAGTGAGAAGGAGATGGGGAAGGAAAGTGTACAGAACAGAATAAGATTTGACAGCCTGAATTCGATTTTTTTTTTTTTGAAACTTTTTTTAATTTAATTTTTTCAATTTTTTTAAAGAAGAAATCTTTCTTCCTAGTCCTCTGATGGAATTTTTTGTTTAACAAATTTCTGGCAATTAACGAGATGAAGTGCTCCACCCACAGGCACACTATAAATCTTTGAATTAATGCTACCCACCTCTTGAATGACCACAAGGCCTATAAAATAAAATGAGTTAGGGAGATCAAATAATAAGAAATAAGCATTTTAAAGTTATTTTTTTTTTTTTAACAATCTACTCATTCAAGTTTAGTTCATTAATTTGAGGTTATTTGATATGAATATTTTTATATACTGTATTTTACATTTGTAAAACATTGCCCAATTCGGCCTTGTAGGCCGTGATGCATTGTTCTTTTATTCTCAATAAAAACATTATCTATCTCTATAACAAACAAGGGAAACGCTCTCGGCGGTCTCGCCTGCATAACGCAATTCAATAAACCAGAACGTCAATGACGTAGCTCTCATCCGCATCTCGCAACAAAAAATATCGTAAATTTTATGTGGTACACTTTTGAACTGGTCAAAAAATAAAAATTTGATGCCCTGGAAGGGACATAATTTCATTTCATTTGCATAAAGTACCATAAATAATCATGGAGCAAAATCTCACAATTCTGTGTAGAAGTTTAGTGTTCCAAATTTAGCTCTACCAGATAAGGCAAACCAAATCAAAATCGGTCAAGAAATGAGGGAAAAGAAGCAATTTTTGTTATTTTTGGAATAAATTTGCATAAATTACCATAATTAATTAATGGAGAACAATTTCAAAATTCTGTGTAGAGATTTAGTGTACCAAACTTAGCTCTACGATATAAAGCAAACCAAATCAAAATCGGTCGAGAAATGAAGGAGAAGAAGCCTTTTTTGTGATTTCGAATAAATTTGCATAAATTAGCATAGATAATGAATTTCACGATTCTGTGTAGAAATTTTAAATCCCCCTCCTAGCCCTACCATATGAAACAATCAGAATCAAAATCGGTTGAAAAATAACGAAGAAGAAGCATTTTGAAAATCTTGATGTTGATGCCACAAAGTCTAAGTTTGTTGACCTTAAATGACCTTTGACCTTAACTTAGTGACCTGAAATTCTACTCACATGATTGGGGAGACTTGATAACCCTATAGTCCAAGTTTCATTGACTAAGAACTTATACTTTCAAAATTATATCAAAAATTCAAAAACTTAACCTTAGGTTAAGTTTTCGATGATGATGCTACAACATAGTCCAAGTCTGTTGACCTGAAATGACCTTTGACCTTGACTTTGTGATCTGAAATTCTACTCACATGATTGGGGATACTTGATTACCCTATAGTCCAAGTTTCATTGACTAAGAACTTATACTTTAAAAATTATATCAAAAATTCAAAAACTTAACCTTAGGTTAAGTTTTTGATGTTGACGCCGTCGCCGTCGCCGCCGCCGCCGTCGCCGCCGTCGCCGTCACCGGAAAAGCGGCGCCTATGTCTCGCTTTTTGCTACGCAGGCGAGACAAAAAGATGTTGTATTGCCCTTTAGGTGCCAAAACATGGGTCGGTCGGTGGGAAATCTTTCTTTTTTTACTCCCTCATCGGGCTGATATTTCTAAGTTTTAAATGCTTTAATACTTCTCTTTTTTAAACGGTAAAATTAAAAAAAAAAAAATTTAAAAGCCGACCGTAGATTTCAAAAACAAATTTTGGTCGGTCGCAAAGGGCAATACAACTTCTTATTTTTGGGGGCCGAAGTTAAATACAATAATGAATACCAGAACCCTGTTGCATAAAACTCAACCGATGGTAATTTTGCAATCGATATTTTCTACAATGGCAACATCACTAACAGCCAATTAAATAAAGGTTTCCATGGGAGCTTCTAATAATGCCATAGTTACCATCAATGGTCACTCTTGTGCAACAGAGCCCTGAATACAAGTCTTTTAATCTAATCCTTCAGCAACAATAATATTGTCGCCACTGTTCCTTGTACTTTTCTTCTTTCTCTTGTCCTTTCTCAAATCTTATTTCAGTCTTTTTTACTGTACATGCTTTACATAAAATACACGCCTTCTAAACTCGTTACTTTTCTGTATCAAATCTTTCTCACTCCTCTTTTGTATCTCTTACCCTCCTTGCTATATTCAATATCTTTCATTCATTTCTGTACTGTCTGTCAGCTTGTCATTTGCATCGTCCACGTCACTTCTTCATCCACCTTTCTCAGTATTTCTTAATCTCTTTCCAGTTCATTCTCCTATACTCTTATTCTCACCAAAACAATCTCCATCTCAAGCGACTCTTTTCTTCAATTTAATATTTAAATCTCATATCCTTCTCTATCTTCTAATCTGCCTCTCTCACCTAAATTTGTTCATATACACAACTTGTTGAAAATGACACCAAACCATGTAAAAAAAAATTCTCATCAATAAATCTCTTTATTAGGTGAACCTGCTCACATAACACGGCTCAAACATTTCCACACTACATCCTTGCGCTTTCTATCTGCAACTGTGCAAAGAATACGGGCACAACAGTACATAATTTACCTTGTATTTCTGAAAACGGCCACGCAAAAGGAATACATGGACAGAAATATGACCTACCCAATCTAATCATTAAATATAATCTTCATTTCCTTGAGATTCTTCTTGGTCTGGTACAAGTAAAATATATGCAATTTACTTGCAGTACAGTTTATTTGGGATTTCAGGTGACTTTTTGAAAAAGACACTTTCTTTCTTCATTTTGAAATATAAAAATGTGAAGAATTAATACACAGCAACATATAAAGATCAGTTTGGATTCCGCAAATGAAGCGTGCTACTGTAATACAAGAAAAGAGATCCATCTAACTTTTTAAGTTCCATCATGGAATCAATCTGCAATTCATATCATAAATCTCATTTTCAATGGTAGGTCTTTTTATACATACAATAATAAATCTGATCAAATTCCACAAGAGACATCACTCATCATTCTGTTGATCACCTCATGTGGCATTTGATTTTGGTTATGAAGTGGTCCCCCTCCAGGAGGAAGGGGCAGAGAAGAAGTGGTCCTTTAACCTTCGAAGGTATCCAGGAACTTGAGAACGACATCCTTGAGGGTTGCTTCGGTCTGTGGGCTGAGCTGACCTTCAGTACGGATGGTGTCCAGGAGAGCTTGGTGGCTGGAGCGGATGTGAGCGAGGAACTGTTCCTCAAACTTGGTCACCTTGGCAGGGTCGATCTTGTCCAGATGGCCACGGACACCAGCGAAGAGAACGGCAACTTGGTCCTCTACGGCCATGGGAGCTGAAACATAGTTAAAGAATAGAGAAATACAAATGTAGCATATTCAATAATCAATGAAGCTGAACTTGTTGGACTGGTTCTACAAATGTTTGAGTTCAAACTTGGAACAAACACTAACCTGACCCTAAAACTATCCTTAAACTGAACAGCAACCCTGAAAGCTCGTTCGCAACCAAGAAAAAAACAAACAGCTTTCTTAAGTGTAAATGAATGCCAACTACATGTAACAAAGGTCCTGCGTGTATGCTCTGTGTTACAACATACAAAATGTGACGCACATTACACTTTGCGTCTTCATCAAAATTTGCAGCGGTTTTGCCGCTTCATATCTGAACTAGGCCTAACCCTCTACCTTTGACAAAGAACATCTTCATAAAATGAGGGTAAATAACAATATAACTTACTGTACTGTCCTTGTTTGAGGAGCTCAGTGAGACGGACTCCACGGTTGAGCAGGTTCTGTGTGGAAGCATCCAAATCAGAACCAAACTGGGCGAAGGCAGCTACCTCACGGTACTGGGCCAGATCAAGCTTCATGGAACCAGCAACCTGAAAAATGAGCACATGTAGTCAAAGTATTAGACAACATTGGCTACACTTGCCCTACTCAATACCCTACATCAAATAATTATTTTACATTAGGCAAGAGAGAGGAAATATGATGTGCCTATGCCTTGAGAATACATGATACACGTGGGCCCTGTCTTACAAAGAGTTACGAATCAATCGCAAGTTTGCAGTGTCCTATCTCTTATGTACATAGTTGCCATTGATATTAACTCTTTGTAAGATGGGGCCCAGGTGTAGTGAATTCATTTTCAATCATGAGCACAAAGTGGATTACCATGCCATTGTATTTATTTTCTTAAAATGGTGACACTTCACATGAAATCATTATATATAACCATACAGGAATCAAAATAATAGAACAATGAAAAGCCATTTATCAATGCTTTTTATCAAGAAACTTCCATAATAATGTGTTGCTTGAATAGAAGCAACAAATGAGGGCTGGAATGTTAACAGGGACAGCAACATTATCCATTAGCGTCTATCACTAGGAGATGTGCTTGAGGGTTGGGAAGAATGAGATTCTCACCTGCTTCATGGCCTTGACCTGAGCAGCGGATCCTACACGGCTCACAGAGAGACCTACGTTGATGGCTGGGCGGATACCCTTGTAGAACAACTCGGTCTCCAAGAAGATCTGCAGGATAACAAGAGGTAGTACAGCCATAAAAGGGGAGGAGACTCATCAAAATGTTCACATTGACTGTTATATTGTTGTACTGTATTTCACATTTTCATGTATGTTTCCTTCCTTGCTTATTTTGAGAGGAACAAGAAGAGAAAGTAACTTCTTGAACATCACCTCGTTGAGGCAAGAACTTTTTTCCTTTGTCGATCAGATGCCATATCTCCTTGGTTTACATCTTTTGATTACATTCATACATCATGCTGAATGGAGTTTGAGAAGAGTCAAACAAAATATTTCATGCCAAATGCAAAGTTAAAAACAATGTTTTGAATGATTACAGAAATGCAATATTTCATATAAATCTTAGTTATGTGTGTCAAGCCTATGAAACCATTTCATTTTTTTCAGATATACTAATTCTCTTTTCTTTTTAAACTAATATAGACTCTATAAAGAACCCATTCCCTAAACTGATCTAAACAAAATATTTTGTTTAGCTGTTTAAGGGGTTATCTGGCCCCTTTTACCAACCAATAGTTTCTCTTCTAGCATATGTAAAATCATTGTATGAAATGTATTTCTGTTGGTAAATAAAATCAAAATCAAATTAAATACCTGTCCGTCAGTGATGGAGATGACATTGGTTGGGATGTAAGCAGACACATCACCAGCCTGGGTCTCAATGACAGGCAAGGCAGTCAGGGATCCACCACCAAAGTCTGGGTTCATCTTAGCAGCACGCTCCAGCAGACGGGAGTGAAGGTAGAACACATCACCGGGGTAGGCCTCACGACCAGGGGGACGACGCAGCAGCAGGGACATCTGGCGGTAGGCTACAGCCTGTTACACACACACACACAGATAAAAGAGGATTTACAAGTTGATTTCTCATTGCAGTGATGTATAGCCCAATAGAGGCGATGTTCAAATCACAGTTTATTCAACATGCATAAGTGTATGAAACTACAGTGAATGTACATAATCTGATTTTACCAGGAATTGTATATCTGTATCTGGCATTTTAGCAATGTGTAAATATATGTGAATATTTTTCAAGAACGCTAAGGAAGAAGACATGTGATTATCAAAGAGATCAAATAAATCATGAGGGAATATATACATTTCTCCAACAGCATGGTCAACAATGATATTTTATCTACAAAGGCTACTATTAAAACAAGCTATGCATGTTGGGTGCTATTTTTTATTACAACAAATAGACAAAATAGCCCTTTTTCACTTCATGGAGCTATCTCGACCTCATCTCCATTGCTTTTTACTGCTGACAGGTGCTTTATCACCCTATCCCTCCCTCCCTCCACTTCCAACAAGAGGATGATGACATACCTGTTTGGAAAGATCGTCATAGATGATGAGGGCATGCTTGCCGTTATCCCTGAAGAATTCTCCCATGGCACATCCTGAGTAGGGGGCCAGGTACTGTAGGGGAGCAGCATCAGATGCAGTGGCAGAAACAATGATGGTGTACTTCAGCGCATCTGTCATCAACAAAATACATCGATTCAATTAGACTCATCCGATGGGTAACTAACTATGCATTCAAATTTTCAACATTGTTTAAAAACACTTATGGGAGATTTATCAGAATTTTGAGAGATTTTATTGTTGCTAGGTCAAATAAAAGTTTCATGGTTGTCTTGGGGACTTTTTTAGCACATTTGGAACATAAAATATGCACAAAATTTCCATGATTCAAAGAAAATCACAATGTCAACCATGCTAACTAAGGTAATGGCAATGGAAGGTGTTATAATAAAACATTCATTGATTTATTCATTCTATCCCATAGACTGAATTCTTGTACCATTTCTTTATAAAAAAACCTCTAAAGCATTCTGAACTTGTTCATCACTTCTTTTTTATCATCCACAACAATCTTTCCACCCCGTTTCAATCCTGAAACAACATACCAGAGTCATGTAGCCTCTTGACGATCTGTGCAACTGTTGACCTCTTCTGTCCGATGGCAACATAGATACAGTAGAGCTTGTTCTTCTCCTCGGCTCCGTCATTGAACCTCTTCTGGTTGATAATGGTGTCAATGGCTACAGCAGTTTTTCTACAATAACAAAACGACAAATGAGACTATCATACAATATACAAATTCACAAAATCACCTTCTTAAAGATAAAGACCAGTTATGGTCATGCGATTGCATTATGAAAGAAACGTTGTGGAATCAATCAGAAAAGGTTGACCATCTAGCATATTAAAGTATTGGTGTGTACTGCAAGGTTCTGGAATCATCAGTATGATAAGAAATTTGGCCCAGTCTTGGTAAAGCTACAAGCACTGTACACAGAAAGATGTATATGGGACTACGCGGCACGTGCACGATATCTATCCGTTCCAAATAGGTATAACAATTTACCAAATACCGTATATAACGGTGTATAAACCGCACTTTTTTGCCGCCGAAAAAATTTCAAAGTCGGGGGTGCGGTTTATACACGGTACACCAAAAAAAAAAAAAAAAAATTTTTTTTTTTTTTTTTTTTTTAATTTATCAATTTATGCCCCTCCACCTGGCGCTATGCCTGGCAATGTCTCCCAGCTCGGTAATCGGTGTGTTGACTCACCACTCGGAAACTAGAACAACACTCAAATTTGTCTGTCATCTTGGTTTGAAAGTAATCTTTCTGATAGATCCCAATATGTAGACTAGTTTATAATAATAATTCCTCCAATTTTTCTTCTATTACATGGTGTACCACAAGGTTCTATCCTAGGTCCCTACTGTTTTTTAATTTACAGTACCGTAATGATCTTACACACACAAATTTTTTTTTTTTTTTTTTTTTTTTTTTTTTTTTTTTTTAAGGGCGAAAAAGAGGGGTGCGGTTAATACACGAGGGCGGTTTATACAACGTTATTTACGGTATATGAATTAGCAGGCGTTTTCTCTGCAAAATTTGTATCATGTATTAGTCAAAACATATTCTTTCACATGATTGGTAATAAGAGCTTCCATTTCATTTTTTGAGAGGGGGGGGGGGAGGGGCGTTTCCAAAACTGGTCTTTACCTTTAACATTTTACAGCTAATAAAATGCAATAAGATGAATCTAAGCTAATATTCAGCTCCATCCATTTGTACAGGGGTTGAATGAAATCAAAATAACTTTTTCTTCAGAAAAGATACCAGTCATAATACCTATCAAATGTCCCCAAACCATCAGGTAAATGACCAAAAATGTCTTTACAACTTGAAATCCCATGCAACTATTACACACATAATAGCTAGCCTTCTAGAGAAGGTCAACTGCTTACCCTGTCTGCCTGTCACCGATGATGAGTTCTCTCTGTCCTCTGCCGATGGGTACCAGACTGTCTACAGCCTTGATACCGGTCTGCATGGGCTCACGTACAGAGATACGGGGGATGATACCAGGGGCCTTGGTACCTACACGGGCACGATGTTTTGTGCCGAGTGGACCCTGCAAGTTCACAAGAAAATAATGAAGACTTGTTGAACTTTAAAGGTCTTAGACCAGACTGGATTTTTTTTTTCATGTTGTAGATGATTGGTAATTTCCCAATGCTTTCCTTGTGTTATGAATACGAAGTACAATTGGACAATTGACAGTGAAATATAAACTTCTGTTAAAAGTTCAAAGCAAAATGGTAAAGTACTGTGGTAAGATATAGAACTGCTTCTAATACCCCCCCCCCCCAGTATGTATTGTGACACTGAGCTGTTCTACAAGTATGATGATGATGATGCAATATTAGAAGTAATTTTCAAATTACAACACTAGCACAATTAATCGATTTGAATCACCTTGTCAAGGCTTGTAGGTCAAGCAAGTTCACATGATCACAAATCCCAATAATTTTTATTGATAAAATGTTAACTACAATTAGGTTGAGAAGCTATTAGGCTGAAAAGATGTAAAGGGCAGAAAATAAGAGGAAGCTGTGGCCGAGGACACTTACCTTGCCATCGATGGGTGTGCCCAGAGCATCGACTACTCTGCCTAGGATCGACTCACCAACTGGAACGTCTACGATAGCTCCTGACCTCTTGACAACATCACCTTCTTTGATGAGTTTGTCGTTACCGAACACTACAACACCGACATTGTCAGGTTCCAAGTTCAATGCCATACCCTGTAGCAACAAACAAACATTACTTATCATAATCAACTGATCATTCTCTTGAAACACATCTCCCTCAACAGAGATGTCTAGCTAGGTGTGTTGTTGGTGTACATGTAGTTGTGTATAGCTGCCATCCAATGCTTCCACAATCCACTAAAAATCTACTTCAATCAAATTCTCCTGTTAAATTATCGTTGTATGGAGGTCTAATGATGTACTATTTTAGAGGTGTAAAATATTCACCTTGCGTTACCTTTCTATAAACAAAGAAAGTTTCAATATGACAGAAATATGTTTCCCTTTTTTTTCTTCAACTTCTTCAACTTCTTAGAAAGTTTCCTTGATGAGAACTTACCTTGAGACCACTGGAGAATTCTACCATTTCTTCTGCCTGAATGTTCTTCAGGCCATATACACGAGCGATACCATCTCCAATTGATAGTACGCGACCCGTCTCTTCAAGGTTTTCTTTGGGTGTGTGACCAAGAATTCTTTCTTCCAAGATGCTGGACACTTCAGCTGTGCCTGGGAAAATAAAAACCAAAGATTACACACAATGACACAATTCTTTTGGCAAATAACAAATGGCCGTATTTTGTGGCAGTAGTTGCATGTGGTCACTCAAATCCATTGAACCCTAAACAATTCAAAAATTTGAAGAAACAATTTGAAATAACTCCTTCCAATGAAATGGCTAGGACACGACCTATCAAAATATTATATTGTTGTACTCATGTATTTCACATTTTCATGTATGTTTCCTTCCCTGCTTATTTTGAAAGGAACAAGAAGAGAATTTTTTTTTTTTAATAACAAAACTTTCTACTCACTTGGTCTTGGCGCTGATGTTGTGACATTTCTGTGGGATACATATGCGGCACCTATACATCTTTTGGCGACCTGAAATGAAAATCATTCAAAAAATGGGAAATCTCTCAATAAAATGCAATCATTTAAGTTCAATTATTCAAATTAGAGGCAGGAAAGATCCATCAATATCAACTAATAAATTTGTAAAAGATAAGTAACGAGCTTTCTATTTTTCACATTCATAAATATATGTTTGGTTTTTATTATCTTTTTCCAGGTACACAGAAAGCATGACAAACATACTACCGTAATTAACGTTGTATAAACCGCCTTCGTGTATTAACCGCACCCCTCTTTTTCGCCCTTAATTTTTTTTTTTTTTTTGCCGAGATTTTTGTTGTTGTTGTGTAAGATCGGTAATGTACAGGTAAATTAAAAAAACAATAGGGGACCTAGGATAGGACCTTGTGGTACACCATGTAATAGAAGAAAAATTGGAGGAATTATTATTATAAACTACATGTTGAGATCTATCAGAAAGATTACTTTCAAACCAAGATGACAGACAAATTTGAGTGTTGTTTTAGTTTCCGAGTAGTGAGTCAACACACCGATTACCGAGCTTGGAGACATTGCCAGGCATAGCGCCAGGTGGAGGGGAATAAATCAAAACTTTTTTTTTTGGGGGGGGGGGGGGGGGGTGTACCGTGTATAAACCGCAACCCCGACTTTGATTTTTTTTTCGGCGGCAAAAAGGTGCGGTTTATACACCGTTAATTACGGTAAACTATGTTTGCTCCACCAGGAATTCTGAACGTCGACAAACTCTGACATCATATGATTTTCTTTCTGAATACATGTAGACTTTGTGGTGGACTGGTCATGGGCCTACTTAACTACTTTAGGCTGAATTTGATTTCAACAGCATCATTACAATTATAGTCACACAATTGATTTTGCTGCAGTACTGGACAGTATATTTGAACTATTTGATTAGCTTACAGCTGATTAGTACTCGACAACTACTCTTTACACTATCCAAATAATAGACAAACTAAAAGTGATTTCAATATATTCAAACAATTCTCAAGCTTCTTAATAATAATAACAAAGTTCCAAAATGTTCTACAATTTGTGGTATTAACAGAGTCTCAGGGTAAGATCACTAGCAACACCTGCTACCATTCTTATTTGAATATAGGTCTATTCAAACTACTTGAATACCTGTTTGCACAAATTTTTGAATAGGAAAATTGGTATTAGTCCTAGGCCTGGTATGTAAAAACAGTTACTAAACAGGAAATTTTGAACATTTCAAGAGGTTTTATTCTGTAAAACATGAAATTTATGGTTTAGTGGTCCAGTGTGTAGCTGGCATTGTCACTTTAGAAACCCTATCACAGCACGAGGCCAATTTAGCCGGATCCTGTTGTAGAAATGGTCTGTTTAATAAAAACTCTAAATAAGCAGTAGGGACGCTGGTCCGAGAATGAGGATCCTCCGCATTAACTAGGATATCCTCGTATGCGCGGACAAATTGCGTCCTTCAAAATTAAGGATCGTCCCCATTTTTGCAGACTTTTTTTATATCTGATCTCTGCGGGTTTGAGGTTCCCAAACTACGCGCTGGCGATGCGCAAAACGGATTCCGCGTAAGAAAATAACACCAGTTCACGGTCTACTTTTAAGGGTTGTCCGTCTTCCCAAGGATTTATCGCTCATAACGTGAAAGTCTCTGTAGAGGTCTACAAAGTTATCGTAAAATCATCACGGAATCCATTTTTCGTATCGCCAACGCGTGGATCGGAAATAGTCTATGAAACGTCTGTGAAAATACAGATGTCCTTATTTTTGCTGATGCGTCTGTCGGTGTTTACGACGATCCTCGTATGTGCGGACGATCCTTATCCTCAGACCAGCGCCCCTGGCCCTACTGATAAGGATCAAATACCAATCCGCACGTTGGCGAATGCGAAGAACGGATTCCGCGATGATGATGCATGTGCACTGAGGCAGCAGAGACTTTCACGTTATGAACGATTAATCCTTGGGAAGACGGACAACCCGTAAAAGTCGACGGTGAACTGAGGGTATTTTATGACGAGGAATCCGTTTTTTGCATAGCGAACGTGCGGATCAGGAACCCGACTTACCCGAGGCTTATTCACGCAGAGCGCCGCAGAAAAAAAACGTCTGCGAAATGATCTTTATTTTTAAGGATTTGTCCGCTTTTACAAGGATATCCTCGTTTATACGGACGCTCCTCATTCTCGAACCAGTGCCCCTGCTGAAGATGCAACTAAAATAAAAATTCACATTTTTCACAAAACAAAAACAATTTAGCCAATCGAAACTCAAGTCATAAAACAAGTTAGAGAGTGTTTCGCCTCAGGTTTATCTCAGGGGCTGTAACTTTAAAAGTTACATGCATGCCTTGGGAATTGGAAAGGTGAAGGCATAAATCATGAATGGTAGCGCAGGTAAGCTGCACGCACTGCACTGTACAGCTGCAGGGCCAGGGTCTCATTTGTTACACAGTCAAATGGGACATTGAAGATCGACATGTGTCTAGAATTTATTCTTATAGTTTCCAATAGCACAATAAAATTACTTCGTATACATCGCATCAGATAAATGAGAAAACATATAGTTACCTGGGGAGCTTGCCGAGACAAACTCCTGGCTGCGGCCGCTGCTAAACGGACAGAAACCTGGGCCATTTTTCAGATCTGTTCTATTGCAAAGATGGCTAGTGGAGAAACTCGCCGATTTCGCCGGTACGTGCAACCTGCAAATAAAACTGTGAAACCCGTCACTAAGATATTTCCCAACTAGATGGATATTAGACATTAATTATTACGGTTTACAATATTATTATCGCATTATCTTTTATTTAAAAATATTTTAAATTATAAACATTTTATTTTACTATTTTTAATTATCCGAAAATTATGTTTTGAATGTTTTTATTAATTTATTAAGGATATGCTTAGAACGAGACAAACATGGCAGCGTACATAGTGCAATGTTTTTAAGCGTATCTTCGATATTTACAAATACTTATCCATGCAATTTCAAGAAGGAAAGATAGCAGGTAACGAGTCAGCACAATTCTAATGAAATATACCATCGAATTCTTGAGTAGTTTGTGTAGCCTTATGGCTGATAACCCCTAACTAGTCACGTATTTTGTAAACTTATCGTTAGCATGGCCCGATACATTGAAATTTGTGTCGTGCACTGCTTGTATAATTTAACACGCATAAATCAATAGAGGTCACAGTTTTTAATAGTAGGGACTTTTAGATTTACACGACGAGAACGTGGACCGCCACGTGTGAAATCCTTTTAAGGTAATGTGACATCCTTATATTAAGGCACTGCCGGGCATGGCACCGGCCCAGTGCTTAATTAACACAATGTCACACGCGGCACAGCGGCGGCAGTCCACGCTCTCGTTGTGTAGAAATTAAAAGTCCCTCATAAGTCATATTTTAATAAAGTAATATTCGGACCAGGGGACAACTAAAAAACTGTCATTTTTTTTGTCATTTTACCCTAACCCTAACTCTAACCCTAAATATGCAAAAACTGACTGTTTTTGCAGCTGGGCCGAGTTGTCTGACTTTGATTTTTAATTGCAATTGATGAGCAGTTGAGCCGAGTTAGCCCGGGCCGACTCCGATTGACAGTGTGACACTGCGGACCGACACTGCACTGTCTGTACAAAAACTCAAGTTCTCAACCCGTCAACTGTGAGTTCACTCAAAATCGGTACTCAAAATGAGTGACAATTGATGACACCTAAATAGCAGTAAAAGCTAAAGCTAAAATCTTTTCAACTTGCGAATGACCAATGTCATGAATAGACTATGTTAATATTTTTTTAATTCATTTTGTTATTATAAAAAATTTGTTGAAATTCAAATCGTGAGTCTACTGTCAAACTTGCCGATCAGCCACTTCATATTTATTGTGTGCATCTTTTTTTGTCGCCGCGCGCCAGTGCGCTGAATCTCCATGTAAAATCATATACACATTGTTGTACATGTAATGCGCAACGAGACACGACGCAACGCTGAAAAATCAGCAACGGTTTCTTCAGTTTTTCTATGTGAATTTGAGCTGTGAGCCTGTGATTGTGAATTTAATCGGTTGGGAATTATTAATTTATTCCTGTCATTCACAGTGAGGCCTAAAAAAAAATGTTGTATTGCCCTTTTAATAGGTGCCAAAACCTGGTTTGGTCGGTCAGATTTCCTTTTTTTTTTTTCCCCCTCAAAAAAGGGCAAAAGATGAGTGCAGTGAGAATTCAAGAATAATTTGATGATTTTATGCATTTAAACAAACAAAATACTTTTTTTATTCATTTAACATTTCTTTTCTAAAACACGATACCAGTTTTTTAATTGAAACGACGACCGTAGATTTTAAGATTTTTGGGTTGGTCGCAAAGGGCGATACAAAATCTTTTTTTCAAATGCCTAATAGTATGTTTTCGGAGCACCGCTTTGAAAAGGATTTCTATTCAACAATAATTTTGTTTTCTGCTTTTCTCCCATTTCTATATGTCAATGTGTAACATTGTCTTTTTTTATATCTTTATATTAGTTGATCTCTGAAGGATATTCTCAATCTTCTGTTGAAGTAAAAATGGCAAACAGTGGAAGCAGATCACGCAGCAGGCGAGAGGTACAGTTACATTATAAAAAGTTCTTTTTTTAAAAGCAAAAACATTTTATGTACTTCTTAACTTTAAATTGCTTAAAGCCCCACCGGCACCGCACTTGTTTGGCCAGGAGGGATTAGACCTCCCTGCATGGTCACTGACAGGTGGTTATCTCATCAAATAAGCTCTCAATTAACATAAGAAAAAGAGGATCATGGGGGACCAACGGTCACCGATTATGCACTGTTTGCTGTAGAGGGCGCACAAGTAGCTATAAGTAGTACAGTGGGGCTTTAAGACATGAATAATTTTGAATAAAGTTTAACAAAGTAGTGTACTGTACATGTAAGTGTTCTAAAATTCAAATTTATTGTGAATCAATGCCTCCAGATTACATTTTTTTGTTAAATATTAAGGACATTGAAATAAATGTGCTCCTAGATTTTGAATGATTTTTCTTTTTTTTTATCTTGCATTCCGTATTGACAGAACTCAAAAATCTTGCAAAGTTTGATGTTTAAAAACCCTGGCAAGAAGGTAGCAGAGTTTGCCAACTTCAAACCAGAAGAAAGTGAGCGAGAAAAGAGGAAATTACGTCGATTACAGGAAGAAGAACACCAACGTCATTTGCAGTAAGTATATTTCTAATGGCCTATAATCCTTTCGTTTTTTAACCAAACAGAAAAGGTGTCACATGTAGCATGGTATGTTTTGTTCTCATGAAAAATATTAGAAATTTCTGTTTCATCATTAATCATTATTCATTTTGTTTATGAATTATATTCATTTAATGGAATCTGAAAAGGCAATGGACATGCTTTCACACTTTTATTATTTGTAAGAATTAAGTTTTTCAATTTGCAATTTCATTTTGTTGAAAATCAGGATAATGTAAATTGTTCATTTAGAAAGGAAAAGTATGCTACAGTGTACATCAACCAAAAAATTACTTTTTTTTTTACGAGGGCTCTTTTCAGATTTTCCCTTAAAAAAATAGCCCCCCTTAATTATTTTGCGGTGGCTATTTTGGAGCTCAGGGGGGCTTTTTTTGTTTAAAGGTTGTATTTTTTATTAAACACGGTTTTACCTAATTAAATTCCAAGCAAAGGCAAATATAGATACAATTGTAGCGTACATATGTCATGTAGAGTATTGCAGACATTCAGATACCCAGGATTTATTCACTTTGTGTTAAACGTGTGGCTTTATGATTTACATATATGTAACTAAAACTTGTCAAAAGGAGTGTTTTGTTTAACTGTACTTCGTTTTTCATATCCTAAGAAAATATTATCACTGACACGCGGGCTAGGAATTAATTTTTGTTATGGGGGCTACTTTTCCCCATTGCCTAAAAAAAACCAAGGGGCTACTTCCTTAAAGCCATATTGTAAGCTGTAACAATAAGTTGTGTTTTTCCTTAGCCATCATACTACTAGCAACCAAATTGGTAGGTAATATGTTATTTAGTCTTTTTTTCTGTCCCAAATTTAGTTCTTATCATGGACAATGCAATCCCATTAAAAAAAAATGTAGACTAACTCCCTTTAAAATTGTGTTATTTATAACATTTATAACCATTAAATGTGAGTAAATATGTTTACTGTTGTCCTACATACCGATGTATTTGTTATGCCGAAACATGCAAAATCATGGCCTTATTTTTTTTTTTATAGACTCTAATTCTAAAGGCCAAGCCAAAGCTAGTTTCATTTCGTAGACAGAAATTGATGTCATCACTCATGACAATTGGCCTGGCATCGATCGTATATAAATAATTTAATTTAATTAAACAGTTGTAAGAAAAATTCTGAGGAGTAGGAACATCCTTTATATATTTATTTACGGTTTTTTTATAACAAAATTCAATTTCTGTGTACGAAACTTGCTTTATACCGATTTTACAGAAAAAAATCCGGCATTGATTTTGCACGTTTCGTGATAACAAATATATCAGTATGTGGGACAACAGTAAAAATATACTCGCATTTAATGGTTTTAACTTATAAATAACACAATTTTAGACGGAATAACATTTGTTTTAATGGGATTGCATTGTCCATGATAAAAATTAGGGCCAGAAAAAAGACTAAATAAACATATTACGTACCAATTTGGTCGCTAGCAGTTCAGCTCTCGTCACTCGCAAATACTTATTTGCTTCATACTAGGAGCGTGCGGGCGCGCGCTGGAGCTGAGCTAGTACGTTTCTGTGTATTGTGAACGTGTGCGAACTACGTACATTGTATGCATTCATGCTGTGCACGAAACTACATCGGTGCCGGTGGCCTGTCCGGCCGCCGGGAGCTTAGGCGCAGGCAGGCGGATACCGCCGTAGATCTAGCTACAGTAGGTACGACCGCCGATCCGCTGCAACTCACAAAACTTTTAAAATGTTGATGGAAGTTTCTAGTTTTGGAGTTGGTAGTTGGAACGGAGATTTCACTCAGACACATCAATAAATTGATTTATTTAATTCCTAGGGAATATCAATTTATGGCGGGGGCGATTTTTCAAGATATATTGATTTTTTTTCGCCCTCGTCTTGATTTTTACCGTGGCGATTTCAGAGGTTTAGGGGGCGAATCGCCCGTCGCCACCGTGTATTTTTTTCGTTGGTGTACATGGATTGAAGGAATATTGGCAACTACATGCACATGTATACAGTATGTTCAAACATTTGTTAATTGTTATTTAAAATGTAAACATTTTGTGAAACATCAATTATGTACATGCAATATACATTGGATCTACCGTAAATCTCTGTGTATAAGGCGCACCTGTGTATAAGGCGCACCCCTATTTTTGAGATTTAAAAAAAAAAAAAAAAATATTTCCTTTTGCATTTGCTTTCTTGCCGACACCAACTGAATCGGCTCTTATTTCAGCGTGCGGTTTCGTTCGGAAACCAGAGCCATGATGCAGGGAATTGGGAAGGACTTTTTTATTTATTACGACTCTACAGTCAAAAATTCAAAGTAAAAAAGAATAGTAACAATGTTGTTTTTAAAACTAAAGATGACAGCTAGTCCTCCCGAGTCCAAACCAAAATTTAGACAGACTAGTTAAAGTTTTCGAGTGGTGATTCGATATCCCCAGTGTGAGTGAGCTGCATGATACAGGTGAGTGAGCTGGAGACACGGGAGAGCTTCGGCTTGCAAAGTGCTTTGTGAAGGGGCACAATTTATCGAGACTGAAAAAAACAAAAAAACAAAAAACTCTCTTCCCTTCAAATTAGGAACGTAGTTTATTTTCAAATGTGACCCGGCACCACAAAACCACCAAAAAGTTGCAAAAAATTATTTTCCTGATTTCATCTGATTATGAAAGAAGAAGTTCTCCTCATTAAAATGGTATATTACTTGTCCAAATTGAAGCTTCCTAACCCTTTCAATTTAGTGAATGAAAAGAGCTGGTGAGGGAGGTTACTGGTATTAAATTGTGAGAAAGAGAGCTTTAAAGTTTGGGGCTATTCAAGCATGCGGAGCAAGCAAACCACAGGGAAATCAATAGAAGGGTGAATCAAAAGGCCATAGCAACCACTATGAAGAGATTTTCAGATTAGGCTGAAATTTGGCCTGATGGTCAAACATAGTCTGTTCATTATGTTTCTGAGGTTTCAATGTGTGGACTTAGTCTTTCAAAAGTTATTATGTTGTAAATGTATAGAGTTGTAATTGGACAGATTAAGTGAACTGCAACATAGTGCCGAGACACCTGCACTAGACAATGCCTATTCATGGTGGACCCGGAGTCTTTTTGTTCCCCCTTACATAACACTGCTTGTCACCTATCTTGTTTTGTATACATCTGGGCAATTATTTGTAACCACATTATGAACTTGCTTTATACTTAATTCCCATACTGTTTTCTTTCTCACAGGAGGTTCAAAGTATTTTTACTATGACTGCGTTGGTGCACCCAGGTACCATCCCACGGCTCTGCTCACGTACAAAACCTGGCATTGTAACGACGTTGTAGACTTTTTCGCAACTTGTCACTCTCAAATGTATAAAATATAATAATGTTCTTACTCTTGATCAACAAATTATGGATATGTGATGTACAATCAAGCTACTCGAAGTCGTTAACGGAGAATATAAGACAAACGCAAATCTGGAACTCGGATGTGAAAGCGGATACAAACAAAATGGCGCGCCGCACTGATTGCTATAACGGACCAATCACAGCCCGCGTAGCACGACCCTTTAGCAACGACCGACCATTTCCGGACTACGATAATTTCGCTCGGGAAAAGTGATTAAATTTTGGAAGAGACCGAAGGCTGTGCGAAAAAAACTGGTCTAGAAAAACCGTTTAAAACACATCTTCTACTATGTTTTAGACTTCCAAATTTTGATACTAGGTACAGAAAAGACCACTCTTTCAGAAAATGCAAAAAAACAAAAATCTATTTTTTTCACCTAAATTGACATTTTAGCTGATTACGGAGAATCGCTGGTTGCGACTTTTTGTTGGTTTTGTGGTGCCGGGTCACAAATAATAGCTCCTATTCTTTATTTGCATTATGTAATTCATGTTGAGACACAGAGATTTTCGGAAACCATTAAAAAGTTGCATTTTGAGAACTCAACATATCCTGTACCTGTGTATATGGCGCACCCCCGACTTTGGATTTTTCCCGACGGAAAAAAAGTGCGCCTTATACACGGAGATTTACGGTATTCAATATCTGAACTGCATGTTGTTCCTATCTGTATCAGTATGTAAATTATTTTTTAAAGGTACTATTTAACAATGTTAATCGATATACAGTGTACATTAAATTGTCCGAATTGTACACAAAATTATTACTTGATCTGCTTGAAAAATAAATGAAATAGAAATGTTCATTCAAAAATAATGTGTTAGTCATAAAGAAAGAGAAAAAGTGCCCCCAATACATTTCCTTCATATATGAGTGGGTTTTTTTTGTTTTGTAGACAGGAATGTACATGTATGTGGAAGAAAAACGTTAAAAGATAGCTTTACACCTGATTTTCAAAGAGAAATATATTGCTTGGATATTTCAATATTCCAAATAGTATTGATCGTTAAAGCCATAGCATACACATGTTCAAGAATAACCCAAATGTTTGCACATACCGTATACATCTGATAGTCTCTAAGAATTTTGATTTTCCTCTTTGGTACTCACAGGAACCGCACCATGTATGATGCCAATGGTCATTTATCATCCACTGGTCAAGATCTGTGTGATTGTTTAGGGAAAGACTGCCCAGGATGTCACTATCCATGCAAGGACTGCGGGTCAATCAAATGCGGACCCGTCTGCAGGTGTAAAAGGAAATGGGTCTTTGACCTAATCGAAGACGAGGGACAAACCTACTGCGTGAGATACTGAATCATTAGATCTTAAAAAGCATATCTGCACTACTTTGGCCAAGAGGGATTAGACCTCCCTGCATGGTCACTGACAGGTGGATATCTCATCAAACCAGCTCTCAATTAACATTAGAAAAAGGGGACCATGGGGGACCAATGGACACAGAATAGTCATTGTTTGCTATATAGAGGGCACAAGAAGCTATAAGTAGTGCAGTGGGGCTTTAAGTGATAGTGTAAGGAACACCAGTTTGACAGACATGCCGAAGGAGAGGAACATGGGATACGAGTGCTAGTGTCAATACTCAATAGGATGCATGTTTTGACTCAATGGAAGACAAGAGAAAGATGGTTGCCTGAATGGATTCCATTCATGGGAGTGAAATGTCTCTTTCATGGATATTCATCGCTGTGGAGGGACTCTGCATGCATTTATGAGACACTGTGATGTATGTCACTAAATACTGAATGGAATATTGAATCGGTCAAAAGACATCAGCAGAGAACACAATCAAACTTTGTCATGCTTTATTAACAGCAACTGCAGGTGCATTGCTTGTGTAATGGATGTACCGGTAGTCATATTTCGGAAGGTTGATTTTTCCAAAGATTAACATTTCTGCATGTTTGTTAAGCTAAAAGTTGATTTGCCCGAGTGTTTATGAATTTAAAGATTTGTACTTCCGAGAATTCGTTGTAACAAAAGTTTGTAATGCTGAAATGAAATAGGGTTCATTTTTGAGAAAAGGCAATGGGCCTGTAATTCATAAAAAAGAAATGATGTTTTCAATTATGAATTTATATTTCATTATTATGATCCTTTAGAAAACAAACATTAAGGTAAAATACTTATGTTCTCAGATAGTTGTTATTGAAGCTACGTGTAATGTTTTGGGTTTTCTTTTTCTTGAGACCTTACATGTATCTACCTACATGTAAGTTGTATCCTAATACGACTTTTATATTATAATACATGTTGCTTATTACTCATACCACTTTTCTAAACAAAGGTCTTGAATGCCTCACAGTAAATCAAAGTATGGCAGTAGTGGCACTTAATAATTTTGGAGAGAAACAGAAATATATGGAAAGATACATGATAGTAACTGATGAATTGTCATTAAAGGTAATACAAAGTTTTGGGAATTGTGAAAAATTGCTGGATAGTGATTCTTTACGATTTTGATATATTTAGATGCCCCTGTGGATGTATTATTAGCACTAGAAAATTTAGCCCCTAAAACAAGTCAAATTGAATATAAAAATGTACTGGTGCTCCCGGTAATTTTTGATAAATTTCAAATAGCGCCTATGGCCATACAATGGTAGCTGCGACCATGAAAATCTCAGAATATGTAGTTGTGATGTATAATTTCCAAATGGGAATAGCCAATCGGTCGATTTTAGTCAAGAAACATTGTAATATAGCTAAAGTAATATCTTGACTCTGAGAGGGAGCTATACAACATAAAGAGTTTATTATTTACAATTTCATCACCTCAGACTGGATATCAACCGCAACAACGATCATTGAATATTGTAGGATCGCATATGCTTCTAATATGTTCATTTTGAACCAAATTTATGACCCCATACCAAAACTTTGTATTACCTCTAACAAGGTTTTTTGTTGAAAACCCTAATATACCTACTTGTTTTTTATGAACATGTTTGATAGGACCTAGATTATTGAAAGTGCCAAGTTCTACTTGAACGTAAACATTTAAAATGTGTTTTGATTGTAAGCTGCAATTTTGCCTTTTTGATGTTACATGGTTATGTCTGTCCATAGTATTCCCATGATTGTACATATATATATTTGTTTATATTTTTAATAAAACATGAATGCCAACATGAAAAATGTTTTTTTTTAAAGATGCTACTGTAATGCCTGTTTATAATTTAGCATAAAAGGAAGATACTGTTTAAGAAGGAAGTCTACCCAGATATCAATTTTTTTTTACTAAAAGCAAATTTTTTGATTTAAAAAAAAATCAATAATTTATAATGTATTAGTTGCTATCAATAAATCACAAATTGACAACTACGTTGTATGAGCTTGCAAACAGCAGTCTTACTAGGCTAGGTATGTATTATCCCTCCCCCTCAAAAGAATATCATTTATATTTTTACTGAAGAGTGAAGAAGGTACTTAGTTGTCCTTGTGCCCTGGATGTATTATTGCATATATTTTTTACATAATTCCATTCTAAAATCCATCCATCCTTTTATCACCAACTAAGACCTGGGAAAAAAAGAATTTTCACTACAAACCAATAGACCAGTTCATGGTTAACACATGTCCCAAATGACCCTGAATATCCACAGATCTTCAAAACATGAAGAAGTCCCACTTTGTACATTTTGAAATAATCACTCCTACAGCGACGGATGTGCTACATAAATAGACTTTGATCCCCTTTTCAAAGAATACTTCCATCTGTGTATCATGGAGTGCACTGCTTGTACATAAAGGAATAATGATTACCGTACATAACTTTCATGAGCATTTATCCAGTATTTTTTCTCCGTGCATTTCACAATTCGGTTGGCAATGACCTTTATCTGCTCATGCTCATACTGCAACCGTGAACTGGCTTATTGGGAGAGGTGCTTTAAGATGCATTAAGTATAACAAATAATGCTTCAATAATACTTATTAGCATCACTGTAAAACCAAGTGAAATACACATACCCGGTACACAAGTCATGACAAAAGGGACAATTGCTCTGTAATCTGTATCCATTTCAAAAGGTATATATATTTAATATGCCATATAAACTGAGGTATAAAAATGAAGTTTGCAAGAACAAAGTACAGAATTAGGGGTCATATCATTGGATCCATGATATTATGGCAAAACAGAAGATAACATACACTGTAAGCACCAAACTTGTGCGGAGCTTCATATGAACACATTTCTTTGTCACAGATTAATGTATACTGAATTTTAATACAGTAGTACCTCGTTAAATCTCCTTAGGAACCAAGGAAATTACCTTGCTATATCAAGACCTTGTTATATATGGGCTGAAAACAAAGTACCAAGAAAGGGGACTATCATAATTACCTTATTATATTAATAAGAGTTTGTTACGCATATCACATTGTTCTTTGTAACAAGGTTCCATTGTGTTATCCCAATTTTAGCTGAGCTGCAATAATCATGTACAGAATTCAAGAAAAGTCTTCTCAAAAGATACCCATTTCATTTTATAGAATCAAAAGAAATAACATGATAACATAGTACATACCTAAATGTTATTAAGTACTGAGCTGTAAATAAATTCTTAATACAGTATTTTCATTGAAAGTCAAGTGAAAAACATTACATATATTTAAGACCTTCATCCCCACAAAAATATGTGAGTGGCTCGCCCCCAAAGGTCCTGTACATGCATCCTCCGTATTGTAGATACATTGATATTACAATGCAATTACGCAATTTCATGCAAAGCTTGTGAACTAGTTTGATGGGCAACGACTGTATTAAGTTACACATACATGTACCGGTACATTTATATGAACATATGTACATGTATTTTATTTCACGTCAACATTAACAAACAGAAAACAAAATCTAAGAATTTTGTTGATTTAGTCACAATTAAATAACAGAAAATGTGTAACTTTTCATATATCAACAAATAAGTACAGTGTGGCTTCATCGCCTTGCAAAAGTGACGAGTATGAATTCATATTTAACTTTCCAAAAGGAAAATGGACTTGACCCGACTTCTATGGCAAGTTTGGTATCAACATACAAAAGTCTTGACCTACTAAAAGGCAAATTCTCCCATTTCCTTGGCTGGTTCTCTTAGACGGTGGGTTAAACCTTATCAAAAATTGGCTGACACCAGCTGAGTCTACTTTACTATTTTTTTCTTCTAATTTAATAAATTCTAGAAGTCGTAACCCCTTTTCATTTCTGATAACAGTATAGATATATAATTGTAATGAAAAATAAAATGCTTTTAAAATGATTATTGATCGCATGAAGTTTACAACATACAAGATAATTAATTAGCCATACAAATACCCTCTGCAGTGTTGCAGTCCACACCTTGTGTGGTTGCGGTGTTGTCTAAGACTGCACCAGTGGCGAAATAATTTAGAGCTACAAATATCTGTAGCTGTGCCGGTAGTGCCTTGCTCCTTTGTGTCTTGTGGCTCACTTTGGGCGTTAACAAGTCTATTAATGTAATGCCCCCTTCTATTGTAAATCTATACTTTCTTTCAAGATCTTTATCTCCGAACTCAAGGGGCTGCATTCTATCCCGAAATATTCTTGGATCCTTCTCTGCCTCTCCTCACCAAACATCAATATGGCAGCCATGATTGTGATTGGGTGCACCTGCCACCATGGCAACCCAAGCCTGATATTGATTCATGATAAGTTGTGATTGATTGCGAATCAATCGCAACTTTACACAGAGTTATGATTGATACTATCCCAAAAGTTGATATTGATATCAATCACAACTTTTCATAAGATGGAATCAATATCAATTTTAAAGTTGTGATTGAGTTAGGGACTTGATATTGATTCGGATCAATATCAACTCTTTGTAAGACGGGGCCCTGATGTACAATAAATATGAGTTAAAACATAGGCACAAGTGCATATACATGGACTTGTTAATGGAAAGAAGTAAAAGCTAAGTCTACTGTTCACTGATTGTTTTGAAAGATTTGATTGCATCCTCTTTATCAGAATTTCAAGGAGAAAGGAATGTGGTCCACAAAATGGACATCACATTTGCACCTGTATATCATATCTACACGATGCTTACATTAACCTCCTCTTAAAATGCACAGAATTTTTTTTCACAGCGACTTCACTTTCCCGGTCAATTTGTCTGAAAAACAGAAAGAAACCATACAGAGGACATTTACTTTGTAACTCTCCTATTCGCACACCTATATCTCACACTGAGTTGATCACTATTTTCTAATCATAGATAATTATTTATTGTGGTATATTTCACAATTCAATAAATTCAAACAAGGCAGGTAGATAATACTTATAGTAATGGAAAAGTTTCTTTGTGTGTATTATGATATCTCCCCAATAGATTTGAAATTGTTCACATATAACATTTTATAACCACAACTGTGTTTATGATGATATAAGTGAATGCGATTCACGTTTTTGTATTTCATAACAAACGGATGAGTGAGCATGCATAGGACCTTTGTTGTGCACAACAACATGTACTTTTCAAATCCCAACTGGTCATTCATTCACACTTGAAAAGAAAACAACAACACTGCGGTTTCAAGCATGTATGTGAACGAGCCTTAATCATACAAGCATCATGATGCCTGGTCTTGCATTTTCCCTCGTCTAGTCCTTAGGTTAGATTTATCTTCTGTAGGAGGATCCGTACTGGTACCTGTGCTAGCTGATGCTGGTCTTTTGCTTGATGCTGGTGCCGTATCAGATGCTAATAAATGACAAAAGAGATCAAAAAAGAGTTACGGCTCGTTCAGATATGACGCAAAAAGATATGTCATGGTTTTGCAGCATCATGTACAGGTATAGGATACAGATATATAACAGAGAGGTCATATATGCACACAAAAAATATGGACACAGAATACAGACACAAGCATATTAAAATATTTACAAGGCAGTGATCTAGGGCCCGATGTCACAAAAGTTTGTATCAATTGATCATAAGTATGACTGATGTAAGTTCCTGAAATCATTGCATTTCATGTGTCATTCATAAATATGTTACAGCACTGTGAGAGTTCAAGTTTTGTGAAACCGAGCCCAGGTTTCACAGAATTAAAGTTGCTGCCTACAATAATATCACTGAACTATTAAAGTATTTGCTACACATTTCTTATACTACCTATCTATTTTGGAATAGGCCATAAACAAAAAGAGCACTGAGTATGCTGCTAAAAGTTTCATACTTGCTGCTACATGGAAATCATACAAAGAATGGACTTCACAATCATCTTCAACCAAAGTTTTTTGCTTGCAGTGTAAATGCAGCTTTTATCATTTTTTCTTATCCTGTCCTGTTCATACCTTTGCAATCTACAATTTGTGCTACACCTAGCTGCCTCTTACATCTGGTTTAATTTATCTTTTCTATACCTAGTCTATACCATCTAAGTTACTTCAATCATCTCTGTCTCCCCCTCTCCCGCCCCCCCCCCCCCCCCACTTCCATCATCTCGTCTATTCTGACCTATTCCAGACACACCACAGTCCACCCACTCCGACCTTATCCCTCTCTAGCTCTCCTTTTGTACAGTGGTGTTTGTGTACTTATCAAGATAAAAAATTGAATATGTACTTCTTTTTTTTTCATACTTTCTGTAATAATATCTTTAATGCCTTTGTTTATCTTTCTGTTGGAAATGAATTCAATACGAATTGAATTGTCTGAGAAAATTATTTTTAAAAAATATTTAAAAATCTATGAAGTATATTTAGATGTTTGAATGACAAAATATGAGTTGTATGCAGCCCTGAACATCAACAGTTCTACTTCATCCACACATCGTCAAACATTCTCATCCCCCATCATGCCTCTGACATAACTTACTGAATGGAAATAATGGATCAGGAGCTTGAAGTCTTTGGTCTCTTTCCTTTTCAAGCATGCTGATGTAATTCTTGGCAAGTTCAATCCCGCAGTAACCCCATGCCGAGAACAAGATGACTTTCAGGAATATATTCTGGATGATCAATAAAAAAAAAAAAGACCTCAGTTGTCATTGCATATTAAAAAATCACTACCAGTGCAAGAGCCGTAGCTATGCAAGTACAAGTTATTTTGTCTCATACTTTACCTACTACTTTGGAGATCTTCATATGCCTGATAAAGGTATGAGGCTGATAGCTGTACGTCAGCTTGGACCTGACCAAACATGGAAAATTGTATTTATACACAGGCATCGGTCACACTGTCACATATCGACTCCAAACTGATGCCAGACCGACCAATTCTTTGCCATAGGAGGTAATGTAATTGTTTGATCGGTCTGGTGTTGGTTTTATCGGTGTGACAGGGTTATAAAGATGTTGCTTTTAATCACTATTGTTCCATGATACATGATGTACATGGTAAATGAATGGGACACAAAATGATCAAATACCTTGGATTTTCCCACATCTAAAATTTGCCATGCTAAATCAAACTATTCTTGATGGTAATTGGTTACTACAGTTCATGAAAATAATAAGTAAGGAAATTGAAAAACATACTACATCAGAAATTTCTCTTGTTCTTAACCAAAGTTTGCTGAGATACTCCTCTGAATTATGGAGTGCCAAGCGTCAATCTCTTCATAGTTTTCAAATCATAGATTTGTAATTAAAATAATTTAAACAGGTTCATCTGTTGTGCTGTTACTCTTTCTCCCTCTTTAACTCAGCCTTGCTTTCAAGCTAATCAAATTATCCTTTGCTATAAACAAAATTAAAATGAGTCAGAATTACACCTGTGTATTGGGAGGTAGTGAAGATATACACTATATTCTACATAGTCTAGAATTGGAAGGGGAAAACAAAATCAGATTTAGAAAATCCAGTTAAACTTATTTTCATCAAGATCACCAGGAGAATACAGATGATTTTCTTTGCCATGTTACTCTAACTGCATGTATGTATATGGATACTTGTTACACCACAGAATATGATGAGTATGGCAAATGTGAAGTCATATAGGCTCAATGTGACTTACCTTTACAAGTGGGTTTGGGAGTAAATAGTCGTTAGCTGTGAGAGCAAGAGCTCCGATTAAACATCCTAGGAAGAAACCTTTTACAAGCCTGCCTCGATTATCTGTAAGAAATAATGAGGGCAGAATGAGTGATATGGTGTCAAGACTAAGTTCAGAACATAATTTTGCTCCATTTAATTTATAAGTACATTTAAAATGGGGAAAGTGTAAAATACCCCCCCCCCCTAAAATTAACCCTAACCCAAACACTGATTCAAGAGCCCAACAGTGACCCTAATACTAACCCTAACCCTGATCCTAACCCTGTACTGAATTATGGTGCAGTATTCTGCAGTTATGCCAAGGTGCCCATTTCTATGTAAACTATCCATTGATTTTATATTTAAATAAAAAAAGCATCAAATAGTAATCATATATATTTTTTAAATGTGAAAATCATCGTATGTACCTCCTTATCTGTAAATACCTTTATCATCAGTTTTCTCCTTCACATTCCCTTCACACACCTTTTTGGATGTTCTAAAAAATAAGTTCTTCATTTATAGCTTCTTACTGAGTAATAAATATATCATTCAACTTTCCTCTTAAAGATAAGATCAACATATCAAATCTTTCAATACAGTGTCATTTTTTTCACCCCATGCCAAATGAACACCAAGTATTCCTAGTGTTAGTGTCAATGACTGATTTGCACATTGCTTTATTCATGTATTTGACCTCATGGGTAAGAAATTTGGTTTTCTTTTTTCTTCTTCTTCTGTTTAAAGTTACATGTATAAAATACAGCTATGAATTTATCCTCGTTCTTCAGATAAATACAGGTTGGATGCTTGGTTGGTATTACTCAGTCACTGCTATGCAGAAAGTTGTATTAATCCTTGTTTGAACCAAACTGATTAGAGAAAAATAAACAGTTTAATTACATGAAAACTGAGAAAAACTCACTAATTCTGTAGGCAAATCTTGCTCTGTTTGCTTGATGTAAAGCTTTGATCAAAGCTTCATCTGGCTCATACTGTAATCCATCCTATAAACCAAACAAAAAGTAAATCATTAGAATGTGAAAATAAAAGAGTATAAATCAGGAAATATACCATTGACTGATTTATTTGCTAAATAAGATATTTAGCTTTTTCTTTTGCTAATAACAATACTATTGCCTTTCATTCATACATGATTTATAGCATTCAAAGAAGGAGACAAAATTACATGTTGGGGTAAAATGGTCACAGTAGCAACAAAATTACTAGCTTTTTTAGTAACGACGATTACACCCCCCCCCCCCCAAAAAAAAAAAAAAAAAAAAAAATGCTTAGAAAATCTTTCTGTATAGAATTAATGAGCTTAGAAAGTCAAGTCACAATCAATTATGATGTACTGTTTGTCCTTCATATTTTAATAGGTTAACGAGATTAAAATAAATTTTACACCAAGTATACATGTAATCGAATAATCTTGAAACCCTTGGTATACCAGTAACCCTGACAAGAAATGCAACATCGCAAAGGGAGATTATTTACATGGTACTTAAAAAGTCAAGCACGTTATTTTTGAAATTGAAACTAAAAACAAATGAAAAGATTTACCAGTGAATTGCTCCCTGAATATTTGCAAGGTCAATACAATACAATGTTATCTAAAGTGATGTATAGGTGATAGTAGAACCAATTATTTCAACACACAGCTAACTGGCAAATTTATGTTGGTAACACACCAGCTTACGTAATGTCCCCTTGATATTTCAGGGAGCCAAGTATTCCTACCTCAAATGATTCTATTGCTTCCTTGAAGTGTTCTGCACCAACCTCAGCAAGACCCTTGTAATAATAACCCTGGAAAAAACAGAGAAGAGAACAATTAGTTTTAGAACGGAGAGTTTACTTGTTTTCACAATCATCACCATCATCATCACCATTACCACTATCATCATTACCATAATCACTATTATCATCACCATCATCACCACCATCATCATCATCATCATCATCACCATCATCATCATCATCACCATTATCACTATCATCATCACCACCACCACCATCAGCATCGTCATCATCACTATCATCATCATCACCATTATCACTATCATCATCACCACCATCATCATCATCACTATTATCATCATCACCATCATCACCACCATCATCCCTATCATCATCATCACCATTATCATCACCATCACCACCATTATCACTGTCATCATCATCACCATTATCATCACCATCATCACCACCATCACCACCATCATCACCATCATCATTATCGCTATTATCATCACCATCATCAGTTCATCACCATTATCACCATCATCATCACCATGGGGAGGAGGGGCACTTTTGTCTGGTAGTTGAGGTTGCCATAGTTACCTTGTACCAGTCAGGTCTAAGAACAATGACCTTTTCTGCATCCCTGTATGCATGGTAATGTTGTTGGATGATCCTAAAGCATTCTGATCGCTGAGCATACAGTAGAGCATTGTCTGGATCCACCTTGATCTCTTTGGTGAGATCTATGATGGATGCTACTCCTCCTGGGCCAGGGCGGTACTTCTCTTCCTCCATCTTCTCACTGCTCAGTCAATACGGATTGGAGCTACGGAATCAAGAAAATTTAATTATTCTTCCAGATGACAGGAATACTGAGTGAGAGGAAAGGAAGGAATGGATAGAGTCAATATGCCATGTCAAACTACTCAAGATGGAAAGGAGATGGGAAATCTTAAAAAGAGAGATGGCAGGAATGATGAGTATAAAATAAATCGATAACTAATAAGGAAGTTATGCATTTTTTTTAAAGTATGAAAAACTATCTAGATCTATGGAACTTAGAAAATCACTACACAAATTGCCAATGTGGTTATCAGTTTGTGACATCATTCCCTCACTATGTATCAATTGATTTTTATATTTTTATCCCATTAATTTCCCTTTTTATTCCCCCAAAATTGGAAATGTATATTATCAATTTAAAGAAAACAATTGGTGGATAGTGAGGCAATGACATCACAGACTCATGAGTGCAGTGAGTTGCCAATTTGTCTTGTGATTTTCAAAATTTTTCATGTCATAACATTTTTATAACTTTCTTATTATTTTGCTCAATTTTTTTTTGATTGGTTTGTCTGATTTTTCTGCGTCTATAAAACATAGACTCTAAGTTATTTTTGGAGAGGACTTGCCCTTCAACATAAGTCTACAAGTACTTTAAAGAAGAGGAGAAGCATGCAGGCCTAAGGGGCCTGCCCCCCCCCCCCCTCCCTCCTCTAGTGAAAAGAGGTCTGCTAAAACAAAATATATTAGTACAATGTAGACCTACATTATTTTGGTTTTTGATATTGTACCTAATTAAAATAAAACAGAAAATGGCCAAAATTGTTCGTACCCTGGCCTTGGGAGGGGGGTTGTCCTCTCCCCCCCCCCCCCCTCCCCTGCTTGTTTGCTTCACTCTTTCGAAAGGGGTCCACTCAAGGAGCTCTACATCCGCCATTCCTTATGGCCTTACCTGCTTCACTTGTGTGGCTCGAGTCGATTGCCAAAGCAAAGGCAAAGAACAAATTTCAAGTTGTTCAATGCAGGAAAATCCAACATGAAAAGATACACTGTGGGGCTACACTAAATAACACTGACTCATCATCACGACACTTTTCTTCTATTTTCCTTATCTTCCACTGAATATAATTGGTAATAAAAGTACAACTTTCATAATCATCAATGTTATATAAATTCTCATGTATTGTCATCCACTTAACTGAAGTAAAATGTGAAATTCTTACCAAAATCAATTCTTAACTTGCTTCGCGTCTGGACACGGGCTAATGAATATTCATACGTAACTCCAAAAAGGGGCGGATCATAATCTCCGCAGCTGGCAGCGTGGTACGGTGGGGGTGGGGAGGGGGGGGGGGGGGGGCACAAGTCTGAAATTGCATGACCAATGCAATTTGACCACTGTCAAGCACATAAAGAAGGAAAAAATGAGAGAAAGAGTTCATCACGTTTGATGCCTTAAATTATTATGAAATCCAGATTTTCTAAGGGGATGGTATTGGTGTATAGGCACATTTCTACGTACGTATACCCCCCCCCCCCCTTCCGAATAATGTAGGTATTATACATTTTTTGTTTTAAATGTGCATCATCATATTTCTGTTGCTTATACTTTCCCCGTCTTTTTCATGGTTGCCTGAAGACATTTTGAAACTTTGTGTTTCATATACGGGCCTTATAATTTTACCAAATCCATTAAACAATTTGATCGCCGTTTTTTATTTAAAAAAGGCAGAAAAACATGCCTCACAGCAGTGCACTGGATCCTTTATTGCAAAGTAGATAACATTAGCATGTGGTTGGATGAACAAACTTTGTGTTTGATTTTGGGACTAAAGAAACTTTGTACTTTTGGACTATCGACCATTGCGTTCTAGAAATATTTAACTAGGTCCTATATGCAACTTCCGATTATCCTAGTAGACACAATGACCTTTTTGAAGATTGAAAAAGAAGGCTTTGCTGGGTACAGTCTTGGCTATCTCTCTGTAGCCCTACGTATACAACCAACGTATAGGTATGCTAAAACAAGATGAAAATTTCAGTTAATTGTAATTATGGACCTAGCATATTCATATAATATCCTTATACATTTTATCACTACGGGTATTTCATTTGCACTGGTTATCTTGATCATAATAGCGCCTATTTCTCATTTCTCTCGAGCTTTCGTGCCGTGTATTCAAGCTGACTTATTTCTGATATGTTATTATTGTATATTGTTGTATGTTCGAAGCTTGTCGACATTCGTGCAACCCCTGTTTTCGATTAATTCATTGACGCTATAAACAGTGCGTATAAAAAAAAAAGTATACCCAACTTTCGTAGCTCATAATTCAAAATTCATAACCAATATGACTTTGAAATCTATTTCATAAAGAAAAGTAACTTGTTTTCTGTCCAATGATATACCATAATCATTTCTGCCATACGCGGGTGATTGAGCACAATCTCTTTAAAAATTGTTGCCAAAATCGCCTTGTATATAGCATACCAAGTTTGGGCTGATGAAACCAATCGACAAGTGTGCATGGGTCAGGCGATGTTATATCCCTTCTTTGGTCTTAAATAATTATACAAGTTAAATAATGCATCTTGCTTCAGTGCTTCATTGTTTAAAATGATGCAATACCCTTTCTTTTCTACTGCCTAACACTATTCAATGTAAATAAGTGAGCAATTGTTTTTCGAATGAGATAAAACTCAAAAATGTTTTTAACCCACATTTATTTGCTTCAAACAAAACTTGGTTATACAGGAGGATTTCGACAATACTTTTTTAAAGCCTGCTGCTCAGTCATCCGTGGCAGCACAGTTATGAAAAGTATATCACTAGACAGGATATCAGTTACCCTTTACTATGACATTATGATTCAAGTTCAAATTATGCTCTGGCTCCTATCATTAGGAGCCAGAGCCAGCGGTGTCAATTTGTATCCGTGGTTGGGGGAGGATATAGGTGCCAAAATATTTTCGGCAATGGATCAAAGCAACCAAGAGGTAGAAACGTGTGGCAGGTTGCTTTTTTAAGTCACCATCAATAATTAAAGATAACATTTCAGAGAATATGGGACCCATGTGGGTCCTACATGGGCTTGCTACCTGGGTTATTATCCTCTCAAGCGCGTAGCCAGGATTTTATTTTAGGGGGGGCGGTAGTGAGCACGCGAAGCGCGCTCCCTAAAGGGATGGGTGCAGGGGGTGACGTTTCATTAAATTATTAAAGAAAGAAGACGATTCGTTGTACCGTTCTCGACTCTTAATCCTTGTCTAAATTCAGTTTCTTTTGACAATTTATTTAATTATTTAAGGTGAAGAAGATGATTCGTTGTACTATTCTCGACTCTTAATCCTTTTTCTTCCTACGTCCTCTTCCTTTCTTCTTTCTCTCTCTTTTTTTTTTTTTTGGCCGGCGTTTTTTTTTTTTTTTTTTTTTTTTTTTTGGGGGGGGGGGCGACCGCTCCCACCGCCCCCTGGCTACGCGCCTGTATCCTCTCTGTCTCTCATTATCTCTCTTTCCCACCCTCTACCTCTTTTTTGCACTTTTGCGCTTCGCGCTTAACATTTAGCTCGTTGCTTTTTAACGCTGCGGCTTTGCATTTGGCGCACTTCATTTCTATGATGCTGTTGATTGAATAAATTGAATAAATTCATCAATTCCTCATGTAGCCGTATGAGCGAGAATTCAATTTATTCCTGTCTCATGTACGGTTGTCTCATTTACTTGTTTTTTTTTAAATATATGTATGTATTATGAAAATGAGATATATTGATGGTCATCTTGCGAGTAATATAACCATTAACTACTCTCATCGGGCTAGCTCTCATCATTAATTTTTCTCTTCACTTTTGTTTTGTTTTGATGGTGAATTATTGGGTGGGGGGAATGATTACACATGCCACCCCCCCCCCCCCCACCTGAAATATTTTGTTTTGGGGGGATATATCCCCCCTCCCCGTCCCCCCCCCCCCCCGGTATCGACACCCATGGCCAGAGCATATAACCCTGAGTTCCTATAGGAAATATATTCATTCGGATGGTCATATCTCAGCCAATACTCAACATATTAAATTGGTTTTCGACACTTGGACACTATTTTTATGCTCTTTCGGAATATGAAGACAAAATTGAGAAATTCTATTTAAAAAAAAATATATATATATATAGTGACGTCACAGCTTCGCCTTCGGTACTGGAGAAAGAATAAAGAATAAAGGAATAAACTGATAAAGGCCTATCTATGTAGTGAGATTTATCAGATACGGATGGCCTTATTATAGGAGGAAGAAGAGGAGTAAGAGAGAGAGAGAGCGAGAGAGAGAGAGAGGGAGAGAGAGAGACGGGGGGGGGGGAGGGGACTCAGAAACTTAAATGAAGGCTTACTGAGACAGACTGTTCCTCTTCTTCTTCTTCTTCTTCTTCTTCTTCTTCTTCTTCTTCAGTTCTTCTTCTTCTTCCTCTTCTTCCGTCTTCTTCTTCTTCTTCTTCTTCTTCTTCTTCTTCTTCTTCTTCTTCTTCTTCTTCTTCTTCTTCTTCTTCTTCTTCTTCTTCTTCTTAATTCTTCTTCCTCTTCTTCTTCTTCTTCTCTTTTAATTTTCTCTTCTTCTTCTTCTTCTTCTTCTTTACAAAAATGATAAAGGATTAAGGAGCCGGGGCCTCGGAGAGATGAGGAGGCGTTGGCATTAGGGGCTATAGGAGGTCAGAGCAAAGAGATATCTCTTTGGTCAGAGGGACTGAGGCCTGCCTGTGCATGTGTGATATTTAGTGGAGTAAAGGGGGAATACATTAACAGATATAGTTGGGATAGGTCTATCAAATTGATATTTCTCAATCCAAATAAACACACATATATCGTGGTAGAACGGCAACAGGTATTACCACGTTCTTCCTCTTTTCAACATCTTTAGCTCAATGCACGATATTGGACCTTACCCTGAAATTCGAAACGAGCGATCGTATGGAGAGTCTATGTAGAGCTGCCGAGATGGAAGCGAGGTAAATTTACCCTTATTCACCTTCTGTTAACCACGTTAACTTAACTTGATTTAAAAGGCAAAGAATATATTATACTATTCGAGTGAACCTTATTGCCTATAATGCCCATTAATGTGAAAAGTATGTCTCCTATACAAGGCTACTATAGCTCCAGTAAACTTTAAGTATTGTCCCATGTATTGAGAAATATGTGCTGTATTCTGTGTCACTCTAATGTCACACTCGTAGTGTGGTAGTACTACTACTAGTAGCCACACATATGAGCATCACTATCCTAGCTGTGTATAAAAAGCTATGCTTTTGATTCTCAACATTTCAAACACCACTGTACAAAACTCAAGTGATTTCACTCAAAATCGGTACTTTAGCGACAATTGATGACACTAAATAGCAGTAGACTCCTCTAAAATAATTTTTTTCAACTTACACTTACAGATGTTAAAAAGAATAATTTAAAAATTCAAATTGTAAGTCTACTGTCAAACTTTGCTTACAGCTGCATCGACATGATTGTGTAGAGTCTATGCGATATTGTGTGGTGTGTGTATTTGTGTATGGGTATAATAATACCTGCCTCACAGCAAGCATGCAGTGCTAAAGGTCAATAAGCATTGGCAATGACTCTATGCTTTGCTGGAGTGGTAGTAGACCGAATTTTCCGTCTCTTTCGTTCGTTAGCCTCTTATTGGGGTAGGGTCGGCCGGCTCTCTCTTTAGAGACGGAAACCGTCTATACACATTCCCATGATAACGCCACGGCCATTTCAGGTCGTAGCGTTTTGCCCCCAAAATCCCCCAAAATGTCATTTTACCTCGTGCATGTTATATTGTAAATTAGGCCTAGGCTATAATAATTCAGTTCCACTTACCAACTTGACTGAAATAATCCGTTTAATGGTCCCTTTTAAGGAAATTATGGGTCAAAATCGACATCCATGTTGAAAATCTTGCAAGCCGTGTTAAACTCTCGCTGCCGGAGTCATCTAAATCAATCTCATCCCTTCTAGTCTACGCCGAAGGCAAAATGATTATGAAGGAAAAACTGTGATAACGCCATTACGAACGTGTAGATGGCGCACAGTTTTTCCTTCATAATCATTTTGCCTTAGGCGTAGACTAGAAGGGATGAGATTGATTTAGATGACTCCGGCAGCGAGAGTTTAACACGGCTTGCAAGATTTTCAACGTGGATGTCGATTTTGACCCATAATTTCCTTAAAAGGGACCATTAAACGGATTATTTCAGTCAAGTTGGTAAGTGGAACTGAATTATTATAGCCTAGGCCTAATTTACAATATAACATGCACGAGGTAAAATGACATTTTGGGGGATTTTGGGGGCAAAACGCTACGACCTGAAATGGCCGTGGCGTTATCATGGGAATGTGTATAGACGGTTTCCGTCTCTAAAGAGAGAGCCGGCCGACCCTACCCCAATAAGAGGCTTACGAACGAAAGAGACGGAAAATTTGGTCTAGAGTGGTAGTAGCTAGTAGCCTAGATGCGGGGCCACGGCAAAAGTTATACAACATTGTGTAGTAGTATTGTGATCCATTTAGATGAAAGTTCGTTTTTATAACTCCTCTTATGTGAATAATGATAATGCTACCAAATAACACAAAATCTAGATTTTACTTAAAATATTAGATTAGACTAATAATTGAAAGGAAATGTATTATTAATATTAAGGCACACTGTCCTACTTGTAGCTACTTGCTCCCTATATAGTCAAAAGAACACTTCCCAAATCGGTGCCTGTTGGTCCCCCATGATCCTCTTTTTCTTATGTTAAATGAGAGCTGAGTTAATGAGATAGCCTCCTGTCACAGTGACCTAATCCCTTCTAGCTGCAGTAGTAACGCCTACCTTTAATTGTAATGACAAGTTAATTTATTCTTGTCCACTTTCTAATCAGTCGAGAAGGCCTCCTGCCATCAGACCCGTTTGATGATCATGATGGCTGCAGTGCATTTTCACATCATCTGCCAAGTAAGTACATAATGAATATTCCTTACAACTAGAATGGATTGTAAAGCCATGCTGTCCTGTTAATTTCTTAGTAGCAAGAAATACAGAGGAAGAAAAGAAAGATGAGAGAAAATTAAGGAGAAAGAGACAGAGGGGGGAGAGAGAAAGAGAGAAGGGGGAGAGAATGAATATGAGTCGTATAACGATAATGAGTGCAAGTGTGAGGGAAATCTTTGTGCATTGATCAAGCATTTCACAATGACAATCTTTCAGAAAATTGAGTGACGGCATATGGTCTGAACTTGTTCAGTTAAATTCCTTTTTATAGAATAAATCATAGAGAAATGTACTTTGTAGCCCAACTTTTAGTAGAGAAAGAAATGTAGATCACGTCTGCGCATGGATTGCACTTCACTCTGGTAATCAAATATGTTTAAGGCCATGTAAAAAAATATACATGTTTAGTGTCCCCGCCCGCTTCCTTTTGGGGGGCCGCCTCCTTTTTTTTTTTTTGAAATTTTTTGATTTTTTTTTGTTTTTGAATTTTTGTTTTTGAATTTTTTTTGTTGTTGCTGTCAATAGGTAGGAATATTCCCAGGAACTGGAAGAACATCACAGAAGAGTTTAATGAATCTGCCTCGCACCTTAAGCTTGGAGAGCTTTTACATGACTCCATGTAAGTATTACAAATATGTTACTAGGTGAGAAGCATGTATGAGTGAAAGACGACTGTACATGTGTGAAGCATCAGGATATGCTAAGCAAGTTTCATGATTGTCAGCAACAACAAAATTGATGTTAATTTGATATTTTTTTAGAGAAAGAAAATTAGTGACTTTGATTTGTTTTTCTTTGAATTGCTGATTTAAATCCCAATTTATAAATTTATTCTCAATTACTTAAATTTATTCTCATTTACTTGAATTGGTGTACTTTAAGAAATAGCTAACCCTGGTAATTATATTAAACATAAGATCCTTGCCTCTAGCAATTCTGTTCAATGGAGACGGTCTTAAATAGTGTAACCGACAGTAAATGCTGTGTGTTTATATATATTTTCTTCTCTTTTATTTTCTTGTTTTATATTTGTACATGTTTCTTGGATTTTTATAAGATATTTCATCCAACTAGTCTGCAATTTGAATCCATTACAATATCAGTGTTAAAACTCACCACTCTCTGTTCCCATCTCCATCAGTTTTGGTTTGTTTGAGGCCATGTCTGCCATTGAGATGATGGATCCTAAGATGGATGCAGGTATGATGTGTAACCAGTCTGGTCATAAGGTACTCAATCTGCAACAGAGTATCGAAGCAGGGAGATTGAAGACATCAGATTTGACCAACCATGAACTCATCGGCATAATGGATACAACATTTGCATGCTTGGTTAGTATATTGTTCTATTTTCCCTCTGTTTAATGACATGCAGAAAGGAAATTCAGATATCTCTCAAGCTGAATTGGGTATAAGTATGAGAAACTCAGAGTCTGAAGTTGAGGTATGAGGTAGCTATTAAAGGTCAACCTCTCAGTTTAGGTGTGATAAATGTATTATATCAATAATTGACAAGCTCTAATCTAACATGACCTTCAATCTTATAAATCAGTTCAGTTTCCTTTTATTTAACAAGTTAATCTCCGAAAAATATCTAATATTATATTTTTATCTCATTTTTATCGAGCATTTTACATACACATACAGTCAAACCTGCTTTAGTGACCACCTGTCTACAAAGACCACTTTTTGTGTTTTTCCTTGGGTGGTTGCTACAGACAGGTTTGACTGAACAAGGAAATATTTTCAGGTAATGCTGATGGTCCTTATCATTATCATAATTGTTAGTGTCTTTACAACAACAAAAAATCATCTTTCATATTGATGCTTTTGAATATTTAAGCAACTATCACCATCATCTTTATCATTCTTAAAATCTTTTCTTCTGCTTGACAGGCAACTTGGTTAGAGGGTCATTCCCTCGCTCAGACGGTCTTTACCAACCTGTACGCTCATAATCCAGACCTCATCGATGACCGCTGTCTCAGAGCATTCTCCCTGGTCATCCTCAAGATGGTTGACACTATCAAGGACAAGGTCATGAGGGCTGGAGTCTTTGAAGAGGTTAGTCAGAGTAACAACGAAACATATTGACCCTTGTTCTACCAAGATCTAAACCTGACGCTGAGCTTAAGCTTTGTTTCCAAATTGAATTTAATTAAGGAAATTATTCTGGGGCCTTTTTTTCAAAATCAACATAAATCTAAGTTCGTGGACATCACAGAGAGACGCATGATTATTCTATAACACATGTTTCAATGACATGTCCAAGAATTTAGACTTATGACAGTTTTGAGAATATGGCCCCCTAGGATCTAAGATCTAGGTTTAATTGTATTAGAAGAATATGAACCATGATGAAAATAATGATACTTCTGGTTATGGCAGGAGTCTAGTCTGTCAGAATAGTGTCCATACATACACGTACACCATAAGGTAATGAAGACAGGAGTCTTTCAAAAGTTCAGTTTAAATTTTTCCATTGTGCAAAAATTTATAACTATGAAATCAATTCCATCAAAACAAAGGTATATCTTAACCAAAGTTGGAAGGGACAACGATGGTGTCACATTCAGGGCTTGACAGTAACATGGGCCTGTTCCACATTGGCCCTCCAAATTTTAACCCCAAACCCCCTCCCCCTGCACACAGATGTGAACATTTCAGGCCAGACCCCCTTTGAAAATGGTTGGTGTGGCCAAGCCCTTTCATATGGCTGTCAAAGGTGACTGAAATTATCTTTATCCTTCAAGAATACTTTGTAGATCTTGTTATGACAAAGTCCAGATGCATTTTAACAGATTTTGTATGATATTCCTGGTCTGTCTATCATTACAACACTTGTGAGTATTCTTGTCAAAGTCTGGGTTCCAGCAGATGTCAATTGAAACAAAAATGTACAGTCCAGAGTTGTCAGAAAATGATGTTGAGTTCAATCTAATCTAATCTGTATTATGTATTATTCTGTTTATATCTACCGGTAATTATAGGAGGATTTCCAGTCGATGACCTATGGTTTCAAGCTAGCCCACAACGTCACTGAGTTAAGAGTTGTTGGTATGCTGAAAGAAATAGAAGAGGACTATAACAGGAGAGTCAGAGTAAGATATCCATTAGTTTAAATACTTATATCGACAGGGACCTTGCTTGATTTTGGTTGCAAGCCAGACAGCTTTAATAGACAATAGCCTAGGTTGCCAAAACATATTTTAGTGTTTCTTCGCAGTTTATTGCAACACTTTTATATAAAACGATATTAATGCTTTTATCAGTTGATATACTTAAAGGGATCCGGTAACTTTGTCTCAGATTCTGAAACAAAATTCTGGATTTAGCTCATGCTGCAATGATAATTATAAGCCTTAAGGTCAGTCAGGAACCCCATGACATTTACAAGCCGATATTTATGATTGGAATTACAAATTTTGAAAACCGTTTGCCAAACGGTTTTCATAACACTACAGTCTATTGGGGAAAACGAGGATGGTAAAACCGGTCACTCAAAGATTTTTAGTTTTTTGAGGCACTTCTTGATCATTTTGAAGCGATTTTTTAGGGCTTCAATATTAAATACACCATATCACAGACACTGATAGCACGTAGGGCCGTAGATCTCAGATTTAACATTGTTAAACGATCCCTTTAAATCACGTTGGGTGGAAACTTCAATTGGTACCAGGGCATCTATTATTTTGTTTATCCTTTTCTTTAATTCACCTCTTTAAGAGGACTGTTCTACCTATCGAAATATGAGCACTAATTTCTTTTTGCTTTTACTGTGTTATGTCAAATTTGTATAGTTTATGTTTGAAGTAAGTAGAACTAATGCTTTAAATAAAAAAATTAACATATAAATTCATTATTCAGGAGTGGGACATGTTAATGGTGTTCTTCTGGCCAAAATCTGGACAGATACGCAACAATACTTGTCCATACTGTTAGGGGGAGGGGAATATGAGATGTGTCATGTTTGTTTTCCATTTGTTGCAGAATACAAGAGCAAGGCAGGGAGAAGACAGAGATACTGCTACAGAACTTGAGGTGAGATTATTTTGTATCTGTTAAATTTTTGTTTGTGTACTTTTATCGAGTAATTGTTATTCCTTTTTTTGGACAGAACTTCGTCAGTGACATAGCATTAAAATTGTTATGAATACTTATTTCTTAAAAGCTTGACCATATCATGCTTTCAGAGTGATATTTGAATGGTGAATTGTATTGTTTTTCATATGTAATGAATGTTTTCATATTGCACACATTTCCTTACACTTTTGTTCTGTTTTCCTATCTGTTTTATATCCACAGCATGAGCAGTGTATAGCAGTGGTATCAAGGATAAAGTTCTGCAGGATGTTTTATTCAGCTCTGCTTGCATTCACAAAGAAAGAGGTAGGTTGTGTGTAACCTGTCCACAATCCTTCGAGGTGTACAGGAGAAAGGAATGTTTATAAGGAATTGAGAAGTGCACTGTAGAAGTTTTAATAATTATTATTACTATTATTATTATTAGTAGTAGTATAATTAATGTTGTTGTTGTTGTTGATGTTGATGTTGCTGCTGGTGCTGGTGCTGTTGTTGTTATGATGATGTTGATGTTGCTGGTGCTGTTGTTGTTATAATGATGATGATGATGTTGATGTTGCTGTTGTTGTTGTTGTTATGATGATGATGATGTGGAAACGATGATCAAAAGATGCAGTGAAAAAAATAGGGAATCATTACATGCATCACATGGCATTTAGCTCACCCTTCACTCTTTGCAAGTCCAAAATTCATGGGGAGAATTGCAATATTGCAGTTGTACAGTATCTCACTAAAATGAGAAACCTTTTACAAAACATGTCTATATTTAAATGGAAATTTTCACATGGTAATATCAGTTTTGTTTTGTAAGCAAATCTGTGCCAGCATCCCTAGTTACGTATATTTGCAGTTCAGCTGCTCATGAGTTTTAAATACATGTATTTGCAAGGTGTGTAGCCATTTTGTGAGGTTCATGTACTCTTATTCTTATTAGAGAAACAAACTGACTTGATTGGATTTTGAACTTTGAGGTGTTTCTGTAGGTAAAATGAAACTCTATTGTTGCTTTCTTCTTCATAGATCAAACAGTCAGTCGAGGAAGCCAAGAAATTACTACTCCTTGCGTTAGACCTGCTCCCAGCCATACAGAAGACAGTAGAGTTAGGTGATCCACAAGTCATATCAGACGATGAGACATCACCAGCCATGCCAGGTACTACAGGTTTTTACCCAAGTAACGTATCTTTTTCTTGTGATGCCTACATGTATGCCAGATTTCATTTCATTTTATTTCAACACATGAACACTTGTTTCAGCCAGTGACAGTTCTCAGCAAGTCCTTGCAGATGTTAACACATTGTCAACGGAAACCGGGTGGTCCCTGTGTTAAGTCTATGGGAATGAGAAAATTCAGTAGTTAATGGGTTAAGTAGACACCACTTGTTGGAAACACTAAGCATTTTTTTTTAAATCAACAAAATCAACAACAACAATTTTTAAAAAATCAACAACAACAAAACAAAACAAAAAAAATCAAATTGAAGCAGTTAGATTATCAAAATATGTTGAAAAGATATAAATTTATAATATTTATGAATCATTACATAGCTTCATTCGACCAAGTGAGGGAATACTGTTCCAATTAACTATATAGCCAGACGTTTGATAGAACTACCAAATTGTGACATTGTTCTCACTTCTGACATTCTTTTCACTTCTGACATTCTTTGCAGACTACCCAAATGTGATGGGCTTTGAGCCGTTAGTGAATCAACGTCTGCTGCCCCCTACATTCCCGAGGTATGCCAAGATAATCAGTAGGAGAGATGCTATCACATATCTAGAGGGTCTGATGACCAGACTAAGAACAGTATGTGAGGTCACCAGCTTGACGCCCTTTCACCCAATAGTAGTAAGTAGAAGCATTTTTATGCCTCCGTTACGAAGTAGCCGGAGGCATTATGTTTTCAGGTTGTACGTACGTCACGTTCTCGTGATCGCGTTATCTGAAGAACCGATTGATGGATTCCTTTCAATATTTGGTCGTGTATGTATCTTGCAGAGCCGATGAACTGATTAGATTTTGGGGTCACGAGGTCAAAGGTCACCGGGCTCATTATGTATGCAAAAACAGCTTGTGATCGCGTTATCTGAAGGACCGATTGATGGATTCCTGCCAAACTTTGGCCATGTATGTATCTTGCAGAGCCGATGAAGTGATTAGATTTTGGGGTCACGAGGTCAAAGGTCAAAGGGCTCATTATGTATGCAAAAACAGCTCGTGATAGCGTTATCTTAAGAACCGATTGATAGATTTAGGTCATGTATGTTACTTGCAGAGCCGATGAACTGAGTAGATTCTTGGGTCATGAGGTCAAAGGTCAAAGTTCATGGGCTCATCATCATTGGCATAGGCAATTTTGGATAGAAATTTACACAAAAAATAATTATTTTTTTCTCAAACATTGGCTCATTTCATTATCATTTCATACTCATGAGATTCCCATGATAAAACAGTCTGTTTCTCTGTAAACCACTGCCTACATTGTCTCTCTGGACAGGATTTATTTGCCAAGTTCAGCAAGTAGTGTCCCTTGAGCTTTATCTATGAACAGCTGGTTTAGGAGTCTATTAACCTTCACATTGTACATGTATCTCTTTTATACAGGATTTCTTTGCTGAGTTCAGCAAGCAGTGCCCCTGTGTCCTCTCGAGATCGGTCCTGCAGCAGATCTTCCTGCCGTATAACAACAAGAAAGTGTTTGGTGTGGAGCTTGTCCAGGAGTGCTTGAGGGATACGTTGAGGGGGTTTGTTTGCCCCCCTGTCCTAGCTCAAAGGTCACCCATCTATAACAATGCCCAGGCCAAGGAGATGGCTGACTCTATGCTGATGCACTCAGTCAGGGTAAGGAAAGGAGAGATTATTATTCAGTATTAAAGGGATTAGGTATCTTTGCCTCAGATTCTAAACAAAATCCTGGATTTAGATCATGCTGCAATCATAACTATAAACCTTAAGGTCAGTCAGGAATCCCATGACTTTTACAAGCCGATCGCCTGTCTGATTGTCAAGATATTTGTGATTGGAAATCAAAATTTCTTTTTTTGTTTTCCCCAACTGTTTTTATAACACTACAGTCTATTGGGGGAAATGAGTATGGTAAAACCGGTCACTCAAAGATTTTTACTTTTGGGGGGCACTTCATGATAATTTTGAAGAGCAATTTTTTAGGGCTTCAATATTACAACATATCACAGACATTGATAACACACATAGGGCCATGCATCTCAGATTTAACATTGTTAAAGAGGCCTTTAAGAGTTTTGTGCCAACCAGAAAAATTAGCATATCTTGTGCTTAGAGCACAAGTACCTGAATGACCCGGCAGTACCCTTTCTATATCTCACGGTTTGCAAAAAGTTCCCAGGTGACTGTGCAGTACATTTTCAGTATCTCATGGTTTGTAACACATTCCCAACATAAATACGCACAGGCTAAGACAGTGGATGTACAGGTATGCATGAAGCCCTTGCAAAATACTTGGATAAGGACAAAATAAAGCTTTTTCTCTGCATGTTGCATGTGGGAGTTGATACAAAACATTAGGATGTATATATGTAATGGTGGGAATTTAGATACTACCAGTATGTTTCATACGATTAATAATAATGATAATGAATAACTTTTCTTTAGGGGCCACAAGGATATATCGCACTCGCCTTGAAAATATGCCACTCAGTATTCAATATTATGTAAATATTTTAGTATCCATAACAATTATTTGGTGTCACAGATACCTGAGAAAACAAAAGGTGTTCGTTCTTATTCACTTACCGGTAGGCCTCGTACAGTGTATTTCTCTGATTTTTCGCCTTCCAGTGTAAATTATTAAAGAAGAGATTTTGAAAACCATTTTGAAGCATCTTTTTCACCAATAAATTTTTATTGAGAACTTTACCCCATTCTCTGTAATCTTGCTTATTGGCATAATAAATCATGACTGGATGGCATGCTTCATTTAAGAGCAAACCGTAGTGTTGGTCAAGTTGTGGATTTAAACTTGAGATTTTCTGTTCATTACTTGATACCTGTTCTTTTGATTAAACAAATTTTTCTCACATTTTGCTCATCTGGGCCTCATGTTGTTATCAATCTCATCTTGACTTTTATACCAATCACAACCCTCAACCTTGTAAATAGACAGTAGGCCATCATCCCGTTGTGACTGATTAATGGAGTTGCTATCAACTGGGACTTCTTACAACTCTTTACATCAACATAAGGCCCTAGTTCTGTTCTGTCCACATTATTTGCATTGTAGGGAAACAATTCTGTTTGATTCTCCTGGGTGTTTTCTCCACAGCCGATGTGCTCCTTGATGCAGATTCATGGTCACAACCGAGCCCGACAGAGGGATAAGTTTGGGCAGCTCCTGGAGGAGTTGGCCGGTCTCCAGGACCAAGCCGAGAAGGTCGATGCTAACCTCCACACCATCATGTCCAAAGCAGAGGTCAAGAAGACCTATGAAGCATCGTTCAGCTGCTGGGTCATGTATCATACTCTACGCACCATGATACAGTATGTACAGTCCGGTTTTGAGCTGGAGCTCTACGGCATTCACGAATACCACTATATATTCTGGTAAGCTGAAAGAGTGAAATGGTAGCTTTGTGTATGAATATATATACAGTCAAACCTGCTTTAGCGACCACCTGTATAGAAAGACCAGGTGTCTACAGAGACCACATTTTTTGTTTCCCTTGAAAATCGTTTCTCATTTAAACATGTTCCAAAATGGACCTGTACATAAGGCCACCTGCCTATAAAGACCACTTTTTGTGTTTCCTTTGGGCGGTTGCTATAGACAGGTTTGACTGTAATTGGTTATTAAGAGTGAACATCTTTCTTGGGTAGTTAAGAATGAACATAGAAATATCAACCTAAGTCTGATAAAGAGAAGGTTTTCTAAAGGAACACTCGTACTACTACAAATATTGTGAATCAGTTCAAGTTCTAGTAAGAATTCTATAGTTTTAAAGATTCTTGCTCCTATATGTGTATTGTGTTGTGTGTATGTGTTGTGTGTATATGTTTGTCAAGTTTTCTTATTTTAATGAACTATTTGACAAGTACATCATCTGAATTTTGGAGTAGATGATGCACCAAATATTCAGATTACCAGTATGTAAGTTGGAATAGAAGGTCATTTTAAATTTTTGCTTTATGCAGTTTATTGATTGATTGATTGATTTTTATTCGCAAGATTCCAACATTCAACAATATACAAGAATAACAGATCAAAATTAAGTCAGCTTGAACAGGATAACCCACGAAAGCTCAAGAGCTTATTTCCAGTGGGATCCCTACAAACCTGTACAAAATTAATAAGTTATAGCGGTGTTTGAAACATTTATTTGGTCTGTCTACTGTAGGTACCTATCAGACTTCCTCTACGCATGGTTCATCTCTACATTGAGTCAAGCAGACAGCATGCTAGGTGACCATGAAACTCAGTATGCTGAACCTCAGGGCAAAGGTCGCAGTAACAAGAAGAAGGCCAAGAGGAAGAGGCCGCGACCTCTGGAGCGAGAGCTTGCCCTTTGTAAGGCGCAGCAGGCACTCTGTTCAGGCTTCTACAAGGTAGGAATCGGGCCGTGTTTCATGAAACTTGTTATCAATAACCAAGACAACAATTAAATGACAAATTTGCTATCAGGCAATTAAATGCCATGATTTCAGTAGCTTATAACAGTCTTCTAACTTATTGATAAACAAGTTTTATGAAACGGGGTCCTGATCAGATTGAAGGCTGGATATAGGTTATGACATATCTAGAAAGTAAAAAAAATCAATGATAATTGATATAAAGTACCTATGCAACATGCAAATTTCACCAATAAAGGAAAGAATAAATGATTGCCAGCATTATAAAATGAATTGAAATGACTATTGTTAAATATGATATTTAAATTCTGAATTTGCATACAATTTATTTCTGTTCCTAATGTGTAAAGACAACTGATAGAAAATCCTCGTTTATAAGGAGTGATCGTGCTGTGTTATGACATCCTTGATAATCCAATCTGTAAAATTGTGCCCTTTAAAAAATCAAATGGTTGCACACAAATTTGTTATCTCTCCAAATGTGTCTTGCTCTTTATTACCCCCCCCCCCCCCTCTTCTTTTTTTCTTGTATCTTTTTCCCCCTGACTTTATTTCAACGTCTGTCTCTATTGTTGTCTCTCTGCAGGCGGTGATGGGTTTCAGACTCGACACCAAGATCAAGCAGCCCAACTCTGAGTTTGACAACGAGAAGGTACGCTTTGAGCATCGTTTCAACGCCTTTGCCACCATCCTCACCCCACCCCTGGTGCAATATGATCAGTTCTGTGAGATCACCACCCCTAAGATGAGCCCCGTCGCCCTCTATGGCACGTCGTCTGAACTCTTCTCTCATGCTGCAGAACTCCTTGACAAAGTCCCAAATCCTAATCCTGAGGTAAGAAATCGTCCAAATTCATCTTCTTCTTTAAAAAGTATTAAAGCCTGTCTGCACTTTTTTGGCCAGGAGGGATTAGACCTCCCTGCCATGGTCACCGACAGGTGGTTATCTCATCAAATCAGCTCTCAATTAACACAAGAAAAAGGGGATCATGGGGGACCAATGGGTACCGCTTAGGCATTGTTTGCTATATAGAGGGCGCAAGTAGATACAAGTAGTGCAGACAGGCTTTAAAAGTGGTAACAACTTTTTTAAAGCAAATGATCATCATTCTTTCATTCCATCTTACAAGTATTTCAAAACATATTTTGTCTTTTGGGATACGTGTTACAGAATCTGTCTGTTTAATATGTTTAATTGGAATATTGCTTTTGATTATTCTCATCAGCATAGATGTTAGGAAGAAAAAATACTGCCTTGAATTTGATAGCATGTTGGTTGTCTCAGTAGCCATTAGTCAAGATGTGTTATATACCTCACTTAAGTAATCCAGCCATCTGATTGGTCGAAATTGCATTCATAAACTTCAACTGTTCCTGTAAAATTCCCGGTAACCATGCTTAAAACATTTAATATTTTTAATAACCATGGTTATTAAAAAAATAGCTCAGTCTCCATGGTTACCCCATAGGTTTACATGTTAAAAAATGGTTTGAGCGATGGAGGACACCGTATGTGTGCGAATAATTGGTCGGTAATTTCAATACAATTGAATCTCGATCGATCTTACCGACAATTTTATCTTGCATTGTTGACATGAAGACGAAAATAAACTTCCAAAAACAAAAAAACAACATCTGCCGATAGATCTTGATCTAAGTTCGTGCCAATATGCATTGCAAAAGTAAAAGAAGAGTCCGTATATGGAGCTTTTGCGAAGCATTCATCACACGCGAAGCCGGTTTCAATCCATTTTAATGTATATATCGTACAAAACTGCCAAGCATATTAATAGCGCGCGATGGCCGAGAGGTCTGAGGCGCTGACTTTAGATACATCACCTTTTGTATGCAAGAGTTCGAATCTCATCTTCGACCAAAAAAAAAAGTATTTTTTATTTTTTAGTCTATTTTTTTTTGGCATATAAAAGTATTAATGACTGCTTTAATATTCGAGAAATAGTTGTTTTTATACGCTCTCGGGAAGGTTACAATTGGGCTATTCCCCTCGGTACGCCTCGGGTAATAGCACAATTCTAACCTTCCCTTGAGCGTATAAAAACAACTATTTCTCTCAAAGCAGTCATTAATACTATAATATTACATGTTTTCTTGTATGTCTCACAGCATTTATAAATATGTAGATGCACATTATGTGTAAAAAAAATGAAAGTATCCCTTTCTCCCTCCATGAATGGAAAGTTTGCGTAAGCCTATTACTAATGAATTTAAACGGTATCTCATGTTTCTCCGTCTCCGACACATTTGTTAGATCCAAAGCCTGATCAGAGTGGCCAAGACCAACAATGTGGTGCTGAGGTTGCTGGTCGGGGGACACAAGAGAGACTCCCAAGCGCCACCGCAGTTTGAGTTTACCACTCATAGGACTTTCCCCATCATTAAGCTGGTTTGAAAGCGAGTGCTACACAGACACAAGAGAGACTCCCAAGCGCCACCGCAGTTTGAGTTTACCACTCATAGGACTTTCCCCATCATTAAGCTGGTTTGAAAGCGAGTGCTAGACAGACCCACATGAATAAACGAGTATATACGGCATCTGCAAGAATCTTCAGTATTGAAGGATGCAGATTATCTTTAAGACACTCAGCAGACTTTCCTCATCACTGAGCTTTTATGAAAGTGAGCGCAAGAGGGACTTTCAAGTGCTACACTGCTCAGACTTACTTCATCATTATGATTAATCGGAAGACAGACATTTTCTAACTCACATGCACTACACTCACTGGACTTTCCCTGTCATTGAGTTTGTTTGCCTCGGAGTCACATTTGTGTACCCTACAACACAGAGCTCATTGAACGTGTGCAGGAGGATCTTTGATGTACGCAGTTGCCATTAATTTACACATTAGAAAAAAATGCCCCGGCTTACTGCTTCATATGTCAATGAGCCATTAGATACTTTATTCAGGGATATAAAGAGTTTGAGTTTATCTTCTTTTTAAAATATTTTGTACTGTATACAATGAAAACGCCAAGGTCTCACAAGACATTTAAAAAATTGAGAGAAGAGTTTTAGAAGATATACTTGAAGTATTCATTAAAAGTACTATGTCTCATTCGCAGTCAACATCAAATTTTGTAGAACTTTGCAGAAATTCTGAATATGTCACGTATATCCTATCTGTAAAAAATAAACGTTAGCAGGGTCCTAGTATTCAAATTATGCAAGGAACCCTGTTGACTTGCTAGACTTCACTGTCAGACACTATTGAGTGACTGGCTGGCTTTTTTCTTCTTTGGTAATAACATACATAAAATGAGCTGTAAAACGAACATGACCACATGTCTACATCGATAGCCCATTTGGAACAAGGGTCTGAAAATCAGACTATTTACTAAAAGGATTGCAATTTGTAAAGTCAATTCGACAACTAACGGTCGTTATTTTCCCACACAAAGATATTTTCAAGCCCTTTCGTTTTGAGGGAAGTTCCAATTTAGTATTATCTTTCAAATGCAGGTGGCATTTTCCTTTTCATTTTTTTGGTCTGCAAATGGGACATACAGTAGTACCTTTAAAAGATTTATACATCTCATGAGATTGATTGAGGATCTAGCATAGGGAGACTGAGCGATGTATCTTCGTATGTGATTGATAGCCGCTTTAATATGATGCTCCATGTGGTGTTATCATGTATGGTCTGCTTTTCTTGTACTTTTGTGTATGTAAATGTAAGAAAAAACACTGTATAAAGGCAAATAAAGCATCCAATGCTTGTAATATATTTGAGGTGCTAAAAGTGTAATCTTGTAATGTTATGATTGAATTGATACATCACTATTAATGTATTAAGAAGAGAAAATGGATGAGAGAAAAGTGAATATATTAATAAAGGCCTTGTTCAGATATGACATGGAGAAACAGTGCTGTCATTTTTATGACGCAAAGTGTAATACTGGTACATGTCACCTTTCTGTGACTTCTAACACAGAGCTAAGTGAATATGCGCCCAAACCTTTGTTGCATAAAGGTGCAAAGCATTAAGAAGTTAAAAAATGGGGGCAGTTTCTTTTGTGTCCTTTTACTATGTCATATCTGAACAAGCCTTAAAGGAGAGTAACGAGAGATGGAGGAGAGACAAAGGCAAATAAATGAGATACAGATGCAGAGTGGAATTTAGAGATAGCAAAAGTCGTACTGAGAAAGTGGAAGGACAAATTGGTGAAATACAAAGGGAAGAGAATCTTGGGAAAGTGTGACGTCATACTGGCCCAAGTTGTCAAGGTGGCTGGTTCCAAACAGTTTTGTGCGACAACGGTCGGTGTGGTGATCACATCAGCCCCAAACGCTGAATTTGCCCTGCTCCAGTCCATTGTGGAGTGATTTTGTGATGAACCTCACGCGCAGGCTTTGTGGTTTAGAACCAGTAACCTGGACGACAAATGAATATGACGTTAGCACTTCGGTACTCTATAGAGGCAAGTATCTTTAAGTTACTCATGCGTGGGTATATAGAGGGCAGCACACGGACGTTCTCACAGGAGCGTAATACCTGTTGGCTCAGTGTTATGTAGTGATTTCCAAGTTGCCTACCCCACGAATGACTATATACCCATGCATGAACATCTTTAAAAACTTGAAATATCAACACAAATGTTAAACTATGTTTCAAATGGCATTAATTGCACAGGCATACAAGAATGACACAGAAAAACGGCTAGTTTCATTTTTGAAACTTTTAATATTAAATATGTGACATCTTTGTGTAATCTTAGAGTCCTTTTTAACTTTCCATTTACATAATGTACATTGAGTGCAGGGTAGACAGTGATGACATAAAACATACAAGATCAACAAATAACTTGAGGTAAATAGTACAAACACACCCATTCTTAGACAATGTGTTACTCGGCTATATAAAGACATCAATAATTTAAAGAGAGTAGAGTAGCAAAATGGTTTGTTATGCTGTCATGCATAGCAGTGCTTAGCATTGGTCGTTGAATGACACATTTACAAGTGAAATGGTTGTACTGCGAACGTGATAACAATATAAGCTTAATACACACAGAGTGAATTCAATGAAAGTACCAAATATTAGTCGATAGACAGTGATAATGTCATGAAAAGCAGAATCCAATAAATTGTTACAAAGTTGCTATTGCAAAAATACTAAACTTGAATTTGTATTTGAAGAATGTGTCTTTAACAGCTTGGTGAGAATAGAACACTTGTACAAGTAAACAATTGCATTATAATCACTCGCAACACGTCCAGAACAACTACCCCTAGCCACATACCATCTGCACAATTACTACCCTGAAATATCTCGCCTAGGACAACTACACCTAGATTTTTCTCCCCACTTACGAGACAAAACTTGCATCAAGAGGTAATTGTTTTAGAGGTATAATCATTGATTGAGAGCCAGAACGGAGTTAACTCTATTTAAAATAAATTGGTAGGCTCTCTCAGCAGATGATGTAGATTTCGTTCAGATGGTCAATTGTCTTTGGAGGGTTATTGTCCAGGGGGTAATGGTCTGGGGATAGTTGTCTAGACTTGAACAATCAATTCATCCTATTCCTCTTTCTTGTATAATAAACATGATATACAAAAACAGGAACCCTTCATCTCAAAACATAAACAATTTCCAACTGCATTTATCAATAATGAATATACAATAGAACCAACCAATGCACCTCATACTTTCTTCATAATTTCCTTTGCACAGATAATTGTTTTCTTTTCATATAAATAAGATTTATACTTACATTCCAAATACATTTTGAAACAAGCTTAAGCATAGTTAAGGAATGACATGTCAATTGCTCTACATTGTATTCAAACAAGATGCACTGAAGAATTTTTTCACAAAAATGATTCATTTCCACAATAATCCTTCTTTAACTTTGAGAAAAGAAGAATTATAATTTTCGTTTTATGTACAGCGAGCAGTTTATGCCTCTGCACAGAAAATTAGAGGTAATTCATACACTAGCGTTCCCATATAAAGGAACATTTTACAATTAATTTCTTGTCTTTTTTGGGGGGCCAAACAATAAAGGTTACTTTTCATTTCTGGATAACTATGATTTTTGGAGAGACAATTTTGTGAAGATTTAGAAAATAATTTGATTTCATTATTTTCTTTCCTATCAACACTCGAGTAATTCAATTCACCCTCTGCATGATCGAACGTAGATTTTAAATCAATGAAAACAATCGAATGGCAAGATATGATGGTGCATGATGTTAATATTATAGTTATGTAACTCTCAAACTTACTGCGTAAAGTCTCTGTCACAATCTATTCCCAGGTAGGTTGCAGAATGCTTTTTATTTTGATACCATGTTGTGACTATAAAAAGCTGTGACTACTGTGAAAAAATACTGTTAATCATTTCAATTAAAAGAAATTTGCCCTTCATTTATCATAAACAGGTATGATCCAGTTTAGTATAGACATACATTTACATCAAAATATTGAGCAGTAGGAATAATTCATGTCAATTTCACTTTGCATTTCTTGAAGAGGTGTTTTACAAGAGAAGTCAAAATCATTATTAAATTTGCAAGAGCAAACTTTAACATAGTACAGGAACAATTGATAAATTGATCTGAAATGAAAATATTTTTAAATTCACCTCTCAATATTATTAGAACAAGAAATTTCCCTATGGGATTTTTACATTTTCATAATCCAATATACATGTAGAAGACTTGAAATGCTTCAAAATGTTAGATTTTTAACAAATTTAGTGTCTGCAAAATTGCTTTTTGATCTCTTTCGAGAAAAGAAGACGAAATATGCTACATGACAGGTAGATTACAAAGCTAACCATTTTATGCATTTGAACATATCATTAGAAGAACATTAATACATAATGTTGTCTGAATAACAAATTGAATTCATTACAAAAACATTTTAACTACTTTATTTCAAGCATGCTATTGGTCCTTATTGATCGCTGAGATTAAATCAAGAAATATCAAGATCATAAACTCTTTTAAAAAGCTGAATACATTGATGCAAATTGCCTGAAAAAAGAAAATAACCATCTGAGCTTGAATGCAACAAAACTTCAAATTTAATTGCAAAAATACAAAATGGAAACATGATCCAGTCTGTTACAACCCCAAGGTGATTTCAGTTCTGTTTTTCTTCACATAAAAGATGAATACATATGCAATAGGTCTTTAGATGTCCATTATTAAATTGTCTCTATTCTATTCTATCTCATCTCGTGGCACTTTAAACACTCTCGTCATGGGTGTTTTATACATACAAAATGTTTCAATAGTGAGGAGAGTCTTTGAGCTATCAAGTCCTATTTCGTCAGCAGGTGTCAAACATTTTATTAAAACTTCATTACAATATTTCCTTAATATACTTTATGACTTAACAGTGATACTTAAATGATAGAACATAATTTGATTGTCTGAGTATAACTTTATCTTGCAATTTCATACTAGCACCCTACCATGCTATGAACTGGCATTTCACACCTGTCATGATTTTGTGTTTGTTGTGACTGGGAAAAGGTCATTAAATGTGTCTTTGATACTCAATGGTGCAGTAACTTTGTGAATGGACACATGTGCTGATTATCTCTAAACAGCCCAACAAGGGTAGGGAACAATCAAACATGCACGGTGTCTTCAATGGTCGCCATCTTACTCCTCACAAAGAGAACAAAATCAGGTCAAACACTACAGCAGGCTTTCATCTTTAAAGCAAACATCTACAACTCTAATCTAATATGTTCTACTCTAATTTAATCTAATTCAATCTGATCTCAAAACAAGATAGAACCTTATCTGCAGCATTGAAACATGATATAAACGTAATTTCTTCCATTATCAGAGCAATAATGGGAAATAATACTGCAATGTAAGATACACACAAATCATGACTCAACATGAATGGTTCTATCGTGCATACTGCCATCCGTGAAACAATGTAATAAACAACTACAAATAAATGACATACAAGGGAGAAAGTGGCAACAAAATATTCAACAAGGAATAAAGTAAATATCTTCATTGTCATATATGCGTTATTGCACCAAGAATTCTGTTTAAACCTCCCCCCCCCCCCCCCCCAACCTTTGCACAAGGTTATCTCGATTAGCTAGTCTCCTTAACTACAGCCTACATGCACAACTTTCTGTTATATCGTTTTTCTTCTTTAAACAACGGACCTTGATATTGTACTGGAAACAGTTAAATAAACATGAAGCTATTGGTATATCTATCCCATGATAAATACAAAGTGGTACAGAGAGATTGATTGTGTGGCATACAAAGAGTTAAGTTTGATTGTAATACGAGTAATGCAATGTTTCACAGGTACTTTTGAGTACACAATATTTTTGAACTAAACTAAAACTTGAGATGAGTTGCCAAGTTAAATGTGGCAGTAGAGCAGAGGGAGTACATTGTACATTAACAATTCAAGTGAAACTAAAATCTCAGGGAAAGTTTATGGATCTATGAAAGGAAAATCAGACAATATAATGAATACAAAGTTTAATAAAAAGCTATGTTGTACCCTTGCTCTGAAGAACACACACAATAGCTACTTGATAAGTACGTCTGATATATTTCAATACATTCATGAATTGTAAAATTGAGTTGAGAAACTCGAGATAGATAATTCAATGAGTTGCTAATTGGAGATCCTAATCCTAAGGTGACGTTTCTGACCCATATGTGGCGATTGGAAAGACCAAAGCATTCATCATATGAATCTTGGTGTTTCTTGAGATCCCTCTGTCTTTCCAGATGTCAGTAAGGCTTCTGGCAGATGATCTAGCCATGGTGAGACGACATCGTCTTATTTCTTGTGAGCTTCCACCACCATCCACAATCAGAGGGCCCAGGAAGTTGAAAGGGTTGACAACAGTGGATAGAATAGGTCAGTACTGAGGAAGCAATCTTAAACTTGAGGTAATTCCAATCATCAAGGAAAAGCTGAAATAATGTAAATGTAGTACTTTTGAATACTAGTACATGTCCTCTCATGCCATCGAGTAAGTACTTAGGATTTGTTTTAGTAAATTAGACTTGTAAATAATGTAGACTTGTTTCAGTACCAGCACATCAAACATTTCTAACAACCGAGTTGAGATAGATACTTTGCTGAGCTGCAAATTTGAGTTGATAAATTCCAAGACAGCAGAGAGTGGAATACATACATCTTATGTACATGTAGGTACTGGAGAGGGAATCTAAAGTTCAGGTAAATTCAATCATTCGGGAAGATAACAGAAATAGAGTAGAAATGATGCAGATAGGAAGCATTGTAGTACTACTGTTTACATTTTATAACTATGAGGGCTACACAATAGTGCTGAGTACTCGGTATTAGTACTTTCAATATGCTCTAGTACAACAGTGACATTAAACAATAAACATTTACTTGAGTTGTCAATTTGAATGGGGCAATGGATGGAGTACGACATGATTTAACACACAACGACAAGTGATACTGAAATGGGAATCTTAGCCCTATATCAACACTACATTTTTAAACTCTGCAGAAGAAGAAAAAATTGACACCAAACATTCAAGTAGAAAAAGGGAAAAATCAACTATAAATGTACTCCTTAATGTAGCTATTTTCGTCTTCATTTTTGTACAATATAGTAAAAATTGGAATGCAAATGCTTTATATCAATTTTCCAACTCTTTCAACACAAAAAAGTCAAGCACCAAATCTTATCCAGGATCGTCCAATACATGAAACTTCTTTCTGGCTTTCAATACAATAATATTAACCAAGATTCATTGCTTGGATTCGTTGACAAAATACACGTTGATAGCACACAGGAATATCAATAAGACTTAATGTATTAATAACTAGGCATATACAGACATTAGTTTTCTCTTTTTAACATTAGTACACATAAATATGGCAGTACCACGGGGAAGAGTACATACATGATAGCTGCAAGGGGATAGTTTGAAAAGAGAACTTTCCTTCTGTAATTTCCTTCTTTTAATTTCCCAACGAATACATAACTGAGTTGAAACGAGTTGAATTGATAAATTTCGAATTGAATTTAATATATTGACTTCATTGTACATCACACCCCCCTCCCCCTTTAAGGAAAACATTTCAATCCCACATATACCCTGTATGTACAAAACTTGATAACACCAATCATTAGCTTTATAGACACTGGCCCATCCAATCAAGTACTAAACATCATAGAAAGTGAACCATGTGTGAACTGATGTGAAATACACATACCAACACAATGCAGAGATGAGAAATGGTCTTTGTGAAAGCAAAGAACATTTTCTATTACTTCATATAAAGATAGATCAAATCATGACTCAAGTACGATTTGCAGACACATATCTGCACAAATGACAAACAATGTACATGGAAATACAAAGCCATAAGGTATGTTTCCTCCTTGAAAATGAGGTTTAACTTAGACCACAGGCATTTATGTATGCATTAAAGCAGGCAAGATGACATTATCTTTCCTTCCTTCCACCCCTCTGTTCTTTGATATTGCACCATATAAAACAAAACAAAAGCAAACGAACATCCAGAGGTTTTCAACGGCTTACTGATAGAGTATGGCAAACATAACCAGGGACATGTCGCAGAAGGTGAAAGAGATGGAGAGATTAATGTGATTGACAGCACAGTGGGAGCGAGAGAGACAGAGCGAGAGAGAAGTGATGAGGAGACAAGCAAAGAGAAGAAGAAAAAAAAAGAGAAAAGAAGACAAGAGGAAAGAAGAAAAGAAAAGCAGAGAAGAGGAAAAAGATAGAAGGGAAAAAAAAGATGGAAGAAAAGTGAAGAGGTGTGAAGAGGTGTGAAGAGGGGGGAAGAGAGAGAGAGAGAGAGAGAGAGAGAGAGAGAGAGAGAACGAATGTGGAAAAGTCACTGATCAAAAAGGCAGAGTTTAATTGTCCAAATGAATACTCATCTGAAGCTGATATTGGTCCAAACCACAGCAATCAGACCCTGGCATTACTATCACAGCTTTTACTTTTACTTGGTGACAAATTAATGAACTGGATATCTTTGTTTGCACAACCTCTCAAGATCTCAATTAGCATGCAATCTGTTTGCACTTAAGACCAAAACTTAATTTCAAAACACCATATCTGCTGAGTTTTTTAATTTATCTGCTACTTCATTTATCCCCTCTTAATACTGCTTTTCTTTCACTCATCTACCATTTTCCCTCCACAACAATTCTGGATCTACCCGTCTCCATCTCTCCACTGTTCCCATGGTACCTGCTTCATGATGAAGTCTTTATACCACTCCCATTTTTCGAGATGGCTCAGATTCCATCGCTCGCTGCCACCGGTTGTCCTTTCAATTCAATGTCTTGTCTTGTATTCTCCTGCCATCATCCTATTCATTGAGTCCAATGTGACTGCAGCAGGCTATTCAACCAGTTCACAACGGCTCCATCTCACTTCTCCATCTCAAAGGATGCACAAAAGAATTCCAAGACACGCCCACCCTCAGCATTCCGTGCACTTTCCGACCCCTACCCCATGTGGTATCGAGCCGTTCCCCGTCAGGCTACCGTTGCGATCCTTCGGTGATGACGAGGGTCCCGTTACTATGGGAACCTCTACGCTACCACCGGCACTGTTTCCACCGTTGCTAGCGCCCTCTGGTTTGTTGTTAGACATACTGGTATAGAGGTTTTCATTGTTTTTTGCATTCTGATCTAATATAGAGACAGTCTCAAGCTCCTTAGAGCTCATATCAGCAGGGGCCGCGCTGGCGTTCAGCTGCTCGTTGAGGAAGAAGCAGTTTTGGGCAAAGGTATCCCGGAGAAGGCCATAAGCCTGCAAGTTAAGTATTATCTCGCCAAACAACGGTCTTAGCTTCTCCTGATACTGCCAGCATGCCATCATGATTTCATGCCTGGGATTAGGGTGAGAGAAAAGCAGAAAGTTAAATAGTGAACACTAATTCTTATAATGACACCCCCACCCCCACCCAACTCCCCAATACTTTCCCACATGAGACTAAAATCTAAATTGACTACTTTGTATTAAACTGGGAACAAAAAAAAATGGGAGGAAACTTTGCCTAAACAAGTTAACCAAAAATCTTTTTAAACATATTAGAATACAGAGGGCACAAAACAAATTGTTTCAATAATCATTAAGCTCAAAAAGAGAGGGGTGGAACCCAATATCTCCTAAGAATAGCAAAGAATACAGACGAATGAGAGCTCAGTGTCTTTCACTCAGAGTAAATCACAAGAATGAATGAACAGAAAGTCAAAATCACTCAATATTAACCTTACATATATTTTACTACAGGAACAAAGCATTAATATTGTCTGGACAGAACAAAACACAAAAAGCATAACATAGAGAACTAGTTAACAGTTCCTTTTATCAGACTTTGTACAGTAAACATCTGCACTGCACCTCAACCAGGCGCGTACGCAGGGGGGGGGGGGGGTTGGGGGGATTGAACCCCCCTTCCCCCCCCCCCCCCCCTCAATTTAAAAAAAAAAAAAAAAAAAAAAATATTTTTTTTAATTGTGCTAAAGGGTGATAAAAAAAAAAAAGACCAGACACTGGCCTGTACTGGAAGTGAAGAAGAAGAAGAAGACAACTTACATTTTTTCTGGGCAGTTTTCTGGTGGTCTTAGTACATTGCCTCCTTTGATATATTCTCCAGCTTCTTCGTTTGATAGGCCTTGGTAGGGCAGCTCTCCTAATGTTGACATCTCCCATAATAAAATACCAAATGACCTGTGCACGGTGGGGGATGACAAGAATAGTTTTGAGGAACTTGTTTTTATGTGTGTTTGATTGAGAAGATACATGTATAATAGAGAGAGAACAGTTGCTTTGTATAAAGGGCTTATGACAAGGATAAACAGATAAGGAAAGACGCATACAGAGAGAGAAATTATAAGTTTCAAACTTTTCTTGAAAAGGGAGATACATGTATAAAGAAAGATGAAAAAGAATTACATGAGAAATAATTAAGAATTAGAGAAAGATAGTAACACATTCAGAAAAGAAAACGCATACATAAATGCAAGGATACAAGACTTCTCACAACAAAACCACTAAAATATCTCATTATATCTTTAGAAGTCCTATCCTTCTTATAATGTTTCATATGACTGTTTGTTTGTCTTATTGTCTGCTCACCAAATATTTGTACAAATGTCTGTTTGTCTAATTGTGTACAAACCAGACATATGAGCTTGTTTTGAACACACCGTTCTTGACAGACTACAGAGCCATCCATAGGCTATGGAGCATGCTACCTTAAATGTTATGTATGTCTGTTTGTCTGATTGCTTGTCTGATGGTCTGTTTGTTTGTTTCCCCCCCCCCCCCCCCCCAAAAAAAAAGACAACATGCATTCAGTAAAACACTGAAGACATAAAATAAAATAAAATAAATGGCTGGATAGCCCATATTCAGCGGTACCGTGATGATGCAGCTGGTCTTCCATGGGGACCAGAGGGATATGTCTGTCTGATTGTCTGATGATCGGTCTGATTATCTGTCTGAATGTCTGTTTTTTCTGTTTGTGTCTGATTGTCTGATGATCGGTCTGATTATCTGTCTGAATGTCTGTTTTTTCTGTTTGTGTCTGATTGTCTGATGATCGGTCTGATTATCTGTCTGAATGTCTGTTTTTTTTTTTTGTGTCTGATTGTCTGATGATCGGTCTGATTATCTGTCTGAATGTCTGTTTTTTCTGTTTGTGTCTGATTGTCTGACGATCGGTCTGATTATCTGTCTGAATGTCTGTTTTTTCTGTTTGTCTCTGATTGTGTACTCACCAGACATCTGAGCTTGCTTGGAATACACCATCCTTGACAGATTCTGGAGCCATCCATCTGATAGGTAGCATTCCACCTCTCTCCTTACGGTAGTAATCAGACTGATAGATGTCTCGTGCTAAACCAAAATCTAATCGGAAGAAGATAAAGAGAAATATATAGAAAATACTGATTGAACCTTCAGGCAAACACCAGTAGGAGATGAAAAGGCAATCATTTGGTTGTGTATTCTATAATTATCAACTACAACAACAACAACAATCATCTACAATAATGAAACTACCTTATTTGAATTTCTTTCTCTTCTAAAGTCCATCATTACAAGAAGACATCAGTATCATCATCATCATCATCATCATCATTACCATTGTTGTCATCATCATCAACATCATTATCATCAATTCATCCTCATCACCATTATCATCATCACCATCATCATCATTAAACAGTAACTGTAACAGAAAGATTTTTTTTTTAAATTGCCATTTTGCTGGCATTGAAAGGAAAAGTTAACTAAAAAGGTTTGATAAACACTCTACTCTCACTGGGATGTCTAATGAATATTTGTATGACTTCCCAATTTAATCACATATAATGTATTTCATGAAAACTTTTTAATTGTTTATCCAGAGAATTTCTGTCATGAGATTCATGTGTAGTATAAATGGAGACTGTTCACGGGAGACATTAGGCAGTGTCTTGAATTACCTATATAATAGCTATCTAGATAACTGATGGGCCAGTGCGCATGCGTCTTTCAGATAGATAAGCACTGTGACATCACACATTCAATCAATCAAAAGTAATGCGCAATTAATGCGTCTCATTAAACGCGTGCTAATATAATTGTGCGTAGGATATAATAGCGCGTTAAAAACCATATGCCCCCCAATCATTAAGTTAAAAATTGACCTTACACTGACCTTAACCCTATCTCAACTGGGGGGGGGTCAATTTGACCCCCCCTGTAGAAATTTCGCGACTGCTCCGAAACCGCGGCAGATATAAAATTTTCCTTTCATGACTTTTTACTTTCGAGTCTTACCCATCTTTTAAAACAATTTTTTCGAAAATCGGACCTACGGTTACAAGGTCACATGACCTTTTGTCTTTGCATGTCAGCCCGAAAATTGCTCATTTTCGTGATTTGTGTACAAAACATATGTAAAAGTCATTTTTCCTAAAAATAGATAAAACATTGGTTATTCAGTCTTGTTTAAAGTTTAGATGTTTGTTTTGGGGTCAAAATAGTTGAATTGTAGTTATAAATGAAATAAAACAAAAAAAACGATAAAATACATAAGTTAAAAAAACAATGAAATACATAAGAAATTATAAAAACAAGAGATAACATAAGGAATAACCTGGCTCTTCCAATTTTTTGTGTTGTACTATTATTCCAAATGGTCTATTAAATATATGTAGTGAAAAAGAATACTTAAATATGAATAATCTATGATTTATGCGCAGAAATGTGAATTTCATGACCTTATTTGCATAAATTACCATAAATATGCAAATGAGGGAATTTTTCAAAAATTTGAAATTACCATAGTATTCTACACACTTCACTTGACATGCATGCAAATTTTCGCGGCGATCGGCGGTGAAACGGCCGAGATCTTAGGGGGGGGTCAAATTGACCCCCCCCCCCCCCCCCAGTAAAAACCTGGTCTGAAATAGCCCAGTTAAGATAGGGTTAAACAGGATTTTTCGCAAGAAATTTCAACATTGGTGACAGACAGAAAAATCCAGCGAAAAAATCCTGTGAAAAATCTTGATAAGGGAGAATTTTCTTGGTTCATTGTAGGATTTTTCACGGGATAATTGATGACAGACAGCCAATTATCTAAATAACTATTATCTAGATAGCTATTTTCTGGATAATTCGCCTGTCTGACACCGCCTTGTGATTCCTATGATGTTTTACAACATAGTTCTTCATCATACCTGCTACTTTACACGTTCCTTCTCCGGATACAAGACAATTCCTGGCCGACAGATCTCTGTGAACGTATTTCCTGGCTGCTAAGAAGGACATCCCATCAGCTATCTCAGCAGCCATGTTGAGGAGCTGTTCTAAGGTAGGGACACTCTTACGATCTATCAGCTGATAGGTGGGTGAAGGATGGGATTGGAGAAGGAGAGCAAAAATAGAATGTGTTAAAGTAGTCGCCCAAAGAAAATTCACAATGACTGATAATTATGGACAAATAATATTTGGATGGAAAGATTTTCTCTTGAAAAACACAAATGATTTGCTGAAAATTCATATACATATCATGGAAAGGCAGAAGATGCATGTGACGTCACAAATCTGACGCTCTACGGAAGACCGCTGAAGGCAGAAAAGCTGGATCTCAAAATTAACATTTTTGAGAAATGATTACTGCAGGCCCCAAACATATTTTGAAGAGGGAAGTTGTTATATTTGATCAGTAAGGCTTCCCCTTCGCAATGATATGAATTTTGCATCAATTCAAAACACTTTTGATTTTTCAGGTGACAACTTTAATGTCATGGCAATAATCACTACTCCACTCTGTCTCGCAGTATTGAATAATTTGAAAGACATGATAGAGTTACAGGATTTGGTTGGTAAGCATAAAATTCTCATGAAAGCGGTGTATTGATTAAAACAACAGCGTGAACAACAACAATCAAGGTTGCTTCATTAATATCAATATTCAAGCAGCACTGTTAACTTCATTATAGCATGAGTTGTAAAGGTATCCATAAATTGTGGTTTCTTGTAAACTGTATTAAAGGTAACCTGTAAATTTTATCAATATTCTTATACAATACTCTGAAAAATGTGAGCAATTATTCTCGAACTTACTGGTAAGTCTTGTTGGTTCTCAGGTCTCCTTGCTCTCAACCAGTTTTTGAGGTCACCCTGCGCCATGAACTCCATTATTACGTATGTTGGTTGACCTTTTGACACTACGCCTAGCAACCTCACGACATTGTGAGCATCAATAAGTCTGAAATAAGAAGTGATTATAAATCGGTATTATATCTTCATTATCATCATTCACATCATCAAGATCATATCATCTATGTCATGATGATCAATGAGAGGTTCATTTTCACCTTCATACCATGGTCATCATTTCAATTTCCTCTACCATCATCCTCATCACCATAATCATCATCCTCATTCATCTCATCAATCATTAAAGGGATCCGGTAACTTCGTCTCAGATTCTGAAACAAAAATCTGGATTTCATGCTGCAATGATAATTATAAACCTTTAGGTCAGTCAGGAACCCCACGACTTTTACAAGCCAATCGCCTGTCTGATTATCAAGATATTTATGATTGGAAATTAAAACCAAATTTTGCGTTTGCCTAACGGTTTTCATAACACTACAGTCTATTGGGGAAAACGAGTATGGTAAAACCGGTCACTCAAAGATTTTTACTTTTTTGAGGCACTTCTTGATCATTTTGAAGCGCAATTTTTTAGGGCTCCAATATTACACCATGTCACATAGATTTATAACACGTAGGGCCGTGCTTCTCAGATTTTACATTGTTAAACGATCCCTTTAAGGAAACTACCACGAATGATACTCACTTCATGACGGAGGCTTCATTCAAGAACTCAATCCTGTCTCTCATGGAAGCATTGGCCTGAACAGACTTGATAGCCACTCTGGAGATCTCTTCTTCCTCCGGTAGGATACCCTTAGCCAGACCCTCGTACACCATACCAAAGCTACCCTTGCCTAGCTCCCGGATGATCTCTAGCTTGTCACGGGGGAACTCCCACTCATCCGCTACATACACTGAGGAAATAAACAAATTTGATCGGAGATGATTAAATCAATGATATAGGTTGATGGAATAACTTGTCACTAGGTCCTCAGGAAAGAAACATCCAAAACTTTGAATATTTTAGAAAAACGGTCTATTCAATGGTGATCTCTAGCTTATCACGGGGGAACTCCCACTCATCCGCTACATACACTGAGGAAATAAACATATTTGATAAGAGACGATTAAATCAATGATATAGGTTAATGGAATAACTTGTCACTAGGTCCTCAGGAAAGAAACATCCATAACTTTAAATATTTTAGAAAAACGGTATATTCAATGATGATTTCTAGCTTGTCACGGGGGAACTCCCACTCATCCGCTACATACACTGAGGAGATAAACAAACTTGATAAGAGATGATTAAATCAATGACATTTTCTCAAATAAGATTTTGCATGTATGCAAGGTTCCCTCCGAAAGACTTTCAACCATTCTCTCAAGGACATAACGTTGTAAAAACAAAACAAACAAAACAACAAAAAACAACAAAACAAAATTACATACATCATAAATTCTTCTGCAGATTTCTTAAAGAATAATTCTTGGTAGTGTGTTATTAGTAACATTTTGTTTTAATATCAACATTTCTATTATTATTATGTTGTGTACATGTTCAAAACATTTATTATATTGCTTTTATGTTGTATCCCTGAAATGTAATTTGATTTGCATGTTGCAGAAGAAAATAAATTCAATCTAATACATCTCCTGTTGACAAAATACAAACAAAACAACAAAAACAGTTGTTCAGTCAAATAAGGATACTTTTTTAACTTCTTTTGTTTTCCTTTTGATAGTCAGTGAGATCTAATCGTAGAATTACTCAAATATCCCTTTTGATCATGAAGTCACATTCTGTCTCGATGATCAACTTCATGTTGGAACATTGCTTCCAATAATCATTCTTGTTGAATAATTGAACAAAATCCTGCATATGAATTCACAAAGGTTCAAGTATACCAAGAAATGACTTATAATCAGCAAACTTACTATCACTGGTGCTCATGTATTCTGGATTGACAGACGCGTAGAGAACACCATCAGGCATTTGGTCTTTACGATAGCTGTGAAAGGAGACATAAAAGAATATTATCCATTATCAGTCATTCAAAAAGAATCATCCAGTTTAGATAAAAAATTTGCTGAAAATATTCAGTGAAACTTTCAGGCAATCAGATAAAATTAAAATTAATCGACTCAAAGTATTGTGAAATCAGAATTGAATTGTTAAAGACCATACCGGTATCCGAACTAAAAAATGATTTATATATCAAGGGAAAGCTTATAAGCCATAGATTTCAATGATATCAATTACATGCCATTTTTGTGTCTGTCAGAGAGTATCAGCTATCTGAAAACTCAAAATCTAAAGCTTTGAAAATCGGAAGTTGTTGACCTAAAAACTTGCTATCGACTTGATGTCATCATCTTATGTGGAGTACAGATATTCACAATGACTTTGCATTAATTAAGCACGGCTCATCGCCTCAGCTATATAGGTGACCGGTCAGGTCCACATGTTATATCTTCACTGTAACTTCGGCAAATTTGACCTCTGTTAGCCCTAAGTTCGGAGGGGTGCAGTAAATGAGGTTTTAATTTGCTTTCATGCAATAACGGAAGGGTAAATACTTTTTATTCCTTTATACAGTATTTGTATTTTAAATTCATTCAGTTTTCCATTTATATCAAGTTGTATTTTCATTGGCAAATTGGCAAATTGCAGAGGTCATGCACATTGTATTTCGACAAACCATTGATGTAGTATATTAACTTACTGCCATCTAAGGAAGATAATAATGAAGACAATGATGATAATGACCGCTGCGATGCTGACTGCTATCGTTACTCCCATCATAGGGGGGAGGGCTTTATCAGGTTCATACGTAGGATCTAAAGGAAGAAAGAAGTCGTAATCATTTGCTTAGTGTCAATGGTTATTTTGGAAACTTATCAAACAAATTTTCAAGCAACCAAATGAATTCCATTCATAATTCATCAAATTTATTAATTATTTAAAATGGAATCGTGTGATGACATTTCATAAAAAGGAAATTTCGACTTCATATCATAATCCTCATTTATTGTATTTCAAATAGGATTTCAACATATACTAAAACACACAATGTGCCAAGTGTACATGTAACCGTTTCAGCTTGAATATAAGGAATCCATTTAATATAAACGTTTCTGAAGATTGCTATATCTCGTTGTATAAACATGCCTCCAAATAATGGCAATTGGAACAGTAATTTTCTCAAATGAAAAAGCAAATTCTCAGTGGTTTTAGCAGAAAGAATGAGAGGGCATGAGGCCTACTTACTGTTTGTTATATCAGGTACACTGAACATGACAGGTTTGGTCCACGGACCCTCGCCAGCGAGTGATACCGCCCTCACCATCGCTGTGTAGTTACCGACCTTTAACCCCAGTAGTTCCGCTCCTAACACTCGTCTGTAACCCTCCGCTGACACACATTCGGTGTTCTCTGTTGACTGTGTCTGAAGTAAAAAGAATAAAATGAAACATCCTCAACAACATCCGAGTTGTTTTGACTACATCCAAAGTTTGATATTCTGTGTGAATGTTTAAGAGGCAAGGAGTAGGGAGGGCGCTAAAATTGAATGACACAATTAAATAGGTACAAAATAATATAATTGCCTCCAGCAAGGAAGGCCTGAAGTATTTTGCAAAGCTGAAATCCAAATAAAAATTATTACCCCATTGCAGTTTTTCCCCCTCCCTTGCAGGTTTTTCGAGACTACATTTCACCGGCTAGTAGTACAAGGAAAGTTTCCAAGCCTCATATTATCAAAAATGAAATTTTTATGTTTGTCATAGCGCTTAGAGACTTCGGTGGTAAGCGCTTTATAAGCACCGTTTTTATGATAATTATTATTATTATATTGATTCAGGTCAGGACATACCACAGGTTTGGGTGTTGAACGGCTCTCTACCACTGTATACGCATCACGTTCATCCCCGACATCATCGACCTCCACGTCCATCATCTCAAACCTGATCTCATGGATGACGATGATGCCGTTAGGGTTGCTAGGTTCGGCCCAGGTCAGGTGGACTCTGTCTGTTGAGGTGTGGTTTACCATCACGGGAGACTCGATCTGGTCGGCTGATTCTGTGAGCAAAATAAGAAATACAAAGTGAACGGGTGCCCTTCCTAGCCAAAGTAAATGCTGCAACCTTTGTTTGCTATCCTCCCCTCCCTCTAATGTTGTTTTTTGTTTGTTTGTTTTTTGTTTTTTGGTGTCTTTTGGGGGAGGACAACAGAAGAGAGGAGCGCATTTGAATGCCAAATCAATTAAGTACTATATTATATCTGTCATGTGAGTATGGAGTTCCTGTGCATTCACAAATGTTCATCATCATCATTTATTAAAGTGGGTCGGTCTGCAGTTTCCACATGCAGAAGTTCATAATTCACAAACACCAGACTTGGTGAAAATACCATTAATGGGTTTACAAGCCTGCACACAGCAAACATTCAACAAATACCCCCTCGTCTCTTGAAGAGTCTTCAGGTGGTGCAAATATCAGATGAGGACATATGGGCAAAGACAGAGCATTACATAAAGCTTGTTGGTCATAAAACTAAAGGCTTATCCTAGTGATTGACAACAACATCTTTTATTGGGTAAACACTTGAACAAAAGGTGTTGAGACCATGAAAACCATGCAAGCCTGTTGAAAAGGGGGTTGTCTGTTATTAGTAAAATAACATCACATACCCTATCCTGAGCTTAACATGAGAATCATAAAGATATTGTAGCGCAGGGTAATGGTGCTTATTACAAATTTAAGAGGAAAACTATGTTAATTCATTGAAATAAAAAATGTCTAAAAAAGTTTGGAATATGTTACATCATTTTTTTTAAAACAAATATCTAGAACAAGGCTTTGATTGCATTGGGACACTAACAGAAATGTTGATATTGAATGCATGGAGACTAAAGCCTTGTTTAGATAAGAAGCAGCAAAATCTCAGCTTTTCAAAATTTAAATGATGACGTTAAGTGTTATACACATCACATTTCCGTATCTTAGAACACAGCGCTTTGAGAGGTCCTGCAGTCCTGAAAAGTGCTATAAAAGAATGAACTATTATTATTATTTACATGTCAGAAAACCATGGCGGCTTACTGCGTCATATCCTATTAAAGTGTGACCAACCTTTAGGCAGTGAACGTCCATACATGGCCGCAGCACGACTGCAATCCTTGGAGTTACAGGCTTGCAGAGTAATGAAATACTCTGTGAAGTGCTCCAACCCCGTCACATGGAAGGACTCTACCAGGCCGATGATTCTCTCCTCCACCCTAGAGGGTGAGGTCGTGGAAGCATTCACCCCTGTAGCAGGGCTGCTGGGGTACAGGGAGCCATTGAGGTTGAATCCAGAAGTGGGTGTGGTCGGTATAGGGGTGATGAAGCTGGTGGTGGTGGGCGTGGTCCCTGCGTCCTGGATGGCGCTGCCTGGGACATCTCGTTTCTTGCGACGCCGCGTGTCAGGTCTGAATAGAGAGAGGATTTTCAATGCAGGAAACACAAAATATTAGAGTTGAAAACCAGTGTTGCTTCTTGGTAGATCAAGCCACACCTTACCTGTTCAGGTATAACTGCAGCACATCCATTTCTTGAAAATCAAACACGATTCTATTCCAAATATAGCATAACATTCAACAGTCTCACGATGCAGATTACATATACATAGACTCCTTGGTATATTGTATAAAAATGCCACAATGAAAACAAGTACTTGATCTTGCACCAAAATAAAAGGTAAAATGCATCACAATATATTGTGCATCTGGAAATTATGCTTTCAATACAAGTGATAAAAATGGATTGTGAATTTTCAACATGCATTACAAAAAGTGAAAGTAAAAATCCCATACACCCCTACAGTACAAAGTCCATAAACTGTATGGTCACTGTGCCCAATTTTTAAAGCAGATTTGTCAATTCATTTCCTGAAAGACATACAGGTAAACATTAAGACATAGCTATGAACTTGAAGTTGAACAGAACATGTCAACAACAACAAAATTATTCAAAAACTCTAACTTTCAAATTGACCAAAAAAATTGCAACATCGCGTATTTAACAAGAAGCTGTTTAGAAACACACACCAACCCTTAATACAGTAAATTGGTAATCTAATGCAGACCGCAATATGTGAACACTGAATTCTGAATTCACTTTTGGATATTGCACTAATTAAAACTGTTCATCACTAATATACTTTTAAGAAAGGAAATTTATTCTTAGAAGGTTGTAATTTATGAACAGAGTAATTTTGAATTATTTTGTTTTATATATATTTCACACAGCAACATTACATTCTACATAATTTCTTAACTAAAAAGCACTTTACAGTATTTGAGTAGAACCTGATTACTATCTTTCAACTGAGCCTTCCTCACCCCCCACCCCCCCCCCCAAAAAAAAAAAAACTGCCCTTAAAAAAAATTTGCAACCAGATTAATTTTGTAAGAACCATCCTTCTTTTGAACAGTCTCTCTTCTTTTTCTTGTTTTCTTTATCCTCATATAAACTAATGTGATTTGGCTTCTACTTGACCATATACAGAATGGTAAAACTGACATAATTCAGCAAATGAGCAAACTAACCTCTCTGACCATCAAATAAGAGAAAGGAGCCCCATTTTCATGTTACAAAATCAAATGTGGTGCATTATCCAAAACAAGGGCATATTAATAAAGGAATTTGTAATTGATAGATTTGTCAAGAGGATGAATTAAACAATATCTTTTTTTTTAAAGAAGTCTTTACAGGATAATCAAATTTACACTATTTTCAGCTGGAAAAAAAGAAGATTATGTTGACAACATAGTGCTATAAAAACCAATTTAAAGTATGGCTAACAAATCAACATGCCGACACCAAAATATTAAAAAAAATACAAATCAGCATCATGAGCCCCGCAGAACAGTCATATACAGACAAATTTCAAAGTGCATTAAAAACCACAATGGTGCAATATTTTGGGGATTTTTTTCTTCTTTTTCATAGGGAGCAACATGCAAGCAAGAACAATACACATTTTTTGCATACATTGCAATATTCATTTTTTTTTTTATGGCAAGCAAGCTCAAAATAAAATCAAGCATATGAGTAAGTGCAGTGCAGCATTCACGTTTTGAATATATACAATAATTGTTTTCCCCTCGAAGGAAATTGACAATTAGTACATACCTACTAATATTAATGTAATCCCTGGTTAGTGACGTGAAGTGAGAGCGAGACAAGAAGAGTTAAACATTAGTCAAAAGATGATAGGGATAAGGGAAGGTAACCATAGCAACTTGGTATCGGATGGAGGATGAGAAGGATGAGGGGGATTGGTGATGGGGGGAGTAAAGATGAATTAGGGATTGGGGGAGGGGGGCATGAAGGTTAACAGTCCCACATACTTCAAATGAAGGGGGGGGGGATAAAATGTTAATACAGACACAAGTTGAGATATTTTAATGATCATAGTTATAGAAGGATAGGTAGAGAGAGATTCTGCAGCTGTACAGCGTGAAGCTTCAAGGGAAAGAAAGATGGATAAGTCTTCTTTTTTTTTAAAGACCATGAGGATTTGTTTCTTACTTAGTATTCTACATCCCAAACAATATGTAATACACATATTTTGCATGAAATGAGTCCTGTGAGTAATTTGAGATTTGGGGCAATGTGAAGTAAAATTGTATACATCAAGACAAAGAACAATTGAAAATGAAAACATGATTAAGTAGTAAAATGAAAAAAAGAGAACAAGGGGAGAAAAACAACAAACTATTGAAGTAATAATCATAACAGAAACTAAGTAAGGCTTAGGAAATATTACGTTATTGGATGAAAAATGACAAGGGTAAAGTTTATGACTGGAGAGAGAAAAGGATGTAACTTCCTGGACCTGTAACAGAATAAAATCACTGGGAGCATGGGAGATTTGAGATGAAGAGAAGAAATGGATAGATGGCCAGATGAATTGGATGGTTCCTGATTGATTGAAAGAAAAGAATAGATGGAGATGCACAGATGATGAATTAGTGGTTATATAAGGGCACTAATGTCTTTTGGCATGACATTCATCTACATTTGCCACTCTCCACCCAGGTGATATTGTAGGAAGAAACTCCTCAAACAGCCATGAGATCTTTATCAGAGTAGCTCGGCTAAGCCTTATGCCAGAGTGATAATAGTATGGCTCTTAGAAACATTAGTATTAAGCGCAATATAAATTTTACTTTTTTTTATGGGTGGCTAAAAAGAAAGATGAATGAATATATGGATTAACAGATAGATGATCATTGGATGGATGGATGGATGGAGGGAGGGATGGATGGATGGATGGATGGATAGATTGTAGATAGACTGTGGGACAGTTGGCAGAAGGATTGATGGAAAGAAAGATGGATCGATTATTGGAATGATTGTTACTAACAGGTGTTCTACAAACATCAAGGGACAGGGATCACGAAGGGTATTCAATTCATTTATCACATATTTAAAATCAAAACAGTTTGTGAGCTGAGAGTCGGAAGGATGTAATTCACATAATTTAATACAGGGTTAATGACCTTCTGGCTCTCCACAGGTGAGTTAATGACATTCTTAGTAACACTTCTTCTTACTCGTATCAATGCAAACAAAAGAAGTGATATGCACCAAAATGCAATTTACATTCAATAATCATTCACTTTCTTTGAAAACAACAAAAGAGAAAACAACAAAAGAGTAAAAATATCAAGAAAGGATACTATTTTTATTTGAAAGATGTATTTGTTTATCTTCTAAGTTCATTCAGCCATCGATGAGATTTACCCGTTTTTTAAGAACATATATTAAAAGACCATGCTTTATGCAACATATTATTTTGTCTTTCATAATCACTGAAAAACTAACTGATAAATCTAAAACCAAATTGGGTCTGTCATACATGCAATCATGCCCTGGATTGCAGTTGACATGCAACAACATGTTTTTGAATATCATTATCATCGCTTGCATAAACAACCTCATCCATCACTTTCAGTCTGGGTTAACGGTGAGCTAAGCTCAAGTTTGCTGCTGAATTTTTGCTAGAAATTAAGAGAGAAACAACAGAGATGGAAAGACAGATTCAAGTGGTGAAGAGTACAGGGGAAGAGAAAGGGGTAAGAAAAAGAGACAGGGAGAGGGGAGAGAGAGGAGAGGGGGAGAGAGAGGGGGAGAGAGAGGGAGAGAGGGGGAAGAGAGGGGGAGGGAGGGGGAAGAGAGGGGGAGGGGGAAGAGAGGGGGAGGGAGGGGGAAGAGGGGAGGGAGAGAAGTAGGGGAGGGGGAGAAGTAGGGGAGGGGGAGAAGTAGGGGAGGGGGAGAAGTAGGGGAGGGGGAAGAGGAGGGGAGGAGGAGAGGGGGAGAAAGGAAGAGGGAGGGAAGGGAAGGGGAGGGAGACAGATGGAGAAGGGAAAGAGAGACAGAAAGAGGGACAAGCAGACAGACAGAGAGGGGTGGAGGAGGGTATAGTAGGGAGGGGGCAGGAAAGACAGGACAAGTTTGGAGGGGGAGAGAGAGAGAGCGAGAGAGAGGTGGCGGTGGATAGAATACAAACAGGTAGTAGATGGATAGTTTCAAGTACAGGTAGTACAAGAAAGTGGCACATAATAAGGGAAAGCTTCAAATGGTATTTAACATAATTATAAGTACTATTCTATGTCAAAAGAATACAGTGTGAAATATGAATGTATTATGAAATCATCTTGTTAATGTTTGCTGGTACATAATACCTCTATAATTCCTCATATGAAAATCCATTTCTAGGAAAGACAGACATAGTTTAAAGATCTTCTTCACCAACTCCCTTCGCTCTTGGTTTTGGTTTTGTAAGTTTTCTTTTTCACCCCACGAAATTTATTATTGTTGACTTGGAGTGTTCTTTCAAAAGAAATTAATTTGCTACATATTCCTATACTAAAGTGTATTTTATTGGTTACATCATGGTTGAAAAGCAGCTTCACAGACCCAGGAAAAACTGATTATTGTTTCATGTTTCTAAAAATAAACTGATTTTAAGTGGTAGGCAATATGGACCAGCCACTTTAAAACACACTCTCTCAAACTCAAACAAACAAAGTCATAAAAATGCAATCAATCAGGCAATCTAGCTTTAAATCTTTGCCTCCCCGAAAATATCCATCAATTCTCCAGGCACGTCAAAAAGACCCACACATTTTGCAAATATCATAAATATATAAACAAACATTATTGTTATTGTCAGCTGGCGGGGGAAACTTGAGTTGTTATCTCATCGGTGAGTGACCCAGCTGGATCAGAAGGAAAATATTAACAGGAGGAAGAGGAGCATTTATAATTTCTTGTTAGCATTCTAGTCAGGCATACATAATATTAAAATTAATCCAGTGGTTATGCACAATGCAGCTATTGCAATTAGAGCATGCAACATGGCTATCATTTTCTTTATTAGTATTACTCTCACCACCATCACCATCACCACTGTTGTCATCATCATCATCATCATTATCATCTTCCTTACCCTTACAATCGTCAATATCAACAGTCACCATCGCAATTATCATCATCATCAATCATCTTCAACATCATCATAATAATAATAATAATAGGCATTTCTATAGTGCCATCTATCTAGAAATTCTATTCCGAGGCGCACTAATTATTACCCCGGCTTTAGCCTAGCTGCCATTACAGCGCTCCAGCATTTCAAGGAATTAATTCCAAACATCATCTTCTTCTTCTTCTTCATAGTCGTCATCGTCATCGTCATCGTCATCCACTTCATCGTCATAATAATCATCTTCCACGTCACCACCATCACCACTCTCTCCATCTCCGCTACCCAAACCATCAATCCCCTCCTCCTCATCACCATGACAACCATTGTCATCATCATCATCATCATCATCATTTCTGGTTGCCATGCAAACAAACCAACCTCCTCTTGTAGATGGTATTATGAAGCTGGTTCTCAAAGTCCTTCTGGAAGCGTGCATCCTCCTCCCGTCTGGCTAGCTCATCTGGATCGATGGGGCACATGCAGCATCCTGCTCCTACCATCGTGGTGTTGGTATCCTCATCTTCAGACGTCTCCATCTCAGTGCTCGACTCGGATTTCCGCAGATTTGGAAGTTCTGTAAAACAAGGAGTGAAATGATGTAATATACATGAAGGTAAGAATAATGTTGCAAACTGTCGAAGGGAATCAACATAATCATTGATCGTTATTGTTATTATTTTTAAAAAGAAATAATTCTTGTTGAGCGGATAATGAACCCCAAAAGTCTTGTCAATTATCAGGCTATTGTGACTTAACCAAATGCAGTGCGTATCATTATTAAATGCACGAGCTTCAAACACAAAAAGGGGCTACAAGAAATGATTCAAGTCATATGATTCTTACTTTCTCGGCAGAAATCTCTATCATCAAACTGATGTATGGGCAGGTACTGAGGTTCCCATGTGATGATGTAGTGTGTCAGGTTTCCATTTGGATGTTCAGGTGGTTTCCAGGTGATGATAAGCTCCGAGGAGGAATTAGAGATGACCTTCAGGCTGCTAGGAGGGGAAGCCTCTGTCAATGGATAAGGAGAAAACAAATACATGTATGTGAGAAAAAGGTTAGACAAGCTCAAATAAGATGTACTTTTCCATTCATATGTGAATTAAAAATCATTTTACTTTATTGAGATAGAGGGCTCATTCATAAGAAAAACATCAGAAAGTTTGAATTATGATATGATTCCAGGCTGAAGACGCTGGATGGGGGAACTAGAAATATCGTCAAAATATCTTCATAAATAGATCACAGTCTTATATGGGTGAACATAGAATCCTTTTGACAAACACTGACCACAAAAATATCAAACGAGGGATGCAAGTAACTTTGTATCCCACATAGACAAACTCATGGTCATTACTATCCTCTTTAAAAGTAATAATCTTCTTAACGCATGAAAACAAAGATCTTTAGCATCATCCCTGACCCACATACTCACTTGCTTCGGGTGTCAATCGATACTCGATGTTACTCCTGGCACTGAACTGCGCCCCTGCGATGGTGTATGTTCGTACCATGAATGCATACTGCGTCCATGGTTTGAGGTTAGAGACGAAGGTTGATGTTTCGGTCGGTGGGATGTACTGCACCTCCCAAAGACTTGTTCCGCAGGCATCCTCACCGTCTAACTCGGTCACATTACGTTGGGGTCTGATGGGGGTAAAAGTTAGTACAGTCAAACCTGCTTTAGTGACCACCTGTCTACAAAGACCACATTTGTTGTTTCCTTAAAAATGGTTTCTCATTGAAACATGTACTAAAGGAACCTTTCATAAAGACCACCTTCCTATAAAGACCACTTTTCTTTTCTCCCTTGGGTGGTCTTTATAGACAGGTTTCACTGTTAAAAAATGCTGGGAGTGTGAAAGCTGCCTTGAATGATTGATGTCTTTCAAAATATTACAATACTACAAAAAAATCTGCAAAGTTTAGAGTAATTATCTTTTTTTAATCCATACCTACAATAATTTCTTTTTTTATGTTGGTTATTAGGGAATTTATTAAACAATTCAAATACAGAACTAAATTGCATATCGATAATACCTGAACTTCAATATCAACGTGTTCTGGCATTATCAAATTACACACATTTGTTAAACTCTTTTGAGGACATGGATTGATTAATAGAAGATGATGTCAACATGAGGAAACCCAAGAATAAATTCACAAAACCTTAACGAATAAATTCACCGACATACCATTCAAATACAAGTTCATTTGAAGACTAGTGTTTTAATGGAATGGCGGCAAACTTACACTTAATCACGATTTCATGAAACGCTGCCCTGGTACTTGAATCTGATTTTAACCCATTGTGTACAAGAACCGGGTAGTCCCTGCGTTAAGTGTATTGGAATGATGGGAATTTAAGAGTCAACGGATTAATGTAACTTACGCTTCACGATATGATAGGATGTAACCGACGATCTCACGCACATCTCCTTTCCCCTTGGGTGGCGACCAATTGACCATCAGAAACGTGCCAAAGAAATTAAACAGTAGATTCAAACGATGAGTGTTACCTACAGAATGAGAAGCCAAGAACAAACACATCATTGATAGACGTTGCCAAATAAAAGCAGTGAGATTTTTTTGTTTAGATCACAAACAAGTAAAAACTGAAAGCTGTAAACTCCACATAAGGATTTTTGGTTAACTTACCTTCAAAACAGTTAAATTTACTCTTTTGTTTTCACTTTTATCCAAAGTTCATGAATATTCTGCAAATGAAATGATGATGGTGGCGTTGTATCCACACATGAATTTTGGAACTCTAAGAGTAGTCTAAAACGTATTAAATGCAACATGGCTCATCAGCTGTATTGAAAAAAGTACAAGAATGGAAGAAAACAATGCCTATAGCGTATTAAATCAATTTCATACACAGACTTGTGCATAGAACCAGCTATTCTACTCCAGCCTTTTTCAAAAATTCATGACCTGTAAATCATCTCAGTCTCAACAAAAACTGGATTTGATTGAATGCACCATATACTCAATAGGTATGTCTTCATCAGCTTGAGATTGCCAAATAGCCCGATATTTCTAATTTGGGAAATCAGCCTGAAGTTACAAGTCGCGTCCTCAAGCTCGACATATTTTGCTCAGCGTTCTCGCATAGTGCGAGTCTTTGGGCTGGAATATTTTGCAGACTAGCCCAAGATATCTCCGGATGATTATCTTGACCAAATATCCCACTAATTGCAACTGTGGGCTGATGAAAACAAAAATTAGCTGGATAATTTGCGATCTGGATAGTTAAAATAGCGGGTTATTTGGCAATCTCGAGCTAATGATGACAGGCCCATTGACTTACAAGCTACTTGGTCTCCGTTGGACGAGAGTGAGACATCCACGTTACTAAGCGGCTCTTTGATGCCGGTAAGATTGTGAAGCTCCTCGATCTCGGAGTAGCACAGCTTGGGGTTGTAGTGGAAGAAGAACTTTCCGTTGCCGATGGTGATGTTCGGATGTTGGGAGAAGTCAAAGAGTTGCTGGAGGTTGTTGTTTGCCAGGACGTAGAGGGAGTATTGACTGTAAGAACAATCAAAGAAAACAGATTATGGTCCGGTACTCCTCTTAAAGGCAAAGAACTAGATGGCATACGTTCCAGTGACTATTGCTCTGCAGATATTTTCTATTATATTCCACATACTAAGAATCTTGCTCTACGATTGGTCAAAAGTAAATCACGTGATGAAAGATAGTTCGCCCATTATTGATGGGAGAAGCAAAAAGTTTGTTACACTGTGTAGTACTACTATCTACACAGTGCAATGCACTTTCACTGAAGATTATCCAAAAGCGCACTAAAACAGGCGTAATTAAGCGCGCATTACCAATGAGCGCAATTAAAGCAACATGCGCGCACCGTACCCTCAAGGGCTTTGAGTTAAACTTTTAACTTTTTTGGTGTGAATTTGGGCCTGGTGTCTTTCATGTAGATGCATACACGTCCTTTCTTTTTGTAGTTAAATTGTTTTAGATGTGGAATATAAAGCACATAATCACCTTTTGGTATCAGGTGATGGCAAACTATCACTTCCTCGTCGATCAGAATGTATACGCTATCTTTCCTCAGCTTCGCTTCGGAAATATTGCTACATCCAGATCGCCTCGGAAGTGATAGTTTGTCCCATCCCCTTCACCAACGGTAGTTATTTGCTTACTATCAACTTAACTGCTAACTTCAACCTCAGATCTAACACTTAAAGCCTATCTGCACTAGTTTGGCCCGGAGGGATTAGACCACCCTGCTGGTCACTGGCAGATGATTATCTCATCAAATCAGTTCTCAAGTAACATAAGAAAAAGGGGACTATGGGGGATCAACAGGTACCGCTAAGGCATTGTTGGCTATATAGAGGGCAAGTAGCTACAAGCAGTGCCGTCCCACACAAATGTAATCCCAAATCTCTCTATACCTATTACACAACCCAATCCTAACCGCACATCATTGGTGAACTAATCCCAAAGTAAATGTCAATGGAGCATACTTACATATAGTCACATCACCACTTGAATTATCATTCTACGAAGGACTTTGTTTTGTCTCTGATTGTTTGACAAGTCATTAAACTGTACACTTTTCCACCAACTATCTTAGAATAATGTGCTAGTATAGCAAGGTCAAGCTTTGTACCATTCAGTCCAATTTGAAGGGAAAAACGACAGAAAAGCAAAAAACACAACAAACATTCTAATTCCACATGACCCGCGGGCATGTATTGGTATCATTTTCTTAAAGTCTTATAATGCGAAATCTGAAACCAGCCAAGAAAATGAAAAGCAGACGTCATTCAGAATGAACAATACGCTGGCACGTCAATAATGGTCTGCTAGATGTATGTTCCCACTAGGTTTGTGAGTGAACTTTATTCTGACCCAGCTAAGTACGAGTATGCTTTAAAATGTGCATCATTTCTGATAAAAAAGAGAAAAACATGTCCAGGTTTATGAACGAAAGACAAAAAATGGCATTTAATCCAAGATTGTTATGGATTTCATGCACTCAACTTTACATTATACATGTACATCTGCTTGGGGATATTTCACCCAGAAATCCATTGCCTACTGGAACCGTGTGGTCCCTGTGTTCAAGATAAACTTTAGTACTGGTAATGCGATTGCATTGTGAAAGAAAAGGTGTGGAAAGGATCAAAATCAGTTGATCATGTAGCATGTAAGTATTGGTGTGCACTGCAAGGTTCTAGAGTCATCAAAATCATAATAAATTTGACCGAGTCTTGGTAAAGTAACACGCACTGCACACAGAAAGCAATATATGGGACAACACGCATGGTGTCGGGGCTGGTACTGCCTTGATTTCCTTGACTTTCTATGCTCATTAATCAGCCAGTATACATTTTCTTCCAAAATTGTTTGGCACATGTCATTTATTTGTAATCTTGAACATTCGGTGTAAGTTTTGTTTGATTCTGTGAGAATTAATTTTCTTTTTTTAACCAGAACTGGAGTTTATCTTTAAGCCTATGGCAATGAATGGATTCGGTAGTTAATGGGTTAAGACTACAAACTTATGATCAGACACATTGTCAGTCTGATTACAGTAGAATACAGCACACAACTTAAAATTTACAATATCAAAATCATGACAAAATTGCAATAATACATATACACCTGCTTGTGTGTATTAAGGAGAATTATTTTAAAAATTGTATCAAACATTCTAGAACCTTAACTCTAGAATATTGACTGTATAATCAGATAATCACTAGGTTAACGTACATAAATGCATGGCTGCATGAAAGAACTATTTTCACAAAAGATTTATAATACAATAGTTGAATTGTATTAATTGTTACAGTGACAGGTTGCAAACTGAATCTATGATGTCAGCGTGAGACTGGAAGAAGGTAAAAAATCTTTAACGTCTTTTCACATCAGAAATGCTGTGTGAATTAAATTTTGTTCACCTTAACAGATCACAATCTTTCAATAACGCACTGCCCCGGGCAAATAAGTCATGAAGAAATAAATTGAATCAAGATTTAGATGCAAGGGTGAAGGATAAGCAAAATGGAAAGTTTATATGTGGGTGAAATTCTTTAAGCTTGCAAGTTTAATTCAGGTTTGCAAAATGTTATTTCTGATTGGGAGTAGATAGATTATGGATTTCTTATTAATTAGAACTTGAAAATCCCAAGGAATTCACTCAATGTCCGTATCTAACTAACTTGGTAAAAATAATTTATAATCATTTAAAAATTCAAATACCATAAATCCAGAAAAAATGTTAAAGGTAAAGACCAGTAATGGAAACGCCCCAATTTCAAAAAATGAAATGGAAGCTCTCATTACCAATCATGTGAAAGAATATGTTTTGACTAATACATGATGATAAAAAATTTGCCGGGAAACCGCCTACTAATTCATATATTTAGTAAATTTGTTTCTCTCATGGTCTGGTGAGAGATATAGGGTAGTCCCATATACATCTTTCTGTGTATAGTGCTTGTAACTTTACGAAGAATGGGCCAAATTTCATATCATTTTGATGATTCCAGAACCTTGCAGATGCTAGATGCTAGATGATCAACCTTTTCTGATCGATTCCATAACGTTTCTTTCACAATGCAATCGCATGACCATTACTGGTCTTTACCTTTAAGATAACATGTTTGCAATTTGCTAAGGATGGGCAGGAAAAAAAAGGATGAAAGGTATTTAATGATTGAAATTTTGTTGAAATTGTATTTTGAGTACAATTTCAATATTTCCCACTCACTTTTGGGGGAATTTTAAACTTAAATCCAGATGAAATTTGAAATGTATACAAGAAGGTACTAATCTGAACATATACATTTTGATCAAAGTTTATCCGTGGAGGAGAGTAAAGTCAAAACGCATCAAAGCATAAATTGATTGGTAAATTCTTGTCTATTACGCTAAACAATTTATGGGAGGGGCTTGAAGAAGAAGGAAAAAAAATCCCTGATTTGTGAACAAAATGACATAGTTATAACACTCTACATTAACATAAGCATCATCATTACATGAAATACAAAATATCAGGTACAGACATCAAAATGAAAGCGTTGGATGTCGTGTCTGTCACGCTGGAATTGCATTAATTCATATTTATAGTTTTTAAATAGTATAAACATTTGAGAGCCCGACTTACTCCATTTCAAGTCCCCCATCACGCCCCTCTATTCTCCGCAGATTCCTGAGGAAGTTGAGGCTCACCAGAGAGTTGGCCCTGCGGACAATCAGGGCATCACTAATCACCTCAATCATGCCCAAATTTCTCTCCAATTCTTTCAACACGTTGCCTGTGAAAGAAAGAAAATAAGAAGGAGAAACAAAAGAGAAATTATAACAACAATGGTCGATTTATATCCAGTATGTAAATCAAGAGGCGTGGAAATCAGTTGAAGGAAACTGTTTACTAATCATCTGCATGTAACCAAGTATGTTTTTTTAAACCTGCAAGTCTATGGGTAGCATCTGTACACAGCTGGCATCTTGGATTCCTGCGCATGTTACATGCTACGAACTACAGTCAAAGTATGAATGAAGCTATTATAATGCTCATTGATATAATTAGGCTTTGGAGTTGCACATTGCAGATTTTCAAGACATAGCATATGCTGGGAGGGAGGGAGGGAGGGAGGGGGGAGGGAGGGGGGAGGGAGGGGGGAGGGAGGGGGGAGGGAGGGGGGAGGGAGGGGGGGGAGGGAGGGGGAGGGAGGGGGGAGGGCACAACAAAATGGTCGTCCCTCTCCTTCTCCCCCCTAAAGAAAAGTTTCCTAAAGGTGACAAAGGACAGGGATATAGTGGGAAAAGGATACATTAAAATGGTACAATATACGTGAACATGATTACTTGTTCTGGCAGATCAGAAAAATTCAACATTCAAATATATTGAAAGTAAATTAAGATTGGAATGCGCATTAGGGTTTGGTACCAAGTCATAATGGTACACAACTTGAAGCAAAGTGTTTTCACAGTAGCAACCATAATAGTCTTACTATTCCAGGTTTTGAGGTTTTCTTCATTGCTTTCATGCATTAGACAGGAAGTTCAGTGAACTTTCCTTTCAGAAAGCACGATTGTAAATTTGATATACAAAGTAAGAAGAGAAGGCATGTACAAGCAACACATTAAAAGGCTAAAATCTAAATCCTTATGAGAAGCATACAGTCACACTAATCACATTAGGGCTAATTTCCATGGCTCGCGTTAGCAGGCTAATGAGAACGGGCCCCAAGAAGAACTGGCGAGGTTGGAAGACGGTGAGACGATGAGAAACCGGTGGTGACAAACAGATATATGAGCTTCTTGGCAATTAAGCGTAAATTTAACTCTACTTCTGGGACTTCCCTAGCTGTATATAGCGCTATTACGCATGATTGATCACCTAACTTCACTCTCATCGCGATGGGATTACTTGAGAGACGTGACGAGAAATTCCTGATAAGGGCAATTCCGTGCAATCCGTCCCCGTACGTAAAATTATCCATTATTTTATCCTCGATACGAACATGATGAATGTAACTGATACCGGAAAGAACATTAGTCCATTGAGAGATTTTTTTTTTCTCCCTATTTGAACAAACAAAGGGACAAAAGACTTAGGTCGTACAGGACACATGGCATAAAATCATCCACAAGATGACTATCATCTTATCAAACAACTTTTGGAACTTGATAAAATTCTTACAAAAAATAAACAAAAAATCTGTTGATTTGTCTGTGAAAGTTACAGATTTCTCTCTGACTCATATTCACTTTCTATAACATGTGGTTATCATGCAGTAGGCCAATTGGCCCATATTTTTCCATATCATACATTGGAATAGCTGAATTTGTGCAGGATTCCTCTAATGCCATTTAATAGCAATACTCACTTGCCCAGAATAGAAATCACATTCACACGTGTGATAACCAGAAATAGTATTTAGTCTGAGAGGTATACCGACGACTTTGAACATGTAAGTCATGTCAGGTATTTCCTAACCTCAGCGTAAATGACATGATGAAAGCACTCATTCGCCCTCATTCCATCGTGCCCCTATATATCCTCATCATTCTAATGGTTGCAACCGGCTACTGTCCCATTGATTGATGCATTAAACAGTCAGGACACATTGGTTTCGCTTTACCTGCACCCCATCCCAAATAACTAGCATACCAATTTCTCTCTCTCCTTTCGTCTCTCTACATCCCTTTCCCCCTTGTCCGTTTCTCCACTGCCAGGCACTCTCTCTCTCTCAGCTCTCTGACCCTTCAAATTGGCACTATTATTGCTGCGCTCTGTTGAATAAACAGCATCCCCAGGTTAGACATGAGACAAACAAAGTGTGACCTTTGACCTGAGTAACATTAACTTAGAAGCTGATGACTCTTGATAGCTCAAGTAGGAAAAACACAATCTTGAAAACATGTGATCCTGAGCTAAAGGCATGAACAAATATTTCATGAGCAGTAATATTTCATATCAAGTTTTAAAAGAGAAAAACTATTCAATAGGAATAAACATTAAAGAACTCACTCTTCTAAATATCCAGTTATCAACTTCAAGAAAGAATCTCATATAATATAGTTGTGTTTCATCACAAGATATTTTCAAGAAGTACAGTGGAAACTTGTTATAATGAGGTTCTTGGGACGATGGAATTACATTGTTATATCAGGGGGGAAATACAAATGAATATGAAGAGCTGGGACAAAAAAAAAACACCTTGTTATAACAGACACCTCGTTTAATACTGCAGATCTCTTTATAATGATGTGTATAGCCAATTATGCTACCAACGCTAGGAAGAATATGAAGGTCAGAAACCATGAAATTTGAACAAAACAGTTATACCTCTTATAATAAAGAGGGAATTTTCTTCTTTTCATTTCTCAAGGGAGAAATTAAAAGGAAAACAAAGAACTAGGATAGAATTCAAAAAGCGTTGCGATCACAGTTCAGATAATCCTATTTTCATATGAGTTCTGCATTCCAAATTTGTTTGAACCCATAAACACAGAGTGTGAAGGCTGAGAAAGTGTGAGAGAATACGCTGAATGAGAAATATACAAATAGACTTTAAAATGAAAAGAGCTGGCCAAAGAATAGACAGAGTAAAAATCGCACAAATGAACACAAAAACATAGTGAACCCTTTAACTGCACATACCTGAAATTCTTATCTTTAAATGGAAAGAAAACATTAAGAAGAAATAAACAATCAGGGAAGTTTCAATAACAAAATAGAAAGAGAGAAGTTTCAAAGAACAATAAATAAAAGTGTAGAGAGAACAAGCAAAAGACAAGAAAAGAATTAGTAGAATATCGGGTAGAATCCTTAAAGTGTGCATACTTCCAATTCTTTGTCAAATAAAAGAAAACATCAAAGTGAAATAAACAAGTAGAAAACAGTTTAAATATTTTGAAAAAATAAACGAGGGGAATAATGGAAAAAAAGTGAAAGAGAAAGCCACAAATGCTGATATTGAGGGTCACTCAGTAAGGAACACATCATATTACAGAATTTAATGTTGAGACTTTTAAAATACCCAGAGGGTGTGAAAACAAACATCTTGTTTTCTCTAACTTTCATGTGAAGGTTTTAGAAATTAGCCATGGCTAATGATACCATGGCAGCAAGATAAACATTCTCTTGATGGGATAATTGGGCTAGACGTTAGCCCCATTCACACAACAGTCAGTAAACTTTGAGTTTAGATGGTAGTTTTAAGTTTATCTTGTAGTTACAGACATTGCTTATACTTAAGTTTATTCAAAGTTTTATACCGTGAACGATGTGATTAAAGATGAAGTTGAGTTCTGGTCATGCGATTGCATTGTGAAAGAAACGGTGTGGAATCGACCAGAAAAGGTTGATCATCTAGCATATAACAATTTGTGTGTATTTTTTGTAAGGTTCTGGAATCATCAAAATGATAAGAAATTTGGCCAAGTCTTGGTAAAGTTACAAACACTGTACACAGAAAGATATGGGACTACACAAACACGTGGTGTAAAAATCCATCCCTGAACTTTATGATGTTACATGACATATTTAGAATATGAAGGCATTTTAAAGAGCCATGCTTTTCAGGGAACATGTCTTATCTGATGTTCTTGCATAATAAGAATGATAACGCTCCCAAGTTATTTTTCACCTCTTCCAAGAACTCGATCTTCTCTTTAAGTCGAAAACTACAAGCAGAGTGTCCTGGGGTCCTGTCTCAAGACTCAAAGTTACCTACAGTGGAGATGCAGTTTGTAATGATATGATATCTAAACTCAAATAAAGTTATATGGTAAACTAGCTGTATTTCATTGTAAAGAAACTGAACAAAACTTTAAGGAAATGTGTACAACAATAAACTGAGATCTGCCACATTATTGGTGGTTTAAAGCTATATTTAGGTGGATTTTAAAGAAAACAAAGCAACTTATTAGGGAATATGTATAACAATAAACTGAAGTTGACCAAATTGTTGGTGGTTTAGGGCTATTTATATATTTAAGTGAAGTAAACCAATAGCTTTTAAGTCGTATGCTTAACCTGACCTTCCTACCCCTATCAGATTGTTTGTTTGCCCAAATATGTCAAATTCTGCCTCTAAATTTCCCTCTAATAACTTACAATCTTGCATTCCTAACATTCTCTTTGGTATCAAGCAAATATCAGTAACTTTTTTATGGAGCTATAATTTTTCATCCTACCCTTTTACCCTCAGCCAATTACCCTTGGTGTATGATGACATATTGTTCTGGTAAACAGGTCTGCAAAGCTTTGTAGTACATTCACTTGCGGCAAACCAGGTATTGATCAAGCCGCCCCTTTGCAGTTTTATTAAAGAATCACTAATAAACATATGAATTGCTTCAATATTCAAGTTCATCAGATGCTTTGAAATACCTAGCACTTTATCCTGTATCCACATAACTTTAGGCATGCACCCAGACCAATCCCAAACCAACCAATAAGCGGTAAAACTATTGGCCATGGGGTAACATCATTTCTTGTCCGCTCTCTTGAAGATCTAATCTACTTTCTTGAAAATAATCAGGATTTTATTGTCACTATTTCTCATGCTAGATGACTTTGAGAAGAAAAATTGTTTCTAAACTTTAAGCTGGAGCTGTTAGATCGGCAGAGAAGTATTAAAGGGCATGAAGCATCATAGTTTGCCGTCTCAATGAGGAGAGGGGGGGTGAAAGGGGGATTCCTCTTTATGCTCAATATTTTCCTCCGTCTCATGCAAATGAAAAATGAGAGTATCAAAGAAGACGCTGGTTGAAGCAGAGAGACTGTGTTGTGAGATCACAGGTGCTGGGGAGTAACATGATAAAAACACTGAAAGGCATACCCTACACAACCAGTTGTGATTTCCGATCTCACAGACAAAAGTGTCTTGTGGAAATCAGTCCTACGGCTGGCTCACAAACAGACCCCATGTAAACAAGTCTTGACTTCAGTCAGTCCGCCCATTCTCTCTTGAGGGCTGTCCTCATTTCCAGACATAGGCGAGAAGGACGTACTAAGCAATAAAAAAGAAGAACAAATTGGTGTACCTCTTGAGCATCTTAGATCAGTGATTTGAATTACCACTTATTACTCATTTGTGTGGTAATAAGAAATAATTAGTATTTCTTGTGTTCCCTTGTACATTATGCTGCTGCCTGTTTCACTTGTCATTCATTTGAAAATTGGTATTCATAGCTCCTGCGTAAAGTTACTTATGCCCATTTCACATTCACTGCCTAAGAGGGTCGAGTCCAGACCTTGGTCTAGAGTCTCTGACGAGGAAAGCAGCTATGATATGCTAAACCAGCATAGAATATAAGAAAATGGGGGGGGGGGGGGAATCGCTATAATTTAATGTAGATTTAGTCAGTAAAACTCACAGCGACTCATTCCCGACTCCCATGGGAACATGAAAACGGGATACACTGGCCTGTGCCTGATTAGTGGACAGAATTTTAAGGGAGAGGACACAATATGGTCAAAGCTCTAGAGAAAAGAAACATATCGTGTGAGAAACAAACTCTCCGCTTTGGGGATTCGATAGGCCTAAAGAATTTGTGTCGGAGGTCGGAGGTTGGCTATTTATGACAAATTTCCATTTATGCGACAACAGAAGTGGCACAATGTTTCATTGTGGATCATGCAATGTGATTGAGTGGACATCTCGGGGTTCGCCACACTCAGCGATAACTTTGATGAAATCTTATCTTTTCTACTGTCAGAAAGTTACACTCCCAAATCTCAGCGTATCATATATTTGGTAGGCCTCTATTATTATTTATTGCGGGTCCCAACAATTTATATCTGTCTAGTACATTCCACAAACAGAGTACTTTAAACCAAGTACTTTTTTTTTAATACCATGGAAATAGGGGCCTGCTACCATGGAATTTTCAGATACACTTTCTTTTTAAGAAAAAGATGCAATCTAATTGCAAAATCTAATTGCAAAATATATAAATTTACACTGCCACAAATTTTAACTAAATACACAAGTTTTGAAAAGAGTAAATATTAATCTTGGGAATCTCCCAGAAATTTGGGTGCATGGTACAGTAATCAAAATAGCGCAGAGTTCATTAACACTTTACCATCACAAGTATTTGGCTTGTCATTAAAACCATATTATCTGAACAAACTTTGAGCTAGTATACAGCATGGTGTACCCATAAATGTACCTAACCCAGTTTTGACAAATCAACCCACAAAAAAGACATTGGCATGCCATAATCCTAATATGGCCATAAAATCTGCTCAAAGATAACATTTTTACAATTTGTATATGTATATACTATTTTCATTTGGCTGTCTCTGTTTACCAATTTTGAATTTTAATACTCGGAAGAGATTATGAGAAATATCATTTAATCTTGTGGTTGCCAATTTCTATCAAGATCAGTGACACAGGAAAGCTGGTTGAAAGCCAATTAATCCACTGTATTATCATCAAGTTCTTTTAGGCCTTTCAAACGATTGAGAAGTGTAATAATCTAGCAAAAAACATTATTACATTATCTTTGATACTGTTCCTGAAACAAAAATAAACTCTTTGGTCTTTTGAAAGCAGATGATATGAAATTTGAACCGTCTTCATACTTCAACAAAAATAAGTTTTGAATTGTTCACTGTTTTAACCTGACATACATGAAAGATTTCAACAACAAATTAAAATACAGTAATAGTAAATATTATCTTATTATGTCACTGGCATTTACGATCACTTAATTCATATAAATGCACTTAAACAAAAAACAATACTGCAACATTTAGTTTCTAAGATTTTGATTAACATATCGTCTGCTGGGAGCCAGAAAGGTGACAAACTACTAGTTATTATTACCCTTCCAGCTAACAGCGGACAACACATTAAAAAATATATAACATGATTTTTTTTAATAAATATTCCCAGTGTCTAAGATTTATTTAGTAACCTCAAAATATTTCTTGGGTTCGCTCTTATAGTAGAGTGACCCTGATGGAAAGTCTTTTGAAGGTAAGCCTCAATAAATCAAAATACCTCAAATAATAATCACAATGATATATACTGGCAAGGGGACTAAACAGCTTTCTACTGCTGCTTACACTATCTATGATATCATGAAATGAGAAATGGATGAGTTACCAGCAAGTTCTTTTAATATCAACCTTGGTATCCAATTCACTGTTATGACAGGTCTCTACAATCAAGGATGACTGGTAAAGTCATCTCGCTAAGGGTCTCATCCTTACTTGGGTCAAACCGCTGCCAAACTGGGCTTTCTCACACAACCTCTATCATAGTTGACTTGTACATCTCAAGATCAAGAGTGGAGGGGGAAAACTCAACTCAAAAACCCATATTCTATGAGAATTTAAACCCAACGCTTGGCTCAAGCTTTTGTTAAAAATTGGGATTAACAAAGGAAGTTATTCTGAGGTCCAAAAAGAAAATGTAAAAGTGAGAGAAAATCCTTTGAATCAGGAAAATATTCAGCAATACATCACACAGTACATTTTCACATCACTAAACTACCTAAGTCTATTGATAGATATCCTCCTCCCCCTGCAAAAAAAAAGAAAAGCTATAAGTTCTTTTGTAACACCAGAAATTTATGATATGGTTTAATAACTGATTCTTTACAACACATGAAAGTTTTAGTAGAGTTACAAAAGGAAATAGTTTTAACATCTTCTACAAGCATCTGATAAACAATCTACACCCTCATTATTTGGATGATACATATTTCTTAATTTGGCTTAAGAAAATTTCCATTTAACATGACACAAGTGAAAAATCTCCATTGTGTTTCAACATCTTCATTAGATTACATGGCAAGGAAGATGACCATTCTTGAGACACTCTTCCAAGATGTACTTAAAACACTCTTCTAAAAGTGCCTCAAGTACATGTCTATACAACTACAATTAAAGATATGCACGTACATCTTTTCTTGAAAATATATGGTTAATGACAAAACTGCTTCCGGAAATGTGAGGGTATTGGTGCTGATATGAAGTGCAAATGAAGACATCAATATTCTGATGACTGATGAATGAATTCTGGCTTATGTAAACATTTCCACTTGGGTTAAGTAACAGCAGGGGTTTTCCCCTACTGAAAACAAATACAGACGGAAAACATAGTCTTATCATAATTTCCTGTGCAAATGAACTACCCTGTAGGAACTAGGAAGAATATTATTACAAAAGCAAATGATTACGAATCTCCTAAATCAACTTCCGTAAACAACTCATTTCTTGCACCAGCGGAGCTTAGTGTACATCAGAGAAAGCCAAGACGCAACCTGAAATAGCACACGGGGAATAAACAACATGCGACTCACTGATGAGGAATCCATGAAACGGAAACGGAAATAAAGAAATCCCTAGAAAATCTTTCTAATTAACTGGCGTGCTGGTCAGAAGATGTAATATCAGCTCTCTTCTCATTACATTGTGACAGGTTTGGATCATTTCAACTAAATATACCTATGGGTTCCATTCCCCAGTTGAAGTTTGCTTAGTTAATAGACGTCTTATGTATACAGGAAGTTGATGAAGATGAAAGGTATACAGGTGTATGTTAGTTAACCCTTCAGATCTAAAACAACAACTTCCAAGAAACAAAAACATTTGTAAGTTCAAAATAAGAAACATTTGCACTGGTCAAAGTGGGTAACAGGTGGATAAAATCTCACCAAATATTGAGCAAATCTTCCAATATATGATGTAATGTTTCTAGCTTTGCAAGATTGTTTGCAGGTACAATTTAACTATTTGAGTATACTCCAACAAAAAATATATCCTAACTGCCTGTTACATGTAGATGCACCCTAGAAATTTGTAATGGACATTCATGAATGCGCAACAATATCCCAGCTCTGATTGTTCGAAATAACGGTTTCGAACTCTCAGGAAGATTTTATCAGAAAAGAGGAATGACTGTTATACTATGTTCCAGATGATAGGAGAATAATAATGTTAATGTGGATAGTGGATCCTCCTTATCTTAAAGGTACTACAAAGTTTTGGGAAATTTTGAAAATTGGGTGGATAGTGAATCTTTACAATTTTGATATATTCGGATGCCCCTGTGGATGTAGTATAAGCACTAAAAAAAAAAGCCCCTAAAACACTTCTGTTTTTGAGAAAAATTGAATATAAAAATTTACCGGTGCTCCCAATAAATTTTGATGAATTTCAAATAGCGCCTATGGCCGTACAATGGTAGCTGCGACCATGAAAATCTCAGAATATGTAGTTGTAATATATAATTTCCAAACGGGAATAGCTAACTGGTCAATTTTAGTCAAGAAACATTGTTTCATAGCTAAATTAATATCTTGACCCTGAGAGGGAGCTATACAACATAAAGAGTTTATTACTTATAAATTCATAACTTTAGACTCGATTTCAACCGCGACAACGATCAATGAATATTGTAGGAATGCATATGCTTCCAATATGTTAATTTAAACCAAATTCATGACCCCATACCACAACTTTGTAATACCTTTAAAACAAACATTGCCTACAATTTAAATTGTTTGTTTTCTCTTCAATTGTGACAGGGTGATAAAGGAGTGTCTCTGGAATGAATCAAATCTTAAAGATTACTTATCCAGCTCAAAGCACGCACAGCATGTTTTTAAAAATTTGAAACATAACTGTCAACATTTGATATTATCCTCAAGGACAGTGTACACAAATAAATGTAATACAATGATATAGCTTCAAGACATTTTCTTTCTCTCAAAGACAGTGTCACCGTGTTTTTGTCCCACAAGAACAAAACATTCATCTTGTCTACATTAAACTCATATATGCTTAGAGATTAATACTCTTCTGTCTCTGAGCACGCGGTATGAACTCTGACCTCAAGCTATCCACTTTATCTACATTACATTTCTCACAAACACTATCAATCTGCAGGGCACAACACATAGCGGGGTCCTTTGCGCATGGGCCCCCGTCACGTTAACTTCCAGCCCCGCCCCCCAGATTTTAAACCTTACACAGGGATCTATGCATACAGATCTTAAAAGTATTCTTATCCATATCCACTATGAAAATAGCTACAATGTAGCCTTGAAATATGAAATGATTTCCTAGGACCATCCATAGACCTCAGAATACTTAACCTATCGACTACTGAATTCTCCCAGTCCCATTAAAGCTTAATACAGGAACAACCCAGTTGTCAGAGACAAAGGCGTAAGAATGGATTCCCTAGTATTACCAGATACACCTGAACCTAAGGGTATGGATCTTTATCGTCTGTTAGGAACCGAAGGATGTTAACTAATGTACTCAACACAGAGTTAACTCCCTTCTGGATCTGAACAGACGGTCTGAATTATTCAACGTATTAAGACAAGTCACACAGACTTTAACCAGTTCACTAGCATGACAGAACAAGACAGGACTAGAATCATGATAAATATGTACTGAGTGAATGTGAACGGCATCAAAAGGGTTAATGGTTCGGTGCACCACCCACATGCCTGACTTAACTCATCTTTATCGTTATCTCAAATCTAGTATAATACTTTGAAAACTAGAAGTGAGATTATGCAGGATTATTTTTCTGATGACTGTTTTAGTTGGAGTATCTCAAATTGAATTCCAGCAATGGATTCACCAAAGTCTGAATTATGCTTCGAGGTAAAGCGACAATCTTATTGACATTTTTGAAGGTGAAAGCAACTACATCTTCCCAAGCTGACGATTAGCTTAGGGTACCATTCTTTGGCAAGACATTAATCTACATTTGACACACTGGACCCAGGTGAGGTAAATGGGTACCTGGTAGGATTATTCCTCTTGAAATGCACTGCGTTGATAACCGTTGCCGGAGCTAAAGCTAGGGTAATTATTTCCAAAACTCTTTGAAAGCACAAAGGGACATAATATAATGTGATATGCGCTATACAAGAACTGAATATTATTATTTCATTTGGCTCTCCTATTCATAGGACCTACATTTTAACATCATATCCAAAGGGTTAGTTACGGTACGTACCTCTTCCATGAACGCTGATGGTCAATGTTCCATGCACGTATGTACATCCTCTCATATCAGCCGCATCTTCCACGGATTGGATGGTCTTACCCTTACATACTGAAAGAGAGAAAGAGAAGTGGTTATTAAATTCTGCTTCAAAGATTGATTTTAAATGCTAAATAGATGAAAACTATCAAGACCAAAACAACTTGAAGCGCCACTGCACTACTTATAGCTACTTGCGCCCTCTATATAGCAAAAAATGCCTTAGCGGTGACCATGCAGGGAGATCTAATCTCCACTGGCTTCAACAGATTTTTGTGCAGGCTAAAGTTTACCATCTCTGGGTAAAAAAAGAGAGAAAAGGGTTAAAAAATAACTTGAACTTCATGGGTTTGTCTAAAATTCACCAGCTGCCCTGCCCGCAAGGAGGCTGTTACTGCCATTTTAATACAAAACATTGTTCTTACAACCTTCTTGTATTTTTCATATTCAGTAAATGACAACTCTTAAAATTCCACATTGTACCGATATTGCTTTAATAATTAGAAATCCATTTAAATAAGGCATCTTAATTTGGGGGGCTTTTCATTCAGTAAAGTATACCATCTCCTCAAATTCTCTTCAAAATAAGATACCGTGTTTGGAGCTAGGAAGGCGTTTGCTCATATCATTTTTATGATTTCAAAACGTCACAGAAAACAACAATACCTATATGTGCTACATATTCTTTGTTTTCCTAATACTTCCATACAGTTTTTTTTCTCCACAATGCAATGGCGTAACAAGAGCTCTATCTTCAACTCGATATGAAACATTACAAATACACATCCTTTGGCTCATATCAGCTAAAGGTACACGATGGTAGGTAGGTTTACTTTTAGGGCAGGTTCCAGTACATGGTAGACAGTGTCTGCTATCATTAAAGTCTGGCATGTAACCACCCGGGCACTCCTCGGTACATTTCTCATTGAATAACCTCCATCCAGACGGACACCGCTCCCCGGTGATGCAGTGACGATTCTTGAACTAGGAGAGTGAAAGAGAGAGAGAATATAAAAACATGTGATGCCATAAATAAGTTTATTTTAAAGCCCCACTGCACTATCTATAGCTACTTGCCACCTCTACATAGCAAACAATGCCTAATCGGTTCCTGTTGGTCCCCCATGATCCCCTTTTCTTATGTTAATTGAGAGCTGATTTGATAAGATAACCACGTGTCAGTGACCTTGCAAACCTAGTGCAGATGGTCTTTAAAATCAATAAAGTACAACACAATAATACAGGTAGTGTTGTACAATGAAACCTGTATATAAAGACTGCTCAATGGAGACAGGATAAGCGGCGTTTGTACGCAGGTGGTTCATATGTACAAGTTCCTTTGGTATATGTTGCAATGTAAATCGCTCTTCCAAAGGGGGACAGAAAATATGGTCTACCGGTATGTATATTATACAGGTGGTTGCTACAGCATGTTTCACTGTAATTTTATCGGCTAACTTCCATTATTCATAATTCATAACAATGAACTTTAGGATTAGAAAATGGTTAACCATCAAGGACAAGAGTGGTGAATGACTCCTTGGCAACATGCCAAGTAAGATCGACTTTGCCTCACCCCCCCCCCCACCCCTAAATAAAAGATGCAATCGAAAAGGTTAATACTTCACATCTCATTCTCCTCATACGCAATGAAATAAATAAGGATGCAATTTCAATTAAAGACAAGGATGTAGTCGTCATTAACGGGGTAATGATCGTTACATTTTCATTACAATTCAATATAAGTCTGATTATGTGATGTAATGTTAGCGCCAATTCAAGGACTATAAAGGGGAAACCCCTGTCATGGCTCATGGCTGTACATGTAAATTCTGTTGGAGTGTATAAACATCGTCTAGTGTGCATCACTACACCACCAACCCGACTCTTTACCGACTGATTCCCGCCCACACAGAATAATGTATTTTTTTAATAATAATAAATGAGATTTGTAAGGCGCCAATTCCACTTGTTATCAAATGCTCAAGGCACACTTGTGAAACAAAAAAGAGATATCATACTAAAGCATCTGCATTATGAACAAGGGAATAGAAATATTAAAGATTGAACATATAAAATTATTATATGGCTAATTAAACAGATTTAAGATTTGTTTTAATCTTTCAACTGATCTGCTATTAAATGTACAAATCTTTCTATGGAGGGCATTCCACAGCGAGGGCCCTCTATGAGCAAATGTTCTTTTGCCTCATTAGTATTGAGCTTAGGAAGAACTAGAAATTGAGAGTTTTTATAGCGTTAAGATCTGGACAGAATGGATTTGTACTACAAAGCAGAGGCATGGACACAACAAAATTAAATACAAAAGAATTTTTGAAACAATGCTTTGAGAACTGGTGTGATGTGACTGTATTTGTTTAGTCCCTGCCCATTCAGTGTGATGTATTATACTGTTCAGTCTGGTGTCAATCTGGACCCCGTTTCATAAAACTTGTTACTGCCAAATTTCTATGAAAAATTTGCTCACAGTCAATCAAATGCCACTACTTCAGTAGCTTATAACAACTATTGTAACTTGTTATTGATAACAAGTTTTATAAAACAGGGCCCCGGTGTCTGTCTCTTTGGTGTGACTGGGACATTGATCAGTCTTGAGAAAGAATCTCAGGAAGTGACGTCACTGACTTTCATACCCATTCGATCGCATACTCCAGTATGGACGACTGAACAATGTCTCATTGCCTTTCAATGCTGTTCCATTCAGCCCGATCAGGTAATGCTAACTTGACAAGGTGGGGTCTCCAATTTGAATCATGGCGCAATGATGCCTCCTTGACAAGATTCTTGGCTTTACTTTGATAACAGCCTGTATCAAATGAATTTTCATTTGGCATCATTTATCATTTAGCACTCTACATGCTTTCTTTGCAGATTTGGCTCCAGGTTCGGACTTGGTTTCAGGTTGAATTTAGGGTTAGGGTTAAGGTTCAATTTAGGGTTAGGGTTACGGTCAAATCTAAGCGTTACGGAATGGCGTCTCCAAAGAATTTTCAATATGAAAGAGGAATATTATAGATATTTAAAGAAAAATCTAAAACTAATGATATAACATATAAACTATAACAAGGTACTCTCACAATTGAGTTGAGTTTCCTATTAACCATTCATCAGATTGGTTAAATACTGATATTTAAATAGCTTTGTTATGGAATTAACCAAATTACCAAAAATAACCTTGTTTGTCATTTCGCAATTTAGTATGTACAACCAAATATTTCACAAATCTGATCACTGGTTGATAGGAAAATCAAATGTTGTGAAGCACCTCATATTAGTTACTATAATATATCTTTAATTTGTAGATTTGTTATTAAAATAAATTTTATAATATTCTTTATTCAAAATGGAAAAAAATCTTTGGAAAAGTTATTCCGTAACGCTTGGAATTAACCTTCGGGTAGGGTGTCCACTCTTGAAGTAAGAAAATTGTCCAAGAACAATTTGTTCAAGAGCATGATTTGAACGACCGTTCACTTACCTGGAATGTTCCATTAGGACACTGTCCCACGCATACACCTAGATGTAGGAAATGGCGACAAGCGGTGCAGTCACTGGCGGTAGATCCACTACAGCTACCGATACACTGCTCATGACAGCACCTTCCAGCAGCATTGCAGGACCTTGGACAACTCGCAGGACAAACTGAAAGAAGACAAAGAAGAAGACAATTGTTAGTAATCTAATTGTCCAGAGATTTCTTTTTTTCTTATAAGACCAAGAAAATGATGAGCAAAGAAAGTTCTTTTCATCAAACCAGGATTACAATTGTTTTGTTTAAAATCAGTCTAAAATGATATTCAAACCATTTAAAATCAAATATTATATACACAACAAGAAAAAGTACTGGATTTCACACAAAAAATGCCACAATTACTTGTTCTGATATTTTGAGGGGGGGGGGGAATAATTAGAAAGAAATTTCTGTGTAAAATCGTTTTTAATGTTTTTTTTTTGTTATTCATTGAACTTCTACCTGTGCCATTCAAAGATGTTGCATATATATGTCACTTGAGAGGAAAATCACTTATCCCCTCAATGTATCAAATGTACCTAATGATTAAACTTTAAAAGTGTTATCGTAATGGTCAGTTTGAAGCAAAGTTTTCCTCCTTTGTCAAACCTCACAACTCCATCATGACCACATAAGAAAAGACAGGATTGAAGGATTAACCACAGAATAATGAACAAGTTCATCTACCGGTATGTACATTTGATTGTTATTTTCTTCCCACGTCATATTAGGGAATATTGCTCTACTCTGAAACCCTAATATAGCGTGCCCTTTCGAGTTAATGCAGTTATCATGACACTAAAATTTAACCTCACCATTTCTTTCATCACTTTAATACTTCCTCTCCCTAGATCTCCTTCACTTTCTCGCTTTTCTGTTCAGTTGATAAGAGTCAACAGGATGTAAAACCTATCTTTTTTTACATCTAGACTTAACATCGTTCTGGCTCTTCATAGAATTTTCCATTCTTCAAGTTTTCCTCTCTTCCTTCCTTTTTTGTTTCAAACTTCACTTATTTTTAACAAACAGTTGCAAACATATCATCAACAATAATAAAATTGATAGTCTATGAATTCTAGCTGTGTTTAATAGGAAGTTATTCCATGTATGTCATTTGAAAGGAAATATCAGGTAAATTGGTATATAATTAGGTAAACAATGTACATATTTCATAAAATTGAATTTTTTGTGTGTGAAATACGTATTTTAATACTCTTACGTTATTATTGCTGTTGAAATATATGCGTTTATATTCCTTTACAAACCCTTTCCATGTTGTTGAATCATAGAATTGTTAACTAAATTACCTCTGAAAAGGAAAATATTTAAAAAAAGAATCATTCTCCTATAATATCTTTGAATGCATCAAGTAAGTTACTAATAAATACAAAGCCTATGGATGACGAATATCAACTTTTTGTATACTAAGCTATATAGTTAACTTCAGCTGGAGTCAATACAAACGTGTGTTAGGCCAAAAGTAAACTGTACCAATGGGCTCAACAACAAGTTGCAAATGGAATTGTGTGGGAATTGGAGACCAGTCCAACAAATGTTTCCTAGTATTATAAATCAATGTTGACATTGACGCCGAGCAGACCCATACCAAACCTGACCAGGCTGGCTTGATAAACCATGGGGTGTCCACCTACAAGACCAACCAATCTACGAGAAACTTTCCCTCTTCCGCTCTTCCAGTTCCAGTTCAAGTTCCCATTTTATAGCTCCCCAAAATCTGTCCACAATTTTAGGTGGAACTGACTTATTTGCTCATTAGCAAAATTTGCCAATTAGAAGAAAGCAGACGGAAAAAGAAAACAAATATTCATTGTCTATCAAAAGAGTTTAGCTGATCAGCTTTGTTTGGTCATTACATTAAACCTCATGGTCAAGAGGCGAGACAGACTTTTATAACAAGAAATTTAAGAGCTTAATTCTATTTTTTTTAATAGAAGAAGAAATAAAAAGCACAAGTAACCTCGTCCTTTTAGAAGGTCAATGAAACCAAAAATTTATCTCATGATGTTTTTTTGTTGTAAACACTTTAACAAAAACATACAAAATCAGAGGAGTATTATCTTTATAAATGAAGGTCATTCTCATAAAGAAAATGGAAGATGATTAGAAGTTATCATGAAGCAAATTTATATACAAATTATGAAAGATTTTGAACTAAACTTATATCAAAGGTAAAGTCTTTTTCACCTCGACATAATGACAATGCCAATTCATAGGTCCGTCTTTCATCCCCATCATTGCTGATTGGAAATTAACATTCAGTCATTTATGACAACTTGAGATAAATATGAAGGAACTTTGTATTCTGAACTTCTAGGACTATGCTAGTCAATGACTCAGTCCATATCCACAGTAGACTTAGTTGAATACAAAACTTTTCTTGTACTTCTGTTATTTTCTGCCAGCAAGGAGGTTCATGTCAGCTAAATTATGACTGACTCAATTTCCAATTGAAAAAACAAAATGTGTTCATATCCCCCCTGTCAATAAATCTATTATCTGAAAGGAACAAACAGGTACAAGCAATCAAAACTATCAACACAAAAAATGTTCAAATATATTTCATATGATGTGGGTCATGGAAGCCGCTCTTTCATCTACCCGACAGACAAATGCAGGAAAATAATATTGCAGCAAAGGCACAAATATCTTTCATTTATGCAGAGAGAGAAAACTATCTTTCACTCCAGCACAATTGGTAGTCTAAATACGCTGGAGCAGCAAAACAAGTTAATAGGTAAGACTCATGCCAGTCTTTGTCAGACAGGCAGGGGCGTTGGAAAGGAGCGTTGCCACGGCGATGTTAAACAATTGCCTGGCATATCGAACTCCCGGGGACAATCAGAACAACATTTTGGAGGGTAAATGAGATGATTGGGGAAGGTATTTCGGCGGGCCTTGCTCGCCCTGTGGGAGGCGCGTCCCTGAGATGCAGAAGTGCATCGCATACATCCAACCAATGTCATTGAACTATTTGGACGTCTTGTCTTGCCCTTTTGTTGGCACGTTCAGAAAAACAAAAAAGGCTTTGGAGGTTAGAGTGCTGGTAAACACATGGTTTTTTAAAGTACACTACTAATAGATATGATTAGCAAGCACTAACAAACATCTTTGTTTAAATACTTTAATTTTTAGGTAAATTCAAACTCCATCATGTTTTCAAACATTAAAATAGCCCAAGTTGAATTGTATTGCCATAGTTCAATTCCCTCTGTATTTATAGATTTTATTAGTGTTTTTTCTTTCTTATTTTCCTTTAGGTTATTTGCTTTAAATTTCCTTGTTATTTGCCATCCTTTCTTTCTTTCCTTGATAACTTCAGCATTAACATCAAGTAATGGCGATAACGACCACAAATTATTTAATGTAGCTGCTAATAATCGTATTCGTCACAGTGCTTGGACACATAGTGAAGGTAAATGGCCCAAATATAGATGCTATATGGACACGGTTTCTAAGGTATATGAACTCTTTAATAAAATAGATTGATACCATCACGTCATGCTGTCTTCTTTGAAATAAATTCATGAAGCTACAAACACATTCCTGGTAAGCTTAAGGCTGACAACAAATTAGATGTTCACTTTAAATGAGGCAAACCCAGTAAACACTGTTCTCTCTTATTAGGTGTGGGCTGGGCGATACAGAGCTGGGCAGGGTGGGGTCAGTGCGCTTGATGCATCACTGTCATTCAAGTGACACATTGCCTATGTTAACATTGAATGAGCTGGGGCGGGGTGGGGTAGGGTGTGGTCATCGCTCTTGATGCTTCACCGTCATTCAAGTGTTCAAGTAATCGTTGAATGAGCTGGGGTAGGGTGGGGTGGGGAGGGTTAGGGTGGGGAGGGTTAGGGTGAGATGAGGTCGAGACAGGTGCAGCTGGGTTGGGTCAGGTTAATGCACTTGATGTATCACTATCATTTAATTGCCTATGTGGCCATTGACTGGGTTGGGTGGGCTGGGTGGGTGGGTGGGTGGTTGGGCGGGTGGGTTGGATAGGGTAGGGTAGGGTGGAGGTGATGCAATTGACGCATCATCAGTAATTCAAGTGTTTATATGTGACCATAGAATGGGCAAGGGCGGGGTAGGTCAGGGCGGGGTAGGTCAGGGTAGGTCAGGGTGGGGCAGGGTGGGGCAGGGTGGGGGTAGGGTCATTGCTCTTGATGCATCACAGTCATTCAAGGGTCTATGTGGCCGTTGACTAGGCTGGGTGGGGTAGGTTACTGTAGGGCTGGGGTGGGGTAGGTCAGGGTCGGGTGGGGTAGGTCACGGTCGGGTGGGGCAGGGTGGGGTAGGGTCATTGCTCTTGATGCATCACCGTCATTCAAGGGTCTATGTGGAGGCGGATTGTCAGGCATCCCTCCGAGTTACCCCTGCATCTAACCTGGTTCCCGCCTGGTTCCAAGCTGGTATCGGACTGGTATCACACCAGACATGCTGTGTGATGGCTGCCTGATGGCTAGCTGATGGCTAGCTTCAGTTGTCACTAAAATGATGCCTCTAATCTCATTTAGAGACCAAGGGGGTCTCTCCCTCTTTGTCTCTCTCCCTCTCGCACTGTCCATCCATTTCTTTTATACTTAAAGGTATCCCAGAAAATGAATCTTCAAAGAATCAAACAAAGAACTCCTCTGCGCAAAGTTGAGTTTTCAGTGAATGTAATTGTCCAAAAGACCCATCGACTTCTGCATGATAAACAAGTTGGAATTACCTTCATTAAGTTTCTCATTTTCATTTCCAGAACTGTAGATGAACTAGAAATGTCTTATCTTTTGTTTCCCTTTGTTGCAAGTTCTAGTTTCAACTCAGGTTGAATTGAATTTTGGCCAGCTACCATGTCCATTGACCTAGCACCTTTGATTAGGCAACTAGATATTGACGCTCTACAAAGTCCTGGATTGGATTGGACTAGACTGGACTGGACTGGAGTGGACTAGATTGGATTAGATTGGATTGGATTGGATTGAACTAGATTGGATTGGATTGGACTGGACTTGACTGGATTGGATTGGACTAGACTGGACTGGACTGGAGTGGACTAGATTGGATTAGATTGGATTGGATTGGACTAGATTGGATTGGACTGGACTTGACTGGATTGGACTGGACTGAACTCGACTGGACTGGACTGGACTGGACTGGACTGGACTGGACTGGATTGGATTCTAAGGCAGGCCCACGTTTGCTGTAGTTACTTTATGGACTATAAACTTTAAAAAATAAACAGCTTCATCTTCTTTTGGGGGACAAAAAAGCGCAGCTTACCCAACACTACAGTATTCAGGAAAGGTTATGATTTGACATAATTACGTAGGGGAAATTCAGCTAGTTACCACCAAATGCCATATTATTTATTCATGAGTATAGCGTCAAGAAGGATTATGAGTCTTAAGCATTTCACTTAAAACCAGAAGATAATTGCAAATCAGAAAGTGGGTTAGGTCCATGTTGTTTGTAAGAGAGATAGAGATTGACGGACAAAGTAAGAGGAAAATAGAGGAAGAGAGAAACAGACAAACAATGTTCATTTCATATCAAACAAAACTAATTTGAATTGCAAATGTAATTCAGTGTGGGCATGTGACAACAGAAATAAAAATAATGTACCAAGGCCTTGATAGTTGGGTACTGGGGGAGAAAAATAAATCACCCGCTTTGCTTCAGTTAAAGACTAGTAACATTCTGGTAGCTGCAGTCACGCTGGGTAAAGTTGACATGTTAAATTTCATTTTCCTCAATTTTCTCCCCAGCCTTTCTGATAGAAAAAAAAAAGAAATCACTCCATGTTTTCGTCCAAATCGAATCAACCCATTTTGGAGCCAAGGAAGTCAATTCTTTCAATGACGTTAGAGAAATGAAAAAGAAAATGTTGATAAATGCAAGCAAACATGAGAAAAGGGGAGAAAGGAAAGCATGTTTTTATGAGTGTCTGGTATTGCTGGGTTTGTTTAATGATAGTGTGTGGTCTACGACAAAGGTCATGTCTATAATCTTATGGAATAAATCAGATTAAAATGCTATGAATATTTCATGTTTTGAAGTCATGGACTTGGGAGCATTTAATAGCTGGAGCATGTTTGGAGTGGAGATTATGTTTTGGGGGGTATGTTTGCTTGGAAATATAAGTAGCAGACTGCTGTAACATTTTCAAGAGCACTTGTAAAAACAGGAATGTTAGCCCAGTATCGGGTTTTGTTTCTTTCTTGTGGTTCTCAAATACCATGGAAATCATGGTTATGCATAAAATGGAGGAAGCGAACAACACAGCAAGTGTTACATTTATTTATGTCACTGTCTAAAATGCATATAATAACAAGCTTGGTAGCCCCATACTTTTTATGTTCACTTCACTTGTCCATTGACTAGCGGCAGACAGAACTAAATATATGCAACCTACTAGCTACTGTGGGTACCAACCATCTCATGAAATACTGATCTCACATTCACTTTGGATGGTCTATTTTGATTCATGCCATAAAGCATCATGCCCTGTGCATGGTATAATGATTTATGAGGTTCATAAGAAGTTGAACATCCTAAAATATGCACTTGGCGAACATTTATCAGTCCTAATGTGTATTCAGTCTAAGCCCTCCAGAAGCTCACCCCTCTTCTATGCATTGACGTCAACTTCTTCCGGTCACGCATTAATCCCGTCCCCATCCAAAATGTTTTCTAATTGAATATTTATCAGTGCTTCTCCGATTCTATTTAAAGCGTCCTGTGATTAAACTGTCACAGATGAATCGTCACAGAAATTAAGATTCCATTTCATCACGTAGGACTTTCATTCCTGCTTTGCTATGAGCTTTATTAAAAGTAGCGTTATCTGTTATAAATATAAGTACTGCAGAATGCATGTGCAGACATCATGTCATGTTATGGCGCCTCTCTACTTTTACTTATGTGTAGGTATATTTAGGCCTATATATTCCCGCTATTATAATTGCTGTTTTTTGCTGTTGTATATTACCATATCGCTTGTAAAAATTCCATGTCATATTGGCATGTTATTATAAATGGACTACTGTATGAAACTAAATTTAATTGATTAACTATGTTTTCTTTTTTCACCTCTGTACATTTTCATTCCAAGACGATCTCAATACAAAATATGTTCCATGCACTAGCAATCTATTTATTTTCATTGTTACCCTTCTCAGATATGAAGTTTTCTTGATGTTTGTTATATATTCATGAAAGTCATATACAATACCACAAAATTTGCTTACACAGATAAATTTCATAAAAGTTGCTGGCAGGATGAAATATGTCTAATTTAAAAACCACATGATTTTGATGGGAATGAGCTCTAGGTTGTACTGTAGGGGTGACAAGGTAGATCTTTGTACTAGAGTATATTATAGGCGAGCTGACTTGGTGAATAACAAATTCCTCTCTCATGAACTTCATTCAGTCTATGACGAATGAGCTAAAGCTTCGGATGAAAATATGTTTTGCTTTCTGACAAGATGAAATAAAGTGCCTGCCTTGTACGAGGTCTCCTGCCTAGGGGGTGAGAGTCAGAAAAACATGACGTGAAAAAATGATAACACTCACATTTCCGATTCGTAATGGTGATGAATATAGGAAGAACACGATCACGGAAGGGGGGGGGGGATCATAAATCTTGTTTATGATCTTTTAAAAGGCATAGGGAAAAAATAACTAGCTTTTCCTCTCTAAACTGGCAAAAATTGTACTAGTATTATTGCAGCACATACTAAAAGCAAAGAACATAACTAAAACAAATCTTATGGTACACTATTTAATAAGTGAAAATACATGAATATGTGAGCAACAGAAAATCTGAACAATACCTGTATCAATTTTGCAAATGAATAATATTAATTCTACAATTAAAATGTAATTAGAGTTTACGAGAATTCTAAATTGCCTATGCCAGCAGATGTTTGGTGTTTAAGCAAGCAGAGTCATGAACACAACTGGATAATTCTGGTTGTTCATATAATTCCAGACACCATTAAGTAAGGCCCCTGCTCCGGGACATTGCATCTCTCCTGAAAATGATAGTGACTTCTGACAAATAACCCACTTCCAAAGAGATATGGATTGGCAAATAGAGAAAGAAAACCTCAGCTTCCATCTAAATTATGGGATTATGATAGACCTGCATACTATCTTCCATCAGAATCAACTCCTAGATATGGCTGGAGGCAGACAGACAATATTGTTGTTTGTTCTTACCCACTAAAGAGTGGAGGGAAATATTCAGCTCATGATGTTATTTGTTCCCTAGGAGCTGTCACAAGAAGGTTTAAAGTCATTCAGTAATATAATTCTTTAGTTGTTAAAATTTAAAGAAGTCTGATATTTTCTATAATGCTTTAAAAACAGTTTAGACAGTTACAAGCAAAAAGAAAACTGGTTATCCATAAAAGGAATGGCCTGCTTAATTCTGATCGCTACCATGAACATAATAACTGAAATCAATCTACATGTAAGCTTATCAATTGTCATTATTCTTTTATTTCATTAATAAAACATTCTAACTATTCTTTTCTAATATTTAATATGTTTACTCCTAATTCAAGTTAGAGCATAGATATAATGCATTAAACATATTTCATGATATGAAACACATGAAATGGCTCTGATCTACGGATGGTCTTCTAGCTCGATCCAGTGTGACTTTAAAAGGGCCCTAATAATTCTTATCACCAAGAATTGGAGCAGACAAGAGACTAAAATGGGACTTGACATTGAAAGCTTGCGGAAGAGATGAAGAGAGTCTCGCTCACAGCAACCAACCCAAGCAATCCAGGTCAGTTGCCTATCTGCTTGCTTGGCTGCGTCTACACTATAGTAAAGATCGTTTGATCTCCTACAAAAAAATTGTACAAGTTTTTCTTGAAGACGCACCCCCAAAAAAATCCCCTGCATCATCCCTCCTGCTAGAATGCTACTATTAAGAGTTCACAAAGATTCACAAGACCTTTCTTCACACTTAGACTCGTAAAGAGTCATTAAATATTCATGTCCAGTTCTTTCTTGAAGATTCTGTGTTCCCGTGGATGAATAATCCTCGCTTATATCTGTATTCCAATAAATAGAAGCACATTTCTAAGAAACATAAAATACTCATCATGAAAGTGAGGATATTGGGAGGTTTTTGCGTGTGTGTGTCAGTAATTTGAATATTTATGAGGGATTTCTGCTCCCACATCTTTCTTTCTGCCAGACACCCAAGTTCTTTACATTTCTTGTTGCTCGTTAAGATGAAGGTATCTCTAGTGGGAATGCAGCGGATAAGGGTTCCATCCACAACTAGCCCATTAAAAAAACAAATCTGAACCCCCCCCCCCCCCCCCCCCCCCCCCCCCCCCCCCCCCCCCGTTTCCATCACCAAATTGAATCTTCTGGAGAGAGGAGTTTGCTTTTCAAGTCCAAAACAAATCATAAATCAGTGCTTAGAAAGCCTCAGTGAAAGTGACATTTCTTGGGCCATAAGCTTCCATGGGGGGTAGTCCTGGAGTCAACAGCTGCCCCTGTTGTTTGTTCCATATCCCTCTTCCACCACTCACCTGCATGAAATGAGGGCGAGAGGAGGGGGGAGGGGAGAGGGGGGCAAAGTAGGGATATCTTGATCTTGTTGTTTTTGCTTGTTTAAAGGTATTACAAAGTTTTGGTATGGAGTCATGAATTTGGTTCAAATTAACATATTGGAAGCATATGCGTTTCTACAATATTCATTGATCGTTGTCGCAGTTGAAATCGAGTCTAAAGTTATGAAATTATAAATAATAAACTCTTTACGTTGTATAGCTCCCTCTCAAGGTCAAGATATTAATTTAGCTAAGAAACAATGTTTCTTGACTAAAATCGACCGATTAGCTATTCCTGTTTGGAAATTATATATCACAACTACATATTCTGAGATTTTCATGGTCGCAGCTACCATTGTACGGCCATAGGCACTATTTGATATTTATTAAAATTTACCGGGAGCACCGGTAAATTTTTATATTCAATTTTTCTCGAAAACAGAAGTGTTTCAGGGGCTAATTTCTTTAGTGCTTATAAAACATCTACAGGGGCATCCAAATATATCAAAATTGTAAAGATTCACTATCCACCCAATTTTCAAAATTTCCCAAAACTTTGTATTACCTTTAAACTATTTTTGAGCTGCCATTGCATGGGGATAACTTGGATTTTCTGCCTTTACTATCTTTGCTTCATGTCATGACTTTTTCTTGAGTCAAAGAAAAGTGGACAGAGAGGACAAGGGTTACTTTTGATAGCAATTTAGTACATGGGGGTAAGCTGGAGGTAAGCTGAAGGTAACAGGAAGGTAACAGAAGGTGTGCTATGTCACATACAATGATACATATTTCTTGCCTGCTCCTACTTTTTTTTAAATACTCGTTTGTATCCTCATATCTCCAAATTATGGCTGTGTTGCTTTCTCTTTTCTCATCTTCACAGCATGTTTTGTCTCTGTCATAATTCTTTCCATTTGTGATCACTCTCCACTCTGTCTCTCTCTCTCTCTCTCTCTCCTATTGTGCCCCTCCTCCCCCCCCCCCCCTCCTTCCCTCCCTCTCTCTCTCTCTATCTTCTTTCCTCCAACTCTCTACCTTCTTTCCTCCGATTCTATCACCTCTTTTACATATTTTCTTTTGCATCTTCTCATCATTCTGCAATGCTTTGAGGCAATCTATTACTCACTTATTACTTACGCACTTTGCCTGCGACAGGCTACAGCTAAATACCTAAATATGGATTTATTTTTTCCCCAATTTTTTGGAAGAGAGGTGTTACTCAATTGGATGAGGAACAAATTCAATTGCAAGGATTACTTTAATTGTTACTGAGGTGTATGTATATACTGGTAGGACAAAAGTAGTCCTCTTTTCATTCTGTAGTTGGTAAGTTGGTGGTTCCACAATATACTGATGAATGTTTTGCTGTTAAGATGTGGGATGTACCCTTCCCAATTTATCCCCCCCCCCAGCCCCCAATCCTTGGGGGGGGGGGGGGGATATTGAATCATGACCAGGCAACCAGTGGACACATACAGAGGACATAATAGGTCACCGTGTTCTTAGCGAGGTCAATACAATAAGCTTCCTGAGAGAATCCAAATTCACTTTCCCAGAAATCACATCGCTGGTCATTTGGACGAAAGGTCAATTGAAACTCAATGCTAATGTGAGGCTGGTGATGATTCTTCATGACTGAACAACATTTCGTGGAAAATGGGAGATGAAATAGACTCAGAGTGTCACCTTATTCTTTCATTCAGGAGACTTCAAGTTGAATGAACTCATGTAAATAATGATGTCATTTTGGTGTTCTTACAAAGTTCATTTTCTCATTAATGATAAAAATAGAACCCTCCAAAAATAAATTTATCCTAAGATTCCTAACAAAACAAGAAGATCATTACAGAAGATTTCTCTTTTACTAGTTTAAAGTAGTTGAAGTATTTATAGTATATACATATCTGTTTTGATATTTAGTGTTGGTTTGTTTCCAACCAAAGCATATGAAAGAAGAGTGTGCTGAAGAATTGTTTCTTTTATTTGAATTCTCTATTTATTCCTGTACTTTTGATAATTTGTTTCTGTGAAGGGTAAATGTCAAATGTAGGACCTACATGTAACTTTGTGTTTTGTACATAAATACAGAGAGAGAGAGGAGGCGATCACATTCAACCACATTAATGATAAGAAATTGGTTCAATCATGGCCCACGATTGACATGCTTCCCTTTCTCCATTCCTTCTCTTGTTCTCATGAATGAAACAAAAGTTCCTCCTTGATTCCAAACATGTCTCATCTCTCATTTCAAAGTCTCCCTATGTCTGTCTGTATGCCTGTATGTGAGGAGAGAGATGCTATACTAATCATTTCGGGTCTCAGTCAAGTAGTTCATGTTTACCACGCCGGATAACGTTCCATCCTCATGGGATGCTTTCCATCAGCATCACGCATCCACCATTAACGTTCACAGGAGACTATCCCGGAGGTGGAGGAGTCGGGCGGAGTCGGCGGCGGGAGTGAACATTACAGCCAGGATAGCCTGAGGTGTAGAGGTAATCATAAACAAACAGAGGATAACTGCAATAGTAGAAGTACTTGTACTAACACCGTGCCATGCCCCGTGATGCAGTGTCAGGCAGTTGAGCGAAAGGCAACGTTTTTACTTTAGAGCAAGCCTCCTATAACCTCGTGGCAAAACGTGGATGTGCGGAGCATCATTCATGGGAGAGCATAATTCTGCTCCCTCTACACACACATCAGATTGTTTTATTAGCATCGTCATCATCAATAACAAAAATAGGAAAACTGAAACAATCCCTAAAGCTATGAATGGCCAATAAAGAATTTTGATTACGCATGCCTCTACTTTCACATTATGACAGTACATAATCATCAGTACAGAAGTCAAAAGGAGAGACAATATTACCAAGAAGAGATTATTGGAGGAGCTCGTGCTTTTGAATGTTTTTTAAACAGATATATGGCGCCATACAAATGCTGTGAATCATCATCATTACAGCCTTCCCCTACATCAAAAGCAAAAAATATGCTGCCTGTGAAACGAAGGCTTATATTAGAATTAAAACACACATCAAGAAATAATTAAGAGAAATCTTTTCTTTCCATTTCTGGATGACTCCTCGATAAAAGATATTTCTCTCTTAAATCTGTCCATACTTTATAGGGTAACTGTTGGATCGCGATTTACCTGTAGTGTATGTGTAGGAACAGTCTTAAAACAATGCTATTTGTATAGTCAAAACTCAAAGCCTAGATTTTGCTGTAGTGGAAACACAGCGACAGCAAGCTTGTTTGTTGGAATACTGTTATCACTATGGTAACGTACAGGTTTCAAGAATGTTGTTCCCATCCACCGACTTGTTTACATCTGCTGACTACCGTTGGCTGTGACGTCAATCCTTAACTTGTGGAACGATCTGTATTATCATTCAACAAATTAACCTTCTCAGTCTCGCTCTCCTGCATCCTGCCATGGAATAGACGTACGGTGAATCGATCGGTAGCGACAGTCATCTACGGCAGGATGTGAAGGGCTTAATGCTCTGAATAAAACAACAAGCATGAGTATCATGAATGATACAACCCTGGTTCACTTAGCATTTTGGATTCTCCATCCATTACAATATACCGGTATGCAAAACCTGACATTAGCTTGGGGCTAATTTGAGACAATGAAAGGATGTGTACTTTATGAGGAGAATAACGGATGAGGACAGGAAGGGGTTGAACTTCTAGTAGAAGAATCTAGAGTTGGTTCCTGAGGTTCAGATAGGCACACATGAGTGGAAAACGACAGAAAATGCTTGTGTAACTGATTTCAAACACAAGGATTTGAAATATTCAACAAACTATTACTAACAAAAGTGTAACATCTGAATTACAATAACAATACAAGATTGAACAAAAAACAATAAAATCAACTTGCTTTATGAGCGCCATAAATATTCCAACATGTGGTATTTACAGATGCTCTCAGTAACTTATGCAGGGAGCATATTTTATCAACCCCCCAAAAATCCATCAAATCCCACTTGAAGAAGATGTCAAAGTAACTCCTCATGATTCTTTCAAAATAGTTTTACTTCTTAGTGATTTAAGGAAGAAAAACAAAATCTGCATCCTTCCTCTAATAATAAATAAAAATCCCCAACATACACAGAAAGAAAAAACAAACATGTAAAAGCTACTTCTGAAGATTCTTTACAAGTATTTCTACTTCTTAGCAATTTACATATGACTTCAAAATGACATTTGTGTATACATAAAATTACCACAAGTAATAGGGAGGGGGGGGGGACCCTGAAAATCAACAATCATTTAAACTTATCTTCATAAGATATGAATCTATAATCACAAATACCACAAAGCTATCTTTTCTCTCCGTCATCTCTTCACCATATACCTCATCTCCGCAGGTTTAGATGCATTTCCAGAACTTCCAGTATTTGACATTTAAAGCTATGAACAACAAAGAATAACAAGGATTCATTTCCTAATGCATACCTGGCATATAAACTTATTAAGTGATTTATGTTTAATTTATTTACTGGGAAGTTGTTTATCGTCACGAGAACATCCATCTCTCTGGCTGTGCGGTTAATCGCGAGGGTGGGTGGACGAACGGAAATGTCTCTAATGAAGGCTTAACCAGACCCCGCCCCCACAAAAATCAATGCCTTAAGTGTCCTTTTCCTATAGACTATGGGCTGACACCTGAAAATCACTTGTTTCGTGACCACAATTTCGCACCACATTTTGTCAGCTGTAATATTTTCCTAAAAATATGCAAATACATCTGAAACCACTTGCCAGTCTCAGCTCTTACAAAATAAAAGGAAAATGAATAAAAACTATCCATGATTAGTGTATATGAATATTAGTGAACAGCATGCATATGGACCGTACATGGGCATGCAGGGCCAAGCCACACACACACAGCATGCCCATGTACATATGCATGCATGTTGTGTTGTGTGTACATGTGTGTAGCTTGTCTATGTATGGGAAGTAGACAGTCCACAATGCATGCAAAGTGAGCAGGCTCGTACAATATGATTCAGGTTGGTTGTTGTACATAAATATTGCATGTGTGCTGTAGCCTGTAAACAACATGGATGTGACGTCTGCTACCAAAAAGGTCTTTTGTTGTATGCATTTATGTTCTGATCAAGATGGAAAAGTCATAGTTTTTCAGTCTAGAGTAGAGGATGGTCCAAGTTTCTGACTTGTTGCCTTCGCTAGATCAAGATTTCTGGTTCAAGAGAAGCTGATATTGCAAGAAAGACTGCCAATCAATAATGATACCGTAGTCCGTACGTGCACTGAAATGTGCAATTGTGAAAGATGTGAAAATCAAGTTGCTGACACTGCTGAAGAGCGAGAAGAAGAAGAGGAAGAAGAAGATGAAGATAATGAAGACTCTGATTTTGAGTAAGAAGGAAGGGTGTCATTGTTTGGAAAAAAATCCAGTGAATAAGTTCATTTATCGTTTAATATTTCGACACCTTGTAAATTACGTGTTGGTACATATGTATGTTGTATTAATTGTATTTATTATTCATGTTGCTTTTGTGTTGTAATTTGATGCTCCACAGCTGCAAATGGGATTAGAAGTTGAAATAATAATACATTTGTGATAAAATAGCATAGACTTATATGTTCCACATATCCTTTTCATCATGTGAAATTGTTTTCTTGTGAATTATTCCAAAGGCGAAATGGTAGAAGAAATGGGGGACTCAGATGATATTTTGTGTCATTGAAAAGGATGCAGCCCAGGATTACATTCAGTTTCATAAAACTGTTGTCATTTTGAAGTACATTGCGTTATATTGACAAGAAGTGTTGGGTGATTTTGATGCTGCATTGCCGGGGAAAAGTAATAGCATGGGCTACTAGTATTTGATTTGGAAAGCATTTATCATTTGCTGTACTGTATTTGTGTGTCCCTGATTTTTTCTTGTGCATTTTTCAGATTTTGTTTCTCCATAACTTATTTTCATGCATCCTCATTGAACACCAATCTACTTTTAAAGCGTATTTTTACAAATGACTGTGAAATTGTTTCACTTAAATTCGCTTACTGCTTTAGATTACAGATTGGTGTGTAAATGATTGTTATACAATCATGTGCACTTCAACTAAAATGAACTCAAAAGTATGAGAAATTCCTGTTTATACAATAACTGCAGTTACGTTGTAGGATGTAGTGCAGTATTTCAAAGATACAAATAGGGATTGATTACAAGTCATGTTGTTGCTCATGTGTAAAACTCAATTATGTAACACAGTGAGACGTTCATTTGTAATTTGTGTAGCATTGTATTGAAATTATTGGTCCCTCCTAAGTTCTAGATGAAATGGGACATTTTTCAAGAATGTGAATACGAAAACCAAAAGCAAAGAAAAAATAATGTATTATGCTCAGGGCTCAAATTAATTTTTTGTCCACGGGGGCTCTTCCTAAAAAAAGAGCCCCCGAGAGCCTTCTCACGGGGGCTTTTTTAGTGCTGACGGGGGCTCTTATTTTAATACAAATTTCCATTGAATTGGTACCCATGAAACTCCTAAATTCCTTGTTTTTTATCATTATCATTTATCGTCCACGAACCGCGTAGCGGCCAGGCGATTTTTGTTGTTGCTATTTTGAATCCCCGTAAGACAGTGATGTTTTCCTGACATCTACTAACATGCGGAGCATCGTCCACGAGGCGCGAAGCGGCGATGCGATTTTTTGGTGCTATTTTGACCCCCCGTAAATGACATTTTCCTGGCATCTACTAACGTGCTGAGCATTTTTTTGGTGCTATTTTGAACCCCCGTAAGTGATGCTTTCCTGGCATCTACTGACATCTATACTGTGTAGGTCTGGACACATGATGGTAGGCCTGAGTCGGTACGGTCGATCACACCGGGACCCGACCGTTGCCGTCGGGTCCCGGTTTCGTTTTTTGAGAACCGACGCTCCGAAAAAAATAATGAAATATGTAAGAAATTGCAGTTTTGCACACCACTAAAATCAATCCACCTTAAAACTTAAGTATTTAATTGTTACCAATCATATTCTAGCTCATCCTGAATCAATCCGAACTGCTGATATAAATATGGGTTGCAAAGCAGTTCGCCCCATGGGGTTGTTGTTGCCAGCTGCTAGCTAGCTACTGTACTGGCCGGGTCTCTCGGCAGGATTAATAAATCAGGTTGAAAGAAACATTAATGTTTGAATAATAAAACGGCTTTCTAAAAATACTTCTTTACAACATACCGATCGAACAATTTTTAAAAGACAAAATAGATATTTTTTCTTTGATTTTAAACACCGCATGCTTCTTTTAAAAACTGAAAATTACTTGGTAATCACAAGAAGTTTCGATACGGATAGTTGTTGCAAGGCAAGTTCAGACTAGTCTCGGAAAAATGCGCAGTGCACCTCGTTAACTGTAATGCGTGCCCAAACGAAACCAAACAATGACGTGATCGTAACGAGAAAAAAATCATTACAAACTACGAGAGCACAATTGGAAAGACAACTACTCAAAATTATCGTAAGCAGATACATAACTTGGAGGAAGAATACAATAGTTGTCCAGGAAAAGCCACAGAAATAGTGATAATCGAGGAGAAACTGGGTACATTTTTATCGCAAGGGGCCTGCTGCAAATACTCGAATCCTTTGTTATACTGCTTTTTACCGTAGAGGGCGGTATTTGGTTTCTAGCCTCGTGTTCAATTTAAACACGTGTAGTTCGAGTATTTGCAGGAGGCCCATTCAGATAATGATTGTACCTATAGTAACTCCTTAAATATCACTATTTCTGTGGCTTTTCTTGGACAACTATTGTATTCTTCCTCCAAGTTATGTATCTGCTTACGATAATTTTGAGTAGTTGTCTTTCCAATTGTGCTCTCGTAGTTTGTAATGATTTTTTTCTCGTTACGATCACGTCATTGCTTGGTTTCGTTTGGGCACGCATTATACAGCTAACGAGGTGCAGTGCGCATTTTTCCGAGACTAGTCTGAACTTCCCTTGCAACAGTTATCCGTATCGAAACTTCTTGTGATTACCAAGTAATTTTCAGCTTTTAAAAAAAAAGCATGCGATGTTTAAAATAAGAGATAAATATTTATTTTGTCTTTAAACAATTATTTGATCGGTATATTGTCAAGAAGAATTTTTTAGAAAGCCGTTTTATTATTCTAACATTCATATTTTTTGACCCGATTTATTCAACCTGCATGAATCAAAATGGCTGCTCGAATGTTGTCTTTCCATTTTTGCTCCAGTTTTTTTACTTTTAGAGGCACGATAATGGCACTAAAAATCGCCAATCATGGATGAAAAAAATGTCAAGTGGGAAAATATACCGATCTGAGGCGAGGTATGCATGTGTTGATTTATTTGATTGATAAAAAGGTCACTTTTAAGGGACATACTGATGATATGCGCTTTTTATAGAGGCAAGTGACAAATCCTGCGAGCTGATTTCGGGACACCGGGTCCCGATCGGTGCAAGGCCGTCGGGACCCGGTTTATGAAAATCCCGACATGACTCAGGCCTACATGATGGCATTTTTCTATGCACATCACATTTTCACTTGGCAGCCCAAGGGGGAGGAGGAGGGGGGGGGGTAGGAGGGTTAAACCCCCTAAACCGCCTAGATCCGCCCCTGCAACATCTTTGGTCTTGTTCTTCTTCTCGATATTGATTTACTGGTCGAGGTACATAATTTTGCTGGTCTTTTAGAATCACCAGATTTCAGAGGATTCACTCTTTTCACAACGAAAAACTTCTGCATATTTCAGTCTTTGCGTGATCGTCTCCAGCTAGCAGCTCCAGCAGATATTGGGCGTCAGCGTGCAAACCTGTACTACCGGCGCAGTATAGCCACTGCTGACGGCCACACAATATAGTGCGAGCTTCCGTTTTTTGTATCGGTAATACTCGTAGAGATGGGAGAGATAACGCCATCTAAGTTCAATTTCATTGGTTTAAGGTTTTAAAATTGATATTCAATATTGTGTTAAAGTTATATCAGAAAAGATAATCTTTATTTTATAATTCCACGGGGGCGATTTTTAATTTTGCAATCGCCCCCGTGAGCAACCTGACGGGGGCGATAATTATGGAGCTCACAGGGGCGAATCGCCCACCGCCCCCGTGTATTTTGAGCGTTGATTATGCTTATTGTAACTTGAAATGTAAGTACATACATTGTACACTTTATGTCTGAGAGGAAAGTCAACACATGTATTTCTTATTTTTCTTTATTAATCATCAGGAGGATGTGTAAGATGATCAGATAATGACAACCGTTCCTAAATGTAGGAGGGCACCAACCGGTGGTATGATTTGGACCTGTGCAATAAGAATATCCAGTATGCTTTTTTATTCTATATGTTAACCTATCTATGTATAGGACTTGTTTACACGTATACAATCCAGCTACTGTATACGACATGAACACATACTTTTTATGCTAAGATCTGTATATTTCAGAAAAGTTTTTTGTCAAAATTTATGTAAATATCCTCACTTACAAGTGATTATTAGTGTTTTCACTTGGCAATATGAGTATCTGGTTTGTGAGGTGTTTTTTTCTTCTTCACGTATAAGTATGCTAAGCATTGCAAGTATGGAAATTGAAATGCAGTGAACAGTGCAGAGTGCCAAACAGACATCCGTAAAAGACATGTTATCACTTCTCCAAACTTTTTTTTTTTTTTTGGGGGGGGTGGAATATTTTCAACCATTTGAAGTTTATCATCTTTGCTCTTTGCAAAAGTTTTTTTTTCTTCTCTCTGTTGAACTATTATTGATAGGACACTAAAACAAGCAAATATGAATCATCATTGTCAAGTATATTACATGTAGTCATGTAGCACTGACATAAAAAGAAATGATTTTGTTTGTAGAAGAAATTTGAATGCATGCCCCAAACTCATAAGTCTTGTGAGAATTAAAAATGCTAAATGAATGTGTAAATAAATCAAAGTTTAATGTGCCTTGCCATATACAGTGTATGTTAGTATCAAGTCTTTTATAGGGTGTAATATACAAGAAAGTTGCTAGTGTTTGTGAGTGTTTTGTTTTTTGTTTTTTGTTTGTTTGTTTGTTTGAGTTAATGTGTGAGCGATAGGGTGTGAAGATGTGTGCGAATTAGTGTAGTATTCCCAGACATAATATTATACATGTACCGACTCGTAACGCCAAAATTAATACAAGAAAGTTGCTGGTGTTTGTGGATGTGTTTTGTTTGTTTTTGTTTGTTTTTGTTTGTTTGTTTGTTTGATTGTTGAGTGAATGTGTCGACAAGATAAATTGGATTACTTTGAGAAAAAAAAACATTGTCATTACACAACCAAAAATATAACTTTCCCTCTCCTCCGTTTCATGCTGTGAAAACAAGTGGACAAATATATGCATAAATTTGCATATTTTATCTTCATTATTTTAATACTTGTAATAAATACATAATAACATCTATATATTTCAAGGCTTAAATTATAAACTGCATTAATCTCAACTCAAATTATCTTTTTACATATAAGAAACAACTTCAAGAACGTGTACATAAGCCGAAATCACATTTTTGCATGAATTAGCATAAATTACCAAATATCTCTTTTATTTGTAGTTTTTGGGGTTGGCAAGTGGAAAAATCAAAATCAGCACCAAAAAGTACCCCAGAAACAAGTAAAAGTGTGTGGTTCGGATTTGTGGACCACGGAATTGAAAAATGGCTCACATTTTCAGAAGTCAGCCCACAGTCTACTAGGAGATTAGATGGAAACACTTTGAAGGAAAGTGCACTGGCCACATTATTTTATCTACCTTTATCTTTTTCTAGAGAATGATAACCCAAAGAGTTGTTAAGATGGAGGAAGATGTGGGTGGATAAATAAAGCAGGTAAATGAAAACAGATGAATATACACTGGTCAGAGTCGTGATTTTTCATTAAGGTGCTCATCCATATAAACAGTTCAAAATGGAAATTACTTATCACAGACTGTTCGTCAACAAGTAGCCGACCTACAACAACTACTGATGTCCAATTTATTGATGCACTTACACCGTCCGTATACAATACCATGACCTCTTGAATGAATCATCGTCCATTCACTATGACTAATTTTTAAATAGCAAATCTGTGATCTTCAAGCTATGTCTAGCTTCTGAGAGACAGATGGAATGAACTCACAAGGAGTTAATCCCTCTTTTCTCAGTATTGTACAGGTACTACCTTACTATACATTCATAGTTTTGCCTATATTCTGTCATACTGTACTTCATGCAAATTTATAGGTCTTATATTCCACTTTTTTGTTTTTTGTTTCATAATTTTAGAAGTTCTCAAACTAGGCCAATCCAACCCTTGTAAATACTTCATTGGTATGGAAGCAGAAATATTCAGAGACAAAATCCAATTACTTATCGTATGACTATATGTATATGAGACTCGTATAGCTACCGTTATACGTTGAATGCTGGTAGGTTGAATGAGGGGCTAGATGGGTACAATGACATTTGTAAGGTGTGACACCATGCTGCTACAGAACAGCAGTAGGCCATACCAAACAACAACCAAAGATATACCTCCCTCTCTCTCTCTTTCTCCCTTCCTCCCTCTCTCTCCCCTCTCTTTCCCTCTCTATCCACCCCTTCAACCCCCCCCCAAAAAAAAAAAATCCCATCACCTTAAAAAAAAATCTTCCTCGCTTTCCACCTCCTTTTTTGCTCTACCCCACATTCTATTCTTTCTAATTCCTTCTGGTTCCCTTTCATTCTTTTTCTCTTCATCTTTCTTTATCATTATTGCCCTTCTTTGAAAGGTTCCTCTGTATAGATCTATTTCAAATATTATATCTGCTCTCTCCCCCTTGCTTCCTCCCCTTTGCTTCCTCTCCTTTGCTTCCTCCCCCTTTCATTCCCCTCCCCATCACCTTCTCTCTTTGCATCTTCCTCTTTTGTTTTCTCTCTCTCTCTCCTTGTCTCCGGATGACTCTCCATCACAAACAAAAGGTCATCAAGATGCTAATGGCTTCTGGGCAAAATACTTTCAATGGTCTCACTACATAAACAACATCATCACGAGTAAACTAGTTGTAGAGTGCGAACACTGTACTTAGGATTGAATAAATAGTAGCATCATCTAGTTTTGTTTTCTAACGTCAAATGTGTGAGTAGGTGTGTATGTTTGTTTTTATGTGCACTGATACTGTGATGAGGGTGGATGCGTTTTGAATAATACACATTAACACATTTCCTGCCATCAATAGTTTTTCAGAGAATCCATTAAATTCCTTTCGTTGAACAACATAAACAAACATAAAAACCATTTGTCATGCAGAAAAACATCCTGTTTTCATAAGAGAAGTGCACAAAATATGATAATGATAACCTTAGTTACATCGCTCAAGTTACGCTAAGGAAAGCTTACCGGTATATTGCTTCTTGAAATTGAAAGCACGTCATCGGACAACATCACTGGACTGTGGACCACAAGGTCTGCAGTTCGAGTCCCGCCGCGGCACTAATGTCCTTTGGCAAGGAATTGATCTACATTTGCCACACTCAACCCAGGTGATGTAAATGGGTACCTAGAAGGAATTAATTCCTTGAAATGCTTGAGCGCCGTAATGGCAGAGCGCCGTAATGGCAGCCATGCTAGAGCCAGGGTAATAATCGGGAGCGCCAGGAGTGTCAAGTCTGACAGATATGAGCGCTATACAAGTACCCACTATTATTTAACAACAAGTTAATGCCCTTTTGGTTCTAAAGAGACAACAGTCAGGTTAGCCGCTGCACATACATGTATGGTCAACCAGACAAGAGATCTGATCAAGTTCATTCCTAATCACATCATCCACATCAACTCTCCCTCTGTTTACATGCTCTTCAGACTAGACATAAGGCCTGTCACCATCAGCTCGAGTTTGCCAAATAACCCGCTATTTTCAGACTCGGGATATTATCCCAAATCTCGAAATTGCGCTTTCACCAGACCGATATGCTCATCACAAACTAGCTCGGACAGGTGCAAATTAGCCCGCTATTTGGAAAACTGCAGGATATTTTGGAAATGAGACCAAGATTTCTCTGGATATTTTCTCTACTGATTATCCCGCTAATTGCAACTGCTGGCTGATGAAGACGCAAATTAACTGGCTATTTCGCAATCGGGGTGGTTAAAATAGCGGATTATTTGGCAAACTCGAGCTGATGAAGACAGGTCTCTACTGAAAAGGAGTGCATTAGCTTGCACCACCGGTGAAGTCAGAAGCTTTTTGGGTGTAATGACATTTCAGAGGCACGATGGTTGATTACCGGTAGATGGTGTGTAGCGGACAACTCCCTGCATTCCTCGTCCTACACTGGTCATGAATCAGATGGTCATGTGACACAGATGGTCATGTGACAATGCTGATCCAACATGAGCTCCCGCTGGAACAATAGTTCCAGGCTTGAATTCATTAAAGATATAGGGTTAGGATTAGGGTTTGGGTTTGGGTTTTTGGCAAGGTTTAGGATTTGGTTCAGGGTTAAAGTTGGGAATTCTGTTACTGTAGGAAACAGACAATGGAGCCATCGTCACAGGAGGATGAACATGCATCATACTACTGAGACAACACATAACAACGTAAACCCGTTAAGGGCGAGATATGCCTGCTTCTAACTATTTATTACAACTCCTTCTCCTCCATCTTTCAACAAGACAAGAGATTGCACAGGAGCAAGCATATTACTTTAAAATAAAAACCCATTTTCTTTATTACTCCCCAGGGAGCAAAGTATGTGCACTATCATGTGCGGATGAGCAATTGAATCCACTGACTGGGGTAATAATTATCACAATGTAAAACGCTTTAATAGAAACATAGCATTAAGTGCTATACTGTACAAATGTTACTAATACTGGTAATATTATTAGATTTTAGGTTACTCACTACTCCCACTTAAATAAACAGGAAAATGTGTTTTCGATCGTTATTATGTAGGTAGGTGCATGTAGGCAGTGACACATAGGTCTTGTAATGCTTAACACAAGAACTAAATGCATCATTAAGACAAAAAGAAGACCAGATCGGGGCGCTTCTCACCACCTTCGCTGAAAACACTTCAACAGGTCACAGAGAAGCTAGGTCACAAACAAATCTGCAATCAGTATCACACTGAAATATATACCTGTTTATGTCCATGGTTCCATATTCATGAAGAGAGTAGTCAAGAATCAAGATTACTGCTACTATTTTGAAAACAAACATGCATCTTTGTTGCATCCCCTTTTGACCCATCTGAGCTCTCCTCCGACTTCTTTTCATCTCAGTTTGTATTTATTTTTTCTTCTTCAAAATCTTGCAGTCTTCTTTCTTTAGGCTACATCTTATCACAAATATTGAAAATATTGTGAATGGACTAGGAGATGCACGCCCCAAGCACAAATGAAATCTGCTAACATTGCCAGAGGTCTTTACTCTTGTCATAATCAGATCATAGTTTCAGAATGTATTATAAGAAGGCATTGATATTTGATAACATTAAAGTAATGAAAAAAATGGCTCTGGAGCCTAGGGCAACAGAAATCTAAAATGGGAATGCTTTGAAAGTATACTTTTTTGCAGTATTTTGTCATTGCTAAGCAATTTAAGACTGGCATCAATATTTCATTGATTGCATGAGCAAAAATTTTTGTGTTTATAAATCAGGAAAAATGGTGCAAGTTAAATCATCGCCTTGTTTGATTCTTGAAAAATACAAAGTAGTTGTCTGCATCTGGCTATTAAACAAAAGGACTACCACTTCTCTGCAGCCATAAAGGCATTAATTTATGTACTTTAAAAACCAACATTTTCATCAACCTTTGTATACACATTTGTAACATTAAGAAGGCATATAGTGGGATTGATTCTAATTACTTTCATTCCTCTCAAATTGCTGATTAACTCCTTAAGGTAATCTCCACAGAGCATTGTCATCTTTCATGAAGCAATAAAATAAAAGTATAGAAAATCAACATGCAACATCCCTAGAGAAACATCAAATATGCCAGGAAAACACGGATAAATAACATCCCCCTGCAATTGCAAATCTTGCAAGAAATCTTGAATTTAAAGTGAAGAATGAAGGGGGAAAGCGGCTCGGAGGACGTGCAGGTTCTCCATGCTGTTTAATCCAATCTTTCAAGACTCATTTAAGGTCTGAAAAACATGTCTGAAATCTGTTTGGTGAGCTGGAATGAGATGAAGAACATCGTATTGATCTTGAAAATTGGTTCAAGACCAAGTGTTCCAGAGCTTGTAACTCCTTCATTCAGACATGCCTGTTCATGGGCAATGGGGGCAGCCTCCCATACCCCCTCCTACTAAAAGTCTCTCAAGACTCAAAGAGGAGGAAGACAGGTGGAAGAAATATAGGAAACAGAACGGAAACAGAGCAAAAGAGCAGCGAATCAGCACACGCTCCATGAGTACATGACTATTATGAACATTGCAAGTCATTTTTAAGCTTTTTTTTTATGGGGTCTTCACGTTGGATCCAATTGTCTGGTTACACAAACTTGGGTGAAAACATTCCCCATATTCATGAAAAGTAGGAAAAATCTACTTTTAAGATATTTCAAACAAAATTTCTTTGACACACAAGTCTAAGGAAGTCATTTCAATCACTGATTTTTTTTTTGTTGATTTTTTTAATTGGTTGGTTTCAATAAAGGTGATGGAAATCGTAATAATGATTAATATTATTCATCTGCTAGTAATTCAAACAGGAAATACAATATAAACAAAACTGCTGAAACCCTACCCCAAGGTCCAAGTACATGTAGGACTTCAGGTTTATACAAATCACATGTTTGACAACGCATCTAATGTATAAGAAACACATAATCCATGCCAGGAAGCAGAGTCTTTTCTTTAATCCACCAGTATCAAATCAGGTCATAGAGGCATTTTTTCCAGTTTTACTCATATTTTAGAGTTTTGGCAGGAGTTGCTAGGCAACTACTCATAAAGATGACAAAAATGGAAAAAACAGAAAAGCTGACCTCTGGAGTGTGTTTTTTTTTAATTGCTGGTCAAATATCATCATTTTTTTTGTGTGTGTGTGTGTGAATGCTCGCTTTCAAAACACCGGTGAATTAATAACAGTTTCGGGTAACGTTTCTCCTCGCTTTCGTGCAAATGCATGGAGAGCAACGACAAGTGGCGCATGTACACAACTCACCCAAAAATCTGAATCATCAAACACTGACGTTTTTCATGGGTTTTATCAGTAATGTGTTCAAAAAAAAAGAAGATAAAAGAAATCATTCCATTCCCTTATAGAACCTACATCATCGACTCAAAATGGGAAGGAAAAAACAAGAGGAAAACAAAAGCGGAACACAGCTGGTAAATTTCAATGTTTGTTTAGTGCTCAGATCCGTTTCTGTCCAGAGGAGTAGACTGAAAGATGTCTGAGGCCTACATCTGTCAACCGGTCACTCCAGGACACTGTCCAGAACAACCAATCTCTCTGACCACACTGACCTAATATAACGCACTAACAAAACACACTGGCCAAAGAATTGGTAGAGCAAAGTAGAGGAGGTCCTTCTGAATTGGTTTACTTCACCTCCTGACAGACAATAAATGCTTACATCGTCTGTTTGAAGCCAGAAGGGTGCTAACTCATATACTTTATCACAGAGATAGCGCCCTTTTGGCTCTGAGCAGACGATATCTAAAATGGTTTATTTTCAATAACCCCATGTATAACCCTCCTTGTTTCCGCTCTCAGCACCGATGCAGAGACAGTTTGGAGCGGGACGGAATTAAACTTCTCTGGTTCTAATCATCATCTCTGACCTCTCGCTGTTCTGGCCCAGATTCAGACCATTTCTTGTTGATTTTGATAATGATACTAATAATGCAATGCCCAATTAGATAATGGCCAAAACAATATCTCCTATTTAGCTTATTTCCGCTGAATTATCGGGAACAGTTCGAAGAAATCAATGTTTTCTGACGATTTCCTATAAAGCATGAGAACTTGATCTTGACACATCTGTTTCTAATTCTCTTTTTCTCAATATCCCACCCCCTCATTCTGCCTCCCCAAATCTCAATCCATAAGTTCCTTTTCCTATGTTAACTATAATTTCTTGCAGAAGCCTGAGACTTTTCAATTAAATTCATCTTTTTCTCCCTTTACCCACGTCTTACAAAACAAATCTTACTTTTAAAACTATGATCCATTAAATTTCCTTGTTAAATCTATCTGTCACTTTTTTTTCTCTTTCCCTGTCAAAAAATTTTCTCCCCATTTTTATGCTGGTCTTTCCAAGTAGCTGCAATATTTCTGTATGAAGTTGATGCTTGTTAGTTAACTTCAAGTATTAACAAATCCTAACTTTGTAGACAAATTTTCACTGAATAAAATATTATTTAGGCTATTCTTTCCAGATGGTTAAGTCTCAGATCCCCTTCAGATTTGACTGCTTAAGCTGCCTAAAAATGTATGCAAATATTATTAATTTCTTTTCAAAATCATTCAAAAGGAATTATGCTTTTATTTTGTGTATTTTCAGAAGATAAATAGAACATCTAATTTGTTCAAACTCGGATTACATGTTGTTTGAGATGTGAAGAAAATACTTTTTCCTCCCTTTTGGGGGGCTATGAAGATTAAGACCTGCTAATACCAAACCAAATCCACTTGTATAATAACCTAAGATTGGGTATGGATACAAAAATATATAAAAAAACATATCACTGTCTAAACCAAACACTAAGAAATCAATATATTATCCATCTGCATCAAAACGACCATGATTGGCATACAACAGCTCTAAGAGATCAACTATTACCATGCTAGTGTCTTGAAGACGAAAGAATGTCAAAACAAGACATTTTTCTCCAACTAATTGCATTTGTTGTGACACAGACAAAGCCATGAACCCAGGAGTTAGCTGTCAATCATTTAGGCATGTCATGTTGATTCACAATTGATATTCATAGAGCCTACTATTCTTATGCAGAACAGATTGTTTTTCACCATTTCACAGCATGCCATAGGGGCTTGTTCACACTCGATGGATAAAAACGGCCCGAAAATAATCGCCGCGAAAAAATGAAATGATAGAAATATTGTCTGTTTCATAATCCTGTTTCCTATAACAAAGAGATGAGCGAGTATGTTTGGGGGCCTTTGTTCTTTTTCCACCACCCCCAGCCATTTATTTATAAATATTGTACATATATAAAATAGTTGATTTTGTTGTGGCAGTTTTTGTTGGGCGGTCCCTATACAGGTTTGACTGTATACCTGTTTCAATAGGATTGTAAAAAGATACCCAGGTTACTTCATCATTTGTGAAAAAGTGTAATAAACTACATGTAATACAGCTTACACAAATTTTTTTTTTTGTGTGTAAATGCTACCTTACTCTACTCTATATGATAAATATTCATTATATGCCCTTTGCTTTATCTTGTGTGAGTGCGTGCGTGGGTGTGCGTGTGTCTAAACTATTCATAATTCTGTTAAGTATATCATTACATATTTAGGCCTCGGTAAGTTCCTTTATATTTTGATACAATTTGTTATTGTTGTTGAATTTCTTTATACCTTTACTGCATTGCTATGTTTATAGGTTGTTTTTGTATGTTCTTATTGTCATTTTTATTGAATTATGGAAAAATAGATTGAATTATACATGAAGGGGTAATCCCCTGGCTAGCTAAGAAATGGATTAGAGTATCATAATGGATTAGAGTGAATTTCTCGGAAATAAATAGTGGTTTCTTGTTTTCAGTCAAAGGGATTATACTGCTCTAAGTCAGATTATACAGCTGATAACAAACAAGTGGGTGGTGAAATTGCGCTTGAAGATTGAAAATTGAAGGAAAACACTTAAAATGATTTAAATGTTTGCTTTTATTGGCAAAAGGGACAACAAACAGAATATTCTGTATAATGTGAACAAATGTATGGAATAGTATCTAAATAATATGATGCAGAAAAGAAGATCAATTTAAGGAGGGCATTTAATGAACATAGGTAGAATCGTTCCTTTTCCTTTGATTTGCATTCACCTGATGTTGGAGATTCAAATATTATTAACCAAATTGATTTTCCTCATAGGTTTAAAGTGGAATTATCTCTAGTTCAGTATTCATGAAATTATAAACAACATAGACAATTATAACTAATATCATATACAGGCCTAGATGTTGTTCAGTTCAATGTTTTTCCCTTTATCTTCAAATAATACGACAGTCATTTCATTTTTCAATAGAGCACCCTGGACCCTCCATGCCCCGTTCCCCTACTACTGGTATACACCAGCACCCAACACCCTGCGGATAAGCCCTCCTGCCAATCTTTCCACAGCGTAGCACCCTTCTCAATCACCACTGGTATGGTGTCCACTCATGGTAGATTAAACATGATTCCTCTCTCTGTCTCTCTCTCTCTCTCTGTCTCTCTCTCTCTCTCTGTCTCTCTGTCTCTCTGTCTCTCTCTGTCTCTTTCTCTGTCTCTCTCTGTCACTCTCTCTCTCTCTTAGATCATGTTATCACTACTTCTACAATGGATGGGTCAAGTTCGTCCCATGAAAGCTCTCTCATCATTGGCTAAAAACTCTGGTTTAGTCCCCAGTAAGCACTATATCAGCCAATCAATCATCACCTCTCAAGGATGTTCTCATTTTCTTCAATCGCTGAATTGAGCACCTTTTACAAAGAAAGAATAATTCACTTTATCACTTTGTAATCGAATCCAACTCTAGAACTGTTCACCATCCCTGTGATAAAACCCATGCTCATCATCAAGTTTACCATTATTTTCCTTTGTGATTTGTTGTAGTAATAACACCATATAAACAAGTAATGACCCCTTTCAATCATCGGTGTTCACCCACCATCTTACATCACTCAATCACACCAATCTTCTTCACACCTTCATTGATTCTGAAGGTCAAGGGTCAAGTTCAAGATCTCTACCTACAGGACAAGCTGGTGGCTAAATAGTACTCACTGGTACTCGTTTGTGGTGAGCGTCTTCAAATAGAAATGGAAATATTGAGGGTTTTTAAGGGCAATCCAACCTTTGATCGTTTGAATGAAATCAGAAAAATAAGAGAAACAGAATGGCAAAGTTTGAACTAAATCAGACCAATAATATAAGAGTTATGAATGTTTTAAATATGAGATCACCAAATCTTTGAGAAAGTCACATTGGGAAGTTGTTAGTAGATTGTGAGTCACTGACAACTCCCTTTTTTTCCTCCAATTTCATTCAAAATTTCACCAGTCCGATTCTCTGATTTTCCTGCTTTCTTTTAGAGTAGTTTTCTATAAAGGAAGGATTTTCCATTAAGACACCTGCCTATAGAGTATAGGACAAGCCGTCAGTTAAAAAGTACTCACTGGTATTGGTGTAGGACAATGATAGAATCTTTCTGGAAATAGGGAAGATTGAGGGTTTCAAAGATCTTTGCCAGTAACTTCAGTACAAGACGTGTTGTCAAGTAAATAGCGTGCTTTGGCACTCATCAAGGGCAATAGTAAAGCTGCTGTTGGTGTAAAAGGGGGAATTTTCAGGGCTTTAAACTACTGATTGGTGATTAATAGATTCCCTCATTCCAATAGAGACTAACCAGTTTCTGTAGATAATGGGTTACATATATCTCTTTCTCTGGCATATACAGCAGCCAGCTTATATATATATAGAAAACAATACATTTATATTTGGTAGTAGCATCAACCTATATTTCAACATAATATCAAACGGAGCTGTCCAAAGCTACCTAAACAATTCAACATATTTTCATCCAAATGACTAATCTCGTTGTCGGGCTGTTGATGTTTCATTGGCAATGTCAGATCGCACCTCTCTATAGTATGGAAGAGAGGGGTGTAAACACATGTGATTGATTTCATAACACTCAGCAATGTAGACTGGAATGTTTTCATATGGAATTGTTTGCACAATTCTTAAAATCTCGAGGAGTAGGGGCCTTGGAGGAGAGGGCGAAGGTGCCCCCACCTTGACAAACCCAACAGAATCGGCCCTGAACTTGTTTATTCGAACGTCAAGACGACAAGGCTTAAAACTCACTTCACACTTCTGTTCACAGTCCCTGACTGTTGGACAGGATTTAGGATTTAACGGAACGTCAGCCCCGCTAAGCCATCCCCTCTGCCCCTGTTGTCCTATGAAAATGAGTGGAATGTTGGGCAAACGCTTGGTTCCAGATGGTTGCCTCTGACAGGGGACATGAAAGCGAGAGCGGAATCAACCTCTGGAAGATCGAGGGACAGAAGGACACCAGCATCGCACCCCTTGTCAATCAAACATTCACATCCCAATGTCACGAGGAATCAAAACATACAGGCCAGCAATGAGACAGATACACACACAGTCACAATTTTTTTCTTCAATCAGTCTTTGTATACTGCTTAAAGATAAAGACCAGTTATGGTCATGCGATTGCATTGTGAAAGAAACGTTGTGGAATCGATCAGAAAAGGTTGATCATCTAGCATATAAGTATTTGTGTGTACTGCAAGGTTCTGGAATCATCAAAATGATAAGAAATTTGGCCCAGTCTTGGTAAAGTTACAAGTACTATACACAGAAAGATGTATATGGGACTACACGACACGTGCGCGACACATGCGTTATATATATCAGGTCCTAATAGATATAATAATTTACCAAATATATCAATTAGTAGGCGGTTTCTCAGCAAAATTTGTATGATCACATATTATTCAAAACATATTCTTTCACATGATTGGTAATAAGAGCTTCCATTTCATTTTTTGAAGGGGGGGGGGGGCTTTTCCAAAACTGATCTTTACCTTTAACCATCACATAATTACAGTCAGATACTAAAGATACATGTATTACTCCAAAAAAGAAAATAAATGTTATAGGTGACTGTGATAATCAAAATGGTGAACAGAATATTCTAAGGCAGCAAAAAAATCAACAGCATCGATGGACTATTTTGGACAGTGCACAATTCTACACATTTAGAGAATTAAAAACAAAACTTTGAGTTGAGACTTTTATAAATATTTTCTCCTTTCCAAATAAAATAAAATAATGGATTAACAAATAACTTTAATATCTGCACACCCTGTAAAGTACTCAAGATATCATCAATGAAATCTTGATTTTATATGTAACAAGCATATAAAAAGGACTCAAATCAAAGTTTTGTTTTTAATTCTCTAAATGTGTAGAATTGTGCACTGTCCAAAATAGTCCATCGATGCTGTTGATAAAAACATCTCTTCTGCTTTCAAATGAAAACTGACTGGTTGCAAGAGCAGGAGATTTTTTTTTTATCGCTCTACTCCATCTCACTCTGATTCTCATCATCATCAAGCTTTACATCCTCCAACTCAAGGACACGGTTAACATGGAATGCAGATCCACAGCGTCAAGTCTTGTGTCAGGTAACATAAGAACTTGTTTACGCTTCAACAACTCAACGCTCACATTATGCATGTGTAAACGCGCTCCTCCTGCCTCTCTTTCGTTGTTGGTACGAGGGGGAAAATGTGACGCCTTGCCCGCTGCCTCACAACTCAATGAGTGCGGAATTTCTGGGAAATGGGTGACAGAATAAATACCACAGAAGCTTATGCATCACGTGTTGACTCACAACTTTCTTCTCTCTGCCACATGTTCAGCAATTGAGAGCAATCAGATCCTATCTTTAGATGGGAAAACAAAAATTTAAAGTAAAATAAAAATATAGTTTGAATAAAACTGTAAGCCATACTAAAGCACAACAAAGCATTAATACTTTTTGTATTTCATATTTCTATATGATGATGATAACGATGACAACGAAGACAACGATTACGATAATGATGTTGATGATGTTAATGATGTTGATGATGATGATGATGATGGTGATGGTGGTGGTGATGATGATGATGATGATGATGATGGTGATGATGATCACGATAATGATATTGCCTTAATATCAAATTTTGTGTACCATTGAGCATGCCGATTTCCTGGATCAGCATTACCTGGCTGCTCTGACATCTCTGACTAATGAAGAAACTTGCCTAACATGACAGACAGCTAGTCATTAAAATAAACATCACCCAAGACAAACATCACAATTAGTTGTGGAAATGAAGCCCTTCTATTCAGCAAACATTCCTAAGTAGTATTGAAACAGGGTATCACAACCACTTCTACTGATGCAACAACAATTTCTTTTGAGTACACTCTCGTAAGTCTGGTTACTAATCAATGCAGAAGCCCTGAAAGTGCCCCATCCACCCCCCCCCCCCCCATAATATTTACCAGACCAGTAATAGCATGTGGCCAGAAAACATCCATACACCAACTTCAGCAATCTCACAACAACACATCATCTCCGAGAAATAGAGAGAGCGAAAAAAAATGACTTTCATTTCCTCCTATCAACTCAAATAAATGAACATTACTTCATTCAGGAGCGCCAGAGGGCATAGATTTCATGTCAATGTGACGGTGGATTACAAACAAGTCCGAGAGGGCTAACGATGGTTCCGTTTACACTCACAAGTACATATCCATTCCTCACTTTGTAAGGCACATATTGAGAACAGAAATTGTTTGCAGACTTCCTCCAAAGTAGTTTACAAAATTTGAAAATGGAAAGAACTTAGGTTCAAGGTTAGCTGCATTTACATTGCGACATTCAGGTGTTTTGTCGGATGTTGCTAGACGAAAAATCCAAATTAAATGATCCACTTTTTCAGTGTTGTTGTTTTTTAAAGCAGGAAAACTTACAAGCAAAGCAAACATATATTGAGCACAAATAGTCTCTAATGGTTTTTTCCAGCAGTGTTACTGGCAGACAAAAAAAAAGATGGTTTCTCAAAATGGTTTTGGGGCCGTGTAAATTCTTAGATATCAACAATATGTGGTTTGAAATGTGAGTGTTTTTATCATCATTTTCATTTATTTTTTTCTTTCTTCTTTTCTAATAAGTACTGTCTGACATTCAAGATAAATGACTCACAAACCAAACAGCGGTGATACAAATATGAGCGTGGTTACAATATGGTGATCTGTTTACTTTTATGAGAACTTTTCCTCCTGAAATTTATTACCGATTTCCAGCTATTGCAACCCCAAAACTACAACAAGTCTGATTCATGCATTTCTGATGATTTAAACCATCCTTTTGCTTAGAGAAGTCTTAAGAGAAGATGCGCTCCCTTACGGTTCACAAAAAAGCTGTGTAAATGGCTTCTTGACCACATCAAAAGATGCGAGAAAACAGCATGACGTCTGAACAGTCAACTTGTTATTGTTTGCACGAACACCCAACATCTCAGAGAGTTGTCTCACTAGGCCTGTCTACATCAGCTCAAGTTTGCCACATTACCCACTATTTTAAAGAGAAGGTTGAGTTCTGGGAAGAGGTGAAAAATAATTTGTGAGCATTACTCATTCTTATTATGCAAGTGTGGAAGAACATCAGTTAAGACATGTTCCCTGAAAAGCATGGCTCTTCAAATGCCTTCATATTCTAAATATGCATGTAACATCGTAAAAATCGGGGGGCCGGCCTTTTACGCCACGTGTTCGTGTAGTCCCATATACATCTTTCTGTGCAAGTGTTTGTAACTTTACCAACACTTGGCCAAATTTCTTATCATTTTGATGATTCCAGAACCTTGCAATACACACAAATTCTTATATGCTAGATGATCAACCTTTTCTGGTCGGTTCAACACCGTTTCTTTCACAATGCAATCGCATGACCAGAACTCAACTTCATCTTTAACTATCCCGATCACAAATTAACAAAAGTGAGTCTCTCTCTCTCTTCTCTCACTTTTTCTCTCCTGTTTCTCTCAAGTGACTCTAAGACCCCGTTCTCACTCACTTTGAAAGTGGTCTTAGTTAGACCGCTCCAGAGGAACGGGTCTTGAGGAACGGTTTGCGAGCGTTCACACTTCGAGCAGTTTTTTTATGGCTCAAACCGCTCCACGAGTCAAAGTGGTCTTGTTGCTATGGCAGCTCAGGTCAGCAGGTCAATTTTTTCGTGCGCGGAATACAAACCGTATGTACCGTACTACATGTTTCGCACCGAAGGCCACTAGCTCACTTCCGTTCAAAGTACGCTTCCGTTCACATTGCACGTTAGAGCGCTCCAAACCGCTCTTAATAAGACCCGCTCCTCAAGACCACCTCCAGAGGTGGTCTTCTGGAGCGGTCTAGAAGTCCACTTCCTGGACCACTTTGACCGTTCTCACTCACCTAAGAACCGCTCCTGAGGAACGTGTCTTAGTTAGAGCGCTCCAGAGCGCTCCAACGAAGTGAGTGAGAATGGGGTCTAACTCTCTTTGGCCATCATGTCTTTTTTCTGTCCTGCTCAAATTTACCCTGTCTCTTCCTGTTGATATTTCTCTGTCCATTCTTTTATATTTCTCTCTCCCTCTCTCTCTCTCTCTCTTTTCTCTCTTTCTCTCTCTCTCTATATCTAGATGTATTCCCTCAAGCATCAAGTCAGCCTCTGCTTTCAACTTCACAAGAATCCATTGCCCCACATCACCATCAAGTGATTCAGTATCATGTCATGTGATTGGCGTACTAAAGCCGGTCTCCATCACTCTCTCTCTCTCTCTTTCTTTCTCTCTCCATCTCCCCCTTCACCTCCCTCCATCCCCCCTCTCTCGCTCTCTCTTTGTCTCCCCACCTCACTTCTACTCTGACTCCTGTTCATCCTAAAGGTCAACAATGTTTGCTACTGCACTTTTCAATTTCAATTTACCAATTCTCCCTTTCAATGCAATCCAATAAATACAGCCATTTCCTATATCGTGAACAAGAGAGTGAGAGAGAGAGAAAGAGAGAAAGAAACAGAGAAACAGAGAGAGAGAGAGAGAGAGAGAGAGAGAGAGAGAGAGAGAGAGAAAAAAAAAGAGGGAGCATCAGGAATGGACCTGCTGCACAGAGATTGATGGCCAATAGAGGGCAAACAATTTGATGATGATTGTACGTGAACGTCCGGCTTAAGACCAGTCCACCATTTCAAAGTCAAGTGGAATAGTTTACATTGAAGATGGCATGCACGCATCATGGACTGCTTGTACTCTTGTTTGGCCTGAATTTGAAATAGATAGTCTCTTCTATTTCTGAAGTCAACCCTAAACAACCCTCAACAAAAATGAAAGAAAGACACTGTAAGAAAAGCCAGTACAAAAACTAAGAATTTCACTTTGTGTCAATGAAGTGTTTACAAAATGAAAATCTTAAATATCATCACCAAAAATATTATGTTCTATTTCATTTTAGAGTTCCAAAGATCAGAACATACTGACCTTTGAAATCAAATCAAATCACTTCATCTGATAGGCATGAAGTAAGTTAGGTCAAAAGCCCTTGCCCCTGTTTTTAGAGATCAACAGTGACAGAATTTATTATTACCTCCGGAAGGAAAGACAAAAACAAAGTACTTTCCAACAAAGGCGCTAAAGTTTAATTTCCTTCCCTTCAAAAAAACAACTGCAATATCATATTTCGGTAAGTTTTCTGAATATGGCCCTCGGCACTGTAACGTATAAATAAACTTACAATCAATCATAACATCCGTTCTTACCTACAGTTATGCTGTAATCAATTTCATCTTACCATGCATTGTATCTATTTAACTGTAACATAAAATTATTGTTAAGAGTTACGACTGATTGATCATTGAAGGAGATAAAATTGATATAGATTGGGTGAGGAACGATTAATCAAAACTTGTTTAATGTTACAGGGCCAAGGTCGACTTTCTTTTTTCTTTCATTACCTCTCTGTCCCTCTCTCTCTCTCTCTCTCTCTCTCTCTCCCTCCATCCCTCTCTCCCACCCCTCTCTCTCTCTCTTTCTATCTGTAGCTCTCTCCCATAGATCAAATCTATGCATAATAAATGCTATTATTTCTTTGATAAAGAGGGTCTCAGTGGTCTGTTTGCATGAAGAGATTACATTATAAAATTCAGAAAGTTCTCCTTGTATATAAATAGTTGATTTGCATATATCTACCAGAGGTTCAAAAAGTCAGTGCAAAAGCAATTATCAAACATAATTATCCAACCCACATATTTATCAAGGGTTAAAAGGGAGGTAAACAGCAAATTGCATGATCTGATCCACATTTCCTTGACGTAAACAAATTGGCAAAGATCAATTGATAAGCCTATCATGCAAAGTAATTTGTTTTAAATTAGATTACAGAAAAATAAGGAAACATTACCTTCCCCCAAGCACTTCATTATCATTGTAAAATATCTCACAAATAACATCCTTGTCAACAACAAAAAACCAGAGAATATCCGTCCTTCACATTCAATACCTACCCAATACACATTCTCTCACTCTCAGCACTACATGCTTGACAGCTGTCTGTAGAATGAAAATCAACTCTAAATAAATAGTACCTTCATTCAGTCATTCATATATTGACTGAATCATCCCTATACTCATATTCATCTACTTTACTCAAACAAATGAAAATAAATTGGAAAAATCAGCCGCGCAGTCAGACGAGAATTTACATAATTCATTCCTACTCTCATCTTTGAGCGCAAAGCACAAATAACCTCCCCTCAGCAGGGGGATGCTGCAACATCTCTTTTACACACTCATACAACGAGGACTGCATCATCATTGTACAGAGCATTGATACACACAAAAACACTTCTCTGGATGGAACCCATCTGGGATAAACAAAGCCATTAGGAGCAAAATAGACTATTCTTAGTCACTCTGTTTTCTTCAGGGATCCCCTATTATTTCCTTTTGAAGAATTAAAAGATTACATGTCTATTATCTGGGTAGTGCAGGGCATTCACTTATATCATTTTACACAGAGTTAAATGCCTTACTGGCTTCAAACAGACAATATGATCATCCCCCCTCTTTCCCGTATTTACCACTAATAATTGATATCTTTTTATAAATCAATTTCTTCCTCTGATGGAGGAGATCAAACACCTTTTTAGCTCGCCAGGGCTCTCTCAGGACATAACATCCACAACAAGGAGAGGGGGAAGGGGAGATGGAGAGATAGATAGAGCATGGATTAGTAAGTCCATGGATAGAGGTAGAAAGACCTCTGGCAAGTTGGGATTGTGTAGAAAGAGAGAGTTATGGAGACTGCCTTATTACGCCAATCACATAGCATGATACTGAATCACTTGATGGTGATGTGGGGCAATGGATTCTTGTGAAGATGAAAGCAGAGGCTGACTTGATGCTTGAGGGAATAGATAGAGAGAGAGGGGGGAGAGGGAGAGGAAGAGAGAGAGAGAGAGAGGGAGGGAGAGGAAGAGAGAGAGAGAGGGAGAAGAAGGGAGAGAGAGAGAGAGAGAGAGAGAGAGAGAGAGAGAGAGAGAGAGAGAGAGAGAGAGTGAGAGAGAAGAATGGACAGAGATGAATAAAAAATAAACAGGAAGAGACAGGGTAAACTTGGGCAGGGCAGAAAAAGACAGATGATGGTAAAAGAGAGTGGAGAGAAACAGTAAGAGAGAGAGAGAGAGAGCTCGAGACTCTTTTCAGTAATATCTAGAAAACAGTTCTTCAGTCTGAGAAATTTATCCTTTCCTTAGAGCCCAAGGGAATTAACTGTGTGTTGAAGTACTCCTAACCACTTTCCAAAATAATAATGATAATCATAACAATAATAACATTTGAGATTTGTAAGGGGCCAAATCCACTTGAAATCAAGTACACAAGGCGCATGTGTAAAACAAAAACAACACAATAGATCACATAAAAACATCTGCATTATAAACAAAGTAACAGGAGTAAGATACAAAAATTAAAAACTGACAGAACAATGAGTAATATGCAGATTTAAACAGATACGTTTTGAGATTATTTGTAAACACTGATTTGTTACTAAGAATCTCTTGAGGGAAGGCAATCCCTAGCGAAGGCCCTGCATGAGCAAAAGGTTCTTTCCACCCACTTAGTATTCAGCTTTAATAGGAAGAACAACAATTATATTGATGATTTCACTCATTCAGTCCTGAAAAAGTGCATTCTAGGAATAAATATCTTAAATTTGTTAATACTACATCTACATCTTCCCCTGATGTTAAATCATTGGAAAAGATCCAACGAAGTAAAAACTGGATCGTCTCAAATTTACCGGAGCTAAAGTTTAAAATTAAAAAAAAAAAAAAAAAAGTTAAAACCTTTCATTTACATGTACCTATTATTCATGATACCGGTATGTGATGTCATACACAGACTACTTCTCCATCCATTCTGTACAAAGATTTATTCAAAATATCCCCTTTGGACCCTTTCTTAAATTTCATTAACTATGGAATAAACATATTATGTTCGTTGGAGGGTATTTACAAATATAATATCAGGAAATATCATTTCAATGCACATATTTTTAGGTATAATATTCTTCCTTTATTGTATAGCATGGACTTTTACCAAAAATATTTATGAAAATTAATCAAATTGAATAACTAATATCGCGAAAAGGAAGCACTTCTTAGTCCATAACCATTAACAGAAGGAGTTATTTAATGTTCGACTTAAATGAATAAATTGCCTATAGGATACTTGGTTTCAATATCAATGGTGATTATAACTTCACCCACTCATAACTTTCTCAATCTTTGTTTGATTTACCTCGTTCTACTTCGTATCTCATCTCAGAAAGAAAAATGATTATCTCTCATTTCTGACGTCCTTGCCCACGGCATTGCAAAAACAACGAGAAAAGGATTCTTGACCAAGAGAAACATTCTACACAGTCAAGTATTAAGTTCTTAACCCAATAACTATTTGCCCTATGTATTGTGTAATACTCCATCTAAAACCAATTAAAAGAAAACTTCCAGTCACGTGTCAATTGGTAAATACAGTCACAGAAATGTACTCTAAAAGTGAAGGAGCAGCCATGAGAATACAAATTACAATTAAAGAAAGATATTTCAGCATCCTTCAGTATTTAACAAATTCGTTAGCGAGGCCTGTTGAGAGTGAATAGCCCAAGGGTATGAAATAAGTTAGTATGAAAGATGGTCATCTAAATAGCATTCCAGGTTTGTCAAGAAAATAATGGATACAAAGGGTAAATTTAATAGCATTTCAGGAATCTGTATGTTTAAAATACTACTTGACTTTGTAAGGTACATTACTCTTCATATTTTACAAGAAAATATATGGATAAAGCCTTGTCAGAAAAGAATTAGTGCCATTTCTAAAAACAATAGAGAACACAGGCAAATTTTGTCAGAGACAAATTTATTCAAGCCTCTTCTTCTGCCTACCGACTTTCTAACCAACACGCATCGAAAGAGGTGGCGTCAGCTTTTTGTATCACTTAGATTGAAAGCAAGGTTAACAGAAGGTGCCTGTTGTCATGGAGACGTGAAAGCCCGTAATTAAACCCTAATGATGACAACATGAAATAATTCATGAGAGCAAAGTAGGATTTCAAGGAAAATGTAATGTGTTTTCATTTTTCACCCTCTCTGCAGAAGATCTGTAGAAGGTCAGTCAGGCCTTTCATACCACACTCAATGAATGTGATCTAATATGTTCCATTTGACACAAGAGTGCTTGGAGCTATTGAACACAGTGTTATGGATACCCTGTTTACCTTAGGGCGCGTTCATGCTCGATTTTGACGGCCAGAATCAGGCATCTGTTACGTGTTTAGTTTAAAACACGCTTGCGTTCATGCTCACTTTTGTAGAATCACCGAAAAACGGCGATCACGAACGCCGATCGTAAACTCACAAAAAGATGCGTTTACAATTGTAAACGCGTTTAAATGGGGTCAACGCACTGACCTCTAGTGGGTCTACGTAGCATGCACAGTGAAGGTCACACAAGGCCACACAAGGAGAATTGCCTGGATGAGCCAGAAAAGTAAGCATGAACAGCTACACCGTGGAACTGCGATCACGATGAGCGTTTACGATGAGCGTTTCAGATCGCTCATTCTACCTTCAAAATCAAGCATGAACGCGCCCTTAGAGACTCAAAATTGGGAGAAAAGTTATGAGATTTTTGAATTCAATCTTCCTTCTCCATTTACAATCCTACAGTCCCAGTTTCTCTCTCCGTCTCTCCATCTATCCTTCTCCCTCTCTTTCTCTGTCTGTCTAGCTCTGTCTGTCTAGCTCTCTCTGTCCTTCTCTCCGTCTCTTTCTCTCCCTCCCTCCATGTCCCTCTCTCTTCCTCTCTCTCCTATTGCGCATTTATCTCTACTTACATTGCTTTCTCAAAAAGTGAAATCCAACAATGGAACTTGCTCCTGCCTAGTGGAAACATTCACCATATTTACGATCAAAACAAAATTCTTCAAATACAAGCAACGTGACTCAGGCCTTAAAGGCAAGGTGGTATTATTTACAAAAGTCATGAAAATGTACCATGTCGAAAATTGTCAACTAAAATGAAAATCAGTCATATTCTTTAAGGTTTTTTTTTTTTAGGACCATCTTTTATTGCCAAGATTTAAGTCAAAACAAATTATGAACTGATGGAGAAACTTGAAACCTGAAACTTTCAAAGACTTTGCAAAGAAATGCAATTTGATACAAGCCCAACTGAATGCTTAACCCTACCTTTAAGATTACTAAATGTTGTTGTGAGAGGGGTTTTTTGCTTGGGAAAAAGCATGGGCTATTTTTTTTCTCACAGAAGTATAGTTTACAATCATTCTGTTGTTGTGGAAATCATGACTACCTGCCTCACGTTATCAAAAACTGAAAAGTAAAATACACACCACTATTTCATTCCCACTACCAAAAGAAATCAGTGGATTCTTTGTTGTAGATTCACACCTGTCTAAAGGGGCTTTCACACCGGGCCTTGCGTAGAGTTGCGTAGAGTTGCGTAGAGTTGCGTAGCGACTACGCCGATCGTACGCAACCGTACGCCGATCGTACGCAACCCTACGCAACTGTACGCGGAGGGACGCGAATGGGTACGCGAGATGAACGCAAAAAATTAAACATGTTTATTTTTTTTCGCGTACCTTTGGCGTAGGCTTTACTACGCAACTGTACGCCAAGCCTACGCAACTGTACGCCAAGCCTACGCAAATGTACGCCAAGCCTACGCAACAATACGCTACCCTACGCCAGTCCGACGAAGCATTAAACACGTATGGTATAAAGATTTTTTTGGGTATATACCTGGATGTAAACTTGGCAGGTATTGATCATTGATCATTCTTGCTTGTAATTCTGTTTGTACTACTACAAGGTATTTCAGACTGACATGTTTTGTTTTGTTATGGTTTATTCAATTTGTGATAATTGACATCTCAGGCTGTTGATATAATAAACAGAGATAAGATTCATAAACTGATGCCTCATGCGAAATGTTATTATGTTTTGCGGAAATCTGTATGTATTTGTGTCGGTTTGTTTGCTTGTGTGTACGTTTGTGGTCCTGTTTGTATGTTTGTAATATAATTTTGTTTAATTGAAATGAGCAAAGAAATAATTTTGTCTCACTCTGTTAGTGAGACTGAGTGAGTGTAGATTAGTAACTCCATGGTGTATGTCAGAAGTATTTCTTTAAATCTAATAAATGACTAACATTTGATATCATTACATTGTCACACACAAATACACTACGGACCAAGGACAACAGATATCGTCTTCAAACTTTCAGGAAACCGTTATGGAATGATATTTTACAAATGAGTGATAAAAAGGGATATGATCAACAAATATCAGACTTCTGTCCACATTTATTCACAAATCAAAATAAGCGCTCTCTTTTGTTGGCGTTCAAATCACATCACGTGACCTTGCAGTGTTCATCAAAAGAAAAATCATGTATTACCCTTTTGAATGATACATAGTACAATAATGTAGTACATCAACAAAAATGTCTGCATTTTTTGGAAAATAAAATATTGAACAAATTAACATTACTGCAAAATAACCTCAGCAGTTGCTAATACCTACTAAAAAAACTGAAAATTTAACGGTCAAAAACGTGTACCAAATGCCCTTTTTTACTATTAAAACTTATGGCAGGTTTATAAATGTTATTTTCTACACTCACTATTTTACGCAAATTGGCGTTTCAGCCCTATTTCACGCATGCAAAAGAGACCAACTGCCCCTTGGATGTCACAGTTTGTCAGAATGTTATTATTATACTAAGATCAAGTTATGTTCACATGTAATAACATGTACAATTATTTGTACACTGCACAGTAACTGTTCATTTATACAATAAATTGAACTGTCTTTTTAACATATTTTTTTTATTATATATGCTTATAAGGCGCCAATGGCTATACTCGCGGCTCCTACAAAGCGTCTATTGCATTTTTACATGGCATTTTCGCACACAGTAAGCAACCGTACGCAACCGTAAGCAACCCTACGCCAGGCCTACGCAAGCTTACGTAACCCTACGCCAGGCCTACGCAAGCGTACGTAACCCTACGCCAATTGCCTACGCACAGGGTACGTAACTATACGCCGATCGTACGCAAGCCTACGCAGAGACTACGCCGAAGCATCAATTTATGCATGGGTACGCAGCTTAACTTCGGCGTAGTCGGTACGCAACACTACGCAACTCTACGCAGATCCGGTGTGAAAGGGGCTTTAGAGCTGATTCAAAATGTATCTATTTAAATTGTAAGTTAATTGTGTTGAATTTGGATTATATTTGCTAATCTGTTCTGTAAAGTGCTTTGATCAGTTTTGGGTGCGAAATAAGAAAAATATTATCATTATTATTAACAAATACAAATTTTGATTTAACTGAGTTATTGCCTACAAATTTCAAATAACATTCATGTACTGGAGAGCTCAGTTTATCAATATCTGGTGTATTTCAATATGTAGCATGGCACATGAAACACAATGCTAATTTGTCTCTAGTGTGCATGTAATGCAGCTGCAATTGGTTTGTGATGGCCATGCCATTTCTACCACTGACTGGCCTGAATAAAATGACCTTCCCTTGACAGCAAGCCTACAAAACATATCCAACTCCATATGAAATCTGACAGCAATAGTAACCTGAAACACAGGGCAGATGGTTTTTGCAAAGAGAGATCATTAAAGTGGGACTGTCCATATTTGCAGCCATCACGATCTGTGAAACAGGAATCTATGCAAGTTCTTCAAGGAACAGGTACATGAACGATTACATGAACTTGGAAGTTCTAGCAGGCTGACTTGTACTACTATGATCATAATGCAAGAAGCCTGAGACACATATTAAGCCCCTTGCAGAATCAGAAAGGAAAGTGGTCCCTCTCTAACAATGACAATTTAAAATAAAAAAATTATGCATACCAGCTAGAGAAGGAATCAACCAACAAACCACCACTTTTGTTTCCTTGCTTTGCTGTGTAGGTTTATCTCTTTGTTTGAATTGATTCAGGACAAGAAGAGCTTTGAAACTGGCTTACCTTTCTGGCAGTGTTCATTGGTCCAACAGAGCTCGGCAACATCCCCAGAAGATGTGGACACCCGGCAGAGACGCTTGCCATCATCCTCCGGACAGAAGTTAAAGCACTCCTCTTGGTCCTTGTTCCCTTTGATGAAGTTGTTCTCCATCCCTTGGAACTGGACCAAAGACCAGTCGACCGTCGAGAGGTAGCAGAGATTGATGTTCTTCTCTATCCTCACCGAGCCTCTCATCACAGCCTGGAGACTCGGGAGACCAATCTCCTGCAGCTCAAACATCTCAAAGATGATGAGGGCGTAGTTGAAGAAGAGGCTGTCTCCTCGGATCACGGCGAGGTTGGGGAAGATATGGCGTAGAGTCTGAAGGTTCTTGACCCGGAACATCACAAAGTATTCCGTGATCTCCCGTAGCTTGGGGAAGCTCAGTCCTGCGTAGTCGCTGGGCGTCGCATGGTCTATGAGAACTATCTGGAGGTAGCCTTCAATCACGCTGCAGTTCTCAAGCTTGGCGAAATTCTCAGCGTTGTTCCTGATATCCATGGATTTGCAAACTGTAAAGAGGTAAATAAAAATAAACAATTTATTAATTTACTGCCAAGTATTTTGTGAATGGAGAAAAAAATCAACATGAACAAAAGCACAAGACACACATAGTAACATCAATTTTGATTCTTCATAGCTGCGTTTAGAAACACAAGACGTTTTAAAATTCTGAAATAAGAATGCACTCAATCCTGTTAACCCATTTTTCTGAGGGGACAGAGAGTTCTCCCGTAGACAGCAGAGATGGGAATAAAATAATTCAGTATTCAACAGGTGTACACATATTTCTCTTCTGAAATTTTTTAATGACAAGTTAGTTTAACATTCTTTACTTTTATCTTTATTTAAACTTTAATAAAAGTCAAGCAATATCAGTAAAGAAGTGACAAACACCCAAGTCCACAGTTAGACTGGAATTACATCAAGTATAAATGACCAGACCAGCAGTCTACAGATCATAAAAATATAATACGACAAATAAACAATTCTGTCTCTGGTTGTGTTGTTCCAAAGAAATATCAGCCAAGAGAAAAAAAGGAGCGCAACGAGAAGTAGTAGAGGAAGTTGTTGAGAGTGAATTAAGTGAAATTTAGGAAGTACTTGAATATTGTTTTCTGCAGACACAAGCTCTCTGATTTCCTCTTAGACACTCTAGTTTATGCATTTTAAAGAGCCATCTTCCAACCGTCTCTTCCTTTCCTCTGGCAAACATTTCGTCCGATGACCAGGATAAACATGTGAGTCTCTTTTACAAACTGTTTTTCCATTCCTTGCAATTTTCTATGCAGTTTTACACTCTCACAAACATAGCAAGTGATTATGATATTAACAAAGCGGCACAGCTGAGATAGAAGGAAGATGAGAACTATCTTTGTATTCACCAAGTGGGGAAATAGATTTGTTTGGATAAAACAAGATTTTCTAATGGTTTACAAGTTACAGCCCGAGTGATCTCCGCTTTAGATTTCATTCAGTAAATTTATCATTTCAATCTTTACAACTCTTAATGAGAAATAAACAAAGATCCATAAACAAATAATGTAGCAGTGTAGTGGTACACCTTACTGTTAGCTTAACTTTCATTCAGATATGTCCCAAAAGAACTTTTAATTAATAAACATCACTAATGCAGTTTGCTTTCTGGAAGCGTCTTTTGGGACAGGATTCCTTCAAATTTATTTTCTGATTCATTTCAAACCAGTCTGTACTTGGGTACAAAGTACATGTATCAGTGTTTTTAAGTACTGTATTGTATTGTCTGGAGACCTCAAATATACAGTGTAGCACACCTGCATAGATAGCTTTATCAAGAGACTGATAAACTACATAGTAGTTAAAGATAAACATACAAACATATACAAAATAAACATACACCTAACCTAGAATAGTTTCAACCCAAACTGTTTTATATTTACAAGTTCCAGAATATTAACTGTGTCCCCAACAAAATAAGATAATTTTCATCTAAAAACAGAGTGTTTAAGATATACACCTGTATTTGGTATCTCTATGAAGTGATATCACCGACTCATGAGAGAATGTTATTGAGAAATAAGCTGTGAAAAATGAGAAAAAACAGGTTATCACTAAATATCAGCAAACAGTTGGTGTCTATAGACATAACATACATGGACACTCCCTGTGTCTGAGTCTACAATTCTTTTTCCCTACAATATATAGGCCTGCAAGAAGTCAGTTCCACAAGATATTTTGTTTGTAAAGAAAAAGTAGTAGGGGATAATGTAAAAAACATTTCAATCACTGGATTTTCTTTTGGAATCTGTTAATGTGAATATGGGTGTACATGTATATGGATTTCCTCTGGCCATCCTTTTTTGCTTCTTTCTCTTTTCTTCTTTACAGCTTCTTCAGAGTTTTCCAGAACTAAACTGTTACTCCTCTGGTAATTTTGTTCTTCTCTCTCTGTCTCTCCCCCCCCCCTTCTTTTGAGGGGAGGGGGGCGTGGGGCTGGTACCAATTCCAGGGATGACGGATGTCAAAAATGGGGGAAATGTTACAACACATGTACATCTATCTTCATGTTAGTGTAGGCTAACAAGTCGAACGCTATCACAAGATTGCTTCTATTACAAGAATAATTCAATAAAAAGCTCACAAAAGAGAGAATAGTCCCGGGACACAAGTTCAATTCTCTCTAGATTCAAGAAATTATGGCGCACAAATGGTGCTCAAATAAAATCTATCCTGAGAGACGTTAGACACACACTTTCTCATGCTACATCTAGGGTCACTGGCATCTATTTGAATTTGTTACAAGTGGCCTTGGTAAGACCTTTTTCATCTGTGGAACAGGGGGGCTGGCTCCTGACCATAAATTTCTTAGCAGCACCAGTTGTTGCTGAGTCCCTAGAACCTGGAAGCAAGGTGAGGGAAAGCATCAGGAGTTCACAGAGTCAATTTGGGAAGTTTCTTCCCCTAATCACAGCACACTGGTTTGTATCACATTCAGGTAAAGTTCAGGAGCAATACATGTCTGTCGTAAGAGGCATGGCCCAGTTCCCACCATCCACCTGCTAAATCCATTCATTTGACCAATTTACAGAAGGAATACAGGAGTTACAACGGTCATGGCATTGGAGCCACTTGACGGCATTACTGTGTGAAAGATATAAACCTGCAATTGTTGCAGGCCCATGTCTTAATTCATCCCTTAGTTCTTCCCTTATCGCTTCATTCAAACTTGTTAAGTTTACGTCAAGTAATTGAATACCTCAACCCTATAAAGGCTTTTATAAATGTAATGCTTCCTGGGAAAATTTCAATTGTTTAAACATATTTGTGGATTAAACCTAGTAAATAAGATCAATTGATCGATCTGTAATTGAAAACATGTCAGAAAAAATGTAAAGGCTGGTCAGATATGGTGCGAGGGAAACCACCACAAAAAAAAAGCTGCCATTGTTCTTTTCCATGTGATGATAAATCTCTATCTATTGAAAGAGTTTCCCAAATTTGATTCCTTAAAATACCTATATATAAGTGCCCTAAAGGTAACAATCACCTTCACAGCTGACACAGAATAGGTATGTCCTTGAATTGTAGCCAGTAAATAATGATTAACGCAGCTGCAATGCCAAGTAATAGATTCAATGTTACTCTGTTCAACCTTCACCTCACAAAGATGAACTTGATTTATGAAGTCATCTCACGATGGAGTAAAGGGGTCACTAAGTGAAATGAACCCAAACCTTTTTATTTCGTTCATTCTTTTTTCTTTCTTTCTTTCCGTTTCAAAAGAATAGACAGCATCTTTACTTGTTCTCACTGATTTACGAGTCTTTATAGAAGGAACACTGCAAAGTGTAACAACCATTTATTCTAACATCAGAATTCCAAGAATTATCATTCAACATCTATACTTTTGTTCCTAGAAAATGTCCAAGTACAGATCTCAGACATTATGGCAGAATATTGAATCACTTCATGACATAACAGGGATTTTTTCCCCTCCACAATATGATATTTGTGAAGTTTGTTCTATGTTTGCTTTAAATGTTTCATAAAAGTGAACACCCAATGGTCCTAGCGTATGACAGTGAATTATTGTCAGCCACTAAAGTCATAGATCTCAGCAAAGAAATTGGTCACATTTGGTAATTTTCGGAATCAAGTTTTAGCAAACAACTAGTCTTCAGAGACATATCGTTTATTTCCCTTGAGGAGCCTCATGTGAACCCATCTGATATTACACAGCTTATCTCCAACACCACTTAATTCTTTTCCTAAAAATCAATAACTATCATTTAGCTCCGAAAGCAAAATCTGATGCTCTTCCTCTTCTGGTAAGATTGAAGAAAACAGGAATGAGGAAAACATCTCCATGTCAGCCTGCCTGACCTATCAGCAATGATGTTATCCTTGGTCTTAAAACCATGAGATAAACATGATTGAATTTCAATGTTCTTTCAAGAATTGCCTTTCTTTATTTCCGTCATCCTTGCTTGCTCTCTCTCTGTTATTGGCGGTCGGTCGGTCGGTCTGGTCGGGAGGCACATGCTCCCAAGCCGATAGCTGTGTGGATTGGCAAGTGCTCTCCAGTTACCATGGTGAGGCTGTGATGCGTTCATGTGCTCCAACATCACATTTGCATCTCAAACTTTGGGAGGCCTCGTGACCTGAATCTTTCATTCCATTAAAAATTTAAAAGGTCTCTAATCTAAAAACATTTCAACCCCTTCGGCCATCCAAGAATTGAATTTGAAACTGGGGAAGAAGGATTAGCCATCTTTGCCCCCTCTATTATAGGCATACAGTGCAAATATAAAACAATTTTCTTTTAAGGAAACAAAATAAGAATTTATTTGAACAACAAACAAACTACACTTTGGGAATTTCTTTTTGTATGCCTGATTGCAAATAAGATGAAATACTAATTGTTTTAGGGAATTTTTCCAATACATTATGGCTGCAGTATTTAACCCATGCTCTATATATTTCTATATATTTTATCCAGAGATAATGAATTAAAAAGATCTAGGCATAAATATCAGCAGAGGCTTAACTTAAATCTCTTCCCTTTCTCAAGAAAAGAGAGACTTTCTTTGCGTTACTGATTCATGCATTACAAGCAATATCAATTAATGTCATATTACCCAATTTATATAACCCTGGCAAATCTTTTAAAGATTTTAATAATTTAATCATTTCAAATGGAACTTAATTTCTTGATTTGCTCACCAGTGTAAATGCACCCTTTGCCAAAGTTGTTTACATGGTACGGAGTCTTATCGAGTGATTGCTCCATTTTACTTTTTTCCCTTCTCCTCTTCTATCAGGCTAGTAGCTAGCTCTCTCGCTCGCTTGCAAGCCTGGCCTGGCATCCAAGACGTAAACACGTTAAAGGGTCTATGCAGCATCGTGCTATGCCAAGCCATACCGGATGACACTCTCTCAATATTTGTCTTTATAGATGACTCACTTTAAAAACATCCTTTCTATCTGTTTTGTTTTTTTCTTCTCTTTTCTTTCTCTGATCAATCCTCTTTCAGTTACAGTCCAGACAGACTGGAATCTAAAATAAAGTTAAAGGGATAGTCAACCCTAATACCATCAGTTTAATTAACATAATTATTTATAACTTATTTGCAATTTAGTAATTAGGATGCTTGGTTTCCACTCTAAATTTCATAAATTATTTAATTCCCTAATATTCATCATCACCAAAAGCTGATCTAGATGTTTCACTCAAGTCGTTATGCCCAAGTTAAAACAAAGTGTTTTTCAAAAATAAGGGAATATCTTGTCCTTTTGCATACATGTACATATATGTGGAATAATGGTCATTCTTAAAATCATACTAGGGAAAACCTTTAATATTGTTTGAATTTCAGTTTACTTTCTATTGTTACCTTTAACTATTTCCATTATACACCTCTCTTCAGACATGAAAAATTATACAAAATTTCATATAATAACTATACATACCTATAATAGAGGTAACGTTTTGTTTAATCTTGTGTGTATATTTCAGGAGATATATAGGCCTACAAAATTGTACTAATACTAATAAATTGTGTAATATTATTTGTCTTTCATTTGTCTTGTATGTCTTTTCACAGATCAGATGTTTCCTACAAAAATCATTACAGAAATTGGGTTGACTCATCACTACACATCCTTCCCAAATATTTTCAACTGAGATGTTTCTTTATCTGATACATGAAATATTTTTTTCCTCATAAATTATCCATTCCACGTGCATTCCTTTTTAATAAACAATCACCATACAAGTTTTGCCATACAATGTTTCCTCTCATATAAAAGGGGCTTTTAGAATCATATTTCTTCACCAAACAGCAGGTGACTTCAGGGCTGATGAAGGAGTGTATTGGAACAAGATCACAGAACACTGAAGAATAAGCTCACATTGCTTACAGACACCATTAGGCATTACCCATAAATAATGGGTCAAACGCTGCAAGGATAATAGGCCAATAAAGAAAATCCCAATTGTCTCCTAATCTCTTCCCATACGTGCTTCTATGAAACTTAATAATAAGGTTAACTTTAAATCTTGAAAATAATTCTGAATTCTGTAATCTATATGATATATGATGACTATATCATTGTGTAAAAAGCTAGAGAGTGGGGCATTGAAAATAGCTCTCCATAACACATTATCCTTGAATAATGAGTCAAAAACTGTATAAATGTTCAAGTATTATGAGTAAGCACCCTTAAAGTAGTCTTGTAGTCATTGGTTTTCATGGAAAATTTGGAAACCATTCAGATATTTACCCAATAACTTACTGGTGGTGTTATAACTTGCTAAAAAATAGACTTCAGTTTTATGACAAACAGGCTTAAGTTAATGCAGGCAATCTCCATCACCTAAAAAGAACAACACGTAGGGAAGACTCATCATTATAAGGTCTGAATCGAACAAAAAAAGGACAGAAATCTTTCTGAGTCTCTTGCAGCAAGATCTAGGTGGGACACAAAGTTCCACTACCGCTGCGTGTGAGTTTTGAACACACAACAACTAATATATTTCAGGGGTCCAGTGTGTGCAAACTATGACGCAATGCACACGGACACAGACGAGGCTGTGTCTTTAAATTGCTAAGGAGAGAAGTCTTTATTTAATGTGAATGTCCTCATCAGCAGATGATAAATAAATCATGAATGGATCGCAAATATCATAACTGCCTCGTTATTTCATTTACGATGGCCATTACCATTCCCTGGAGTTTGCTTTTCCCTCATCTCTGGTATCAAATTAATCAATTGAAAACGTAGCTACCACTGACAAAGATATAATGAACTTTATACTTTGAATTCAATAATAAATATACCTGGTAGTATTGAATTAAAATGATACCTGGTAGTATTCCACCATGCGAATCGTATTCAGGAGCAAAGGTTGATATCATAGGCCTTTCAAAATTTAACCATTCTCACAGCAACTTGAAATTTAATAATAAAATGAAAATATTGGGGAAAATGAATACAAAATAATAACTTTGGACTTTGAATTTATTTCAATTAAATGGTATGGGGTAGCCTTCCACTAGCCAATTAAATTTGAGGTATAGGTTGACAACAAAACACTTCCATGTCTTTCACAGCACATTCAGAAAAATTGATATTTAAAAAAAGCATATTGAAAAAAAAGCTGACTTCTAATTCTTTATTAAAGAACTTGTTAAATTCAATAACATTCGCTATTTCATGTTGCTATGGAATCACTGAAATTTTTTTACTTCAACATTCTTATTAACATCCATCAAAGTTCATTTTGCTGGATTGACAAATAATATCATTGCTAGTAGTAACTGAGGAAAACTTTTGATCTAATTCACCAGAAAGAGAAAATTCAAACAGCTATTCCGAGTATACCATGTCTGCTGAGAGCCAGAAACCATGGCATTTATTCATAAACTTCTACAAAAAGTTAATATTCTTCAAGCTCGTATATTCATAGCTGACGATATTATTGGTCTGAAGGTGTTTTTGGCTTTATCCTATTTTTCCCCATTTCATATCTTTCAAACCATTCAGATTCAAAGAAACCCTACTCAATGACCATCAAACTCATCATCTTTCAAACGATTCCACGAAACCCATCATCCTACCGACTCCATCCAGGCCAGTTCTTGAATTATGAGACCAGGACTATCAATGAACATTTATACAGGAAAGAGGAGAGGTTACTTGACTTCGAAAGAGGTAAGGATTCCTGCTTGTCAAGAATTATCATATTCATGGTCGTTTCTTCAAGAGCACTAGACCTGAATTTAATCCCCTTTAGTTCATCGAGTGTGTAGGAAAGAGAAAAGCAATAAATTCTACACTCTCTTTAGCCGGAAAGTGGAAGAGAACAGAGCCGTAAGAGGATAGATAGATTCTGCTGAAGATCTGGTTTAAGGTATGCATAAGAGCCCTCCTCAGGGGGGGGTATACTTCTACGTGCTGATGTCTTGTCTACCGGTCCTGCCTTGCAAGCGAGGTAAGAAAAACGACAATGAAATCAGGATTCTAACCCTTTGTTGGAGACGTCGTAGATGTGGATATAAAATGATCGGGGGAAAGTCAATGTTTACATGAATAAAACTCAGCAGGGGAGACAGGTTATGAAGGTGTCCCTAACATGATTAACTCATGCTTAACCGTTACAAAAACAGCCGAAAAACATAACACAGGGAGACCTCCCACAAACCTCAATAACACATTTCCTTTGTTCTATCACAAAGTTATTTCATATTCCACTTTCCACTTTCTTTCATTTTTGTAGCGCCAACACCGAATTCAATTTGAATGTTTCACCAGCCCCAATTCCTATTAAAATGGTTTGCATAATATGACCCTTATTCTTTTATAACAACCACTCACTTTCCTGGACAGAAGCCAAGAAGACTTCTTATCGAGGGCCCCCAGATCATGTTAATGGTTAACCCACATATCGCTGTCTACCCCCCCCCCCCCCCCCCCACCAACCATCACCACTACAGCTATATCTTTAAACCAAAGTCAAGTTCAACGAAGATACCATATAACTTCTGGATGGCTATTACTCAACTTAATAATTCCTTCAGCCCATATTCTACTCCAACTTAAACCTGACGCTGCGCTTAACTTTTGTTAAAAATCGGCTTTAACCTAGGAAGTTATTCCGAGGTCTAAGCTTTCCTTTGTTAAATGTGCATGTGATCTTAAAGTCGGGTGTGACTAAATGAATTAGTAGAATGCAGACTTTAGAGAGTTGTTGAAATGTTCAAGTACTTTGGGGGTAAGCCTCTAATTCTCCAAGAAAAAACCTGAACAAAGCAAAACCCTGAACAAGGCAAAAGCTCAAATCAAAGTCAGTTATTTCTTTTAAAATCAATTCAATCAATACAATTGTTCAACACCACAACATAGTTCAGTTTAGATGAAAAGTTGTCCTCAGACATCTGCTGATTACTAAAAATAGGGGGATCTCTATGGAAAAATGTCACGAGTTGATGCCCATTCAGTACACATCAAGTTTAACATGGAATGAACCAAGTGTGACAGCCTCATCACCAGTGGTTGCACCAAGTTATCAACCTCACGGTTAGACCAAGTAATGAACCTCATCACCAGCCAGCGGATCAAGATCATGTCATGCTTGGCCTAGTCAATGATTAACAGATTTGTTCGCACCATATGCTTCCCGTGCTCCACCTAACCGATCATCTACTGCTGATGGTAAACAACTGCCTTACGGTATATACAGGGTCATAGTATGGTCAATGACTCCAGCCGCCATAACACTCCAGGGGGGTGTTTTACAAAGACCTACGGCAAGTATATGTTATTTTTAAGTTTTTCAATTACTTAGTATATTACAAACAAATTCTGTCTACTCGAAATCCTCAATTTATTTGAAATGTCGAAAATATCCGCCTCTTTTTGCATAGCTATTTATGACCTCACGTCCGGGAAAGAGTATATTCACGTACCCGGATGTTCCATAGCAAACGTGTGCAGAGTGATACGATTTTCTGCACATTTTTGTTTCAAAGGCTGAAAAGTCTAATAAATCATAATTCTATGTACAATTCTTTACCTTCCCCTAGTACTTCACAGTATTAATATCAATTCCCCTTTTAAAAATTATGACATATACATGTACATGCCAACGATGTGCTATTAGTCGATATTTTCACCATGTAATTTTTGTTTTGGTGTTGAAATCGGCCCAGGCACGGAGTGAACAGTAGCTGTCTACCCATGCAAAGTTCATTACCATACACTACAGCGATCTCCCGATGGTTTCTTCTTCCTTTTTCCCCATGTCTTTCGCCTTCCTTGGCCCTGATCGAAGATCCTTCATCTACCAATTCTGACACCGGTAGTCAGGAGCAAGTCTTTGTTAGTTGTTTTTCTTAGCTGGCAACGTCGCTTTCATTCTCTTGCAATTGCCGATAAACATAACTAGCGCACGTATGTTCCATCACAAGCAAGCAGCGCCTAGAGCAGCGGCTTGGTCTTACCTCCCGATTCTGCTCGCTTCACGAACGTTCATGCAAGAGCCGCATCACTCGCCAAAATATTATAGAGGAAGCGCGCTTGCATGATCTCGTTCAAGTTTGATATTTTACAACATAAAATGTTTAACTGGTACTGTATCCTTTTTTGAGGCAGTCACACACATCTATGATAAGTACTATCATAGTTCTAGACCTATTCGTTTTACAAAACTGCTCCTGTACCTTATCTGATGACAATATAATGCATCCGCCTATTCACACGTGCACGATTTAACTTTAATTCCTAAGCAGTAAACTCGTCTTAAATCTCTACCAAATAGGTGAATATGAGGATATAAAAAGAAATCAGCGACTGGAAAATGTTGCTTCGTTATTCTTCATTCAAATGAAAACAGAAAATCCATCAAATATACTCCTTAACAACAACAAATCTAAGCTCTGACAGGATAGCGTTTACGTAGGGATATCACTGCCATTCACTCTCACTGAGCCCATGAGTCCCGTTCATGACGTCACGGATAGAGGCCCGACTCTACGTGCACTTCCGGGTTTCAGACTTAGATATTTTGGTAGAGTTTACTCGAATAAATTCATTATTCTAAACTTGTTTTGTCGGGTGGACACCATTTGGTGTTATTATGGGGGTTGAAAGCTTTCTATTTATGTAATTATCTCAGTATTTGGGATTGTCTTAGAGTATCAACTTTAAAGATGAAGTTGAGTTCTGGTCATGCGATTGCATTGTGAAAGAAACGGTGTGGAACCGACCAGAAAAGGTTGATCATCTAGCATATAAGAATTTGTGTGTATTGCAAGGTTCTGGAATCATCAAAATTATAAGAAATTTGGCCAAGTCTTGGTAAAGTTACAAACACTTGCACAGAAAGATGTATATGGGACTACACGAACACGTGGCGTAAAAAGCCGCCCCCCCCCCCCCCCCCCGATTTTTACGATGTTACATGCATATTTAGAATATGAAGGCATTTGAAGAGCCATGCTTTTCAGGGAACATGTCTTAACTGATGTTCTTCCACACTTGCATAATAAGAATGAGTAATGCTCACAAATTATTTTTCACCTCTTCCCAGAACTCACCCTTCTCTTTAAATATTATGGAGAGCCATTTGTAGCCTTATAATTAGTGCTGTAGTCAAACGTTTAACCGTCCGGTATCCGACCGCCCATGGCGGATTCCGTTTTCAATTGGACGGTTTCGTTTACCCGTTTTTTTTTTTTGTTGTTTTTTGTTGTTTTTTTTTAATTTTTTTTTTTAATATATTTTTTTTAAGTTTCGATTTATGCCCCTACACCTGGCACTATGCCTGGCAATGTCTCCCAGCTCAGTAATCTGTGTGTTGACTCACCACTCTGAAACTAGAACAACACTCCAATTTGTCTGTCGTCTTGTTTTGAAAGTAATCTTTGTAATAGATCTCAATATGTAGTTTATAATAATAATTCACCCAACTTTAACACATGGCCTACCACAAGGTTCTATCCTAGGTCCTCTACTGTTTTTACTTTACATTAATGATCTTACACATTCCTCTAAAATCGACATTGTTACTATTATTTTTGACAAGTTCACAAGCACAAATGAAATTCCTTCCCGCTTTTTCACACGGACCTGGCTTGCTGCCGACAGAGTCGGTGGAAAAAAAAAAAAAAAAAAAAAAAAAAAAAAAAAAAAAATCGTTTTTTTTTTTTTTTTTTTTTTTTTTTTTTTTTAAATAAATCGTTTAACCGAAAACCGTCCGGTTTTGACTGGCGGTTAAACAGAATTGGAGATATCCGTGATGTTACAGCACTACTTATAATGAAATACATTCAAAAGCAAAATTCAAGTATATTAGACTTTTCATAAATTCCACATCAAGAACATGAAATCTCCCAAGATAATAGAAAATATGAATGATTTGAATCAACATTTTATGCCTTTTAAAATAATTTATACAAAATATTTTCAATGATGCTAACGGCTTTCCATAATTTTTAAGTCCAACTTAGAGATAAGTTCAACTTAGGATCTTTGTGAAACACCCCCCAGGTACTACAGCTCGTTCTGGTCAGCTATGGCAGCCTGTGATGCATTTGTGATAAATTACCAAGTGAAATTGACCTCGTAAAAATTGTCCCTTAATCTGCATGGCTATTCCGTGGCAGAAACTTCAAATAATTTATTCATTGGGTGAATTATTCTCAATAGCAACTGGATTCAAGACAAACTGGACTCATCTTTATATTATCCAGAGCCAGAAAACTACATGTAACTCCTATCTGTTAAAAAAATTCTGCCTTTCAAACAGATAATATTTACTCAATCTGCTTACAAAAGATGGCAATATTACTTTTCTCATGCAGTCCTATGCTAATGAATAAATGAATTGTTCTATGGAGAATTGGAGATAAAGACAAAATTATAATATTGATAGTAGTATACAGTAAAGATACCAGTTAAATTTCATTTATTCTACATGTTTATAACCATATATATTGGAAATTAGACAGAATATAGACAAAAGATATCTGGCATTTTATACATCACCAAATCAATAGTAGATGTAGAATCACTTTTGGATTAAATTTTTGAAATAATCTATAAATCTAGATATTATCTGTCTTGAGCGGTAAGTGGGATAATCTTTATCATTTAACATGAAATAAATGCCCTTCTGGCATCCCCTTCTCCCAGTTTTTAAACGGTTAATTACTTCATTGACTTGTTATTGAGTATATGTCCCTCATATTTCTGAATTGTATACTACCAGAGGAGTAGGAGGAAGAAAGGGATAAAAGCTTTTGTAAGAGTATTATCTGCATTGCATCCATGATGCCAGTTGACATATGTGCCCGAACAAGCAAAACAAAACCATAAAACATGGTTGGAATTGCAAGTGTTTACTTTTAAGAAGATGCATTAAATTCATCTCCAGTTTCGGCGTGAGCTGAGAACGGTCTCGGATTGATATGGAAGTCAGTTGGCTGAGCTGAAAACCTCTCCCAGTCACAAATGAAATCCTCACATAAAAAAAAGATGTAATGCTCGGCTACATGTTCATATAAGTATTTTGTTTTGTTCTGTTTTCAAGTGATTGTCATTAATTAATGTACATGTATTAACAACAGATGTTCATCCTCATTCTATAATTTCAATGTATGCCTGGTTTTTCATATTTCATTTAAGAATTCTTAATGCAGCAGATTTTCTGATGAAAAACCATTGCAAGATTCCCTTATGTTGATCCATGTCAGAAACAAATGTACCAGTACTCTTTTTAAATCTTTTTTCTTACATTTTCGAGCATTTTATTTTTAAATTTTTACTCAAGACTAGAGCTCGTTAAGAGATTCTAAAGCTATATATATAATTCCACACTCTTTATGTATTTTTGTTTTTACTGTGAGAAATTCAGCATATGGCTTTACAACAGCTGCATGCAGAGTGGTAAACAAAATCATTCACAATCTGAGTATTACCAAAAACACTTCAATAACCAAAAAATAGAATAATCATAGAAGATAGTATTTGATACATGCCATTTAGGATGTCAAATGTTTTTGGTAATTTTACATTCTTCTCAATTTTACCCAAGATATATATAGGCTGAGGAATGTTTTTTGTAATTTTACATTCTTCTCAATTTTACCCAAGATATATATAAGCTGAGGGTTGTAACTTGTAAACTGAAAACTTAACCCTAATTAACAAAATTAGCAATGTTTTGATTTTTTGTAATTTGTAACATGTTCTGTAATGTTCACAAATATATTTAGTTTCTTTGAACTTCTCACGGGCATGATTAAATGGGGAAATATATATTATCATACAAAAAGAGACTATTTATATGTTTGTAATTAAAATGAGAAACATCTGTCTCTATCTCCCAGACAAAACAGGTGCTGGGTCACAGCTCTGATAGGACGTTAACCTTGTTTTCAAAACGCTGTTTTTTTTAGAAAAGATAGCAGATTTACAAAATTGGCCAATCTCATGAAAAGGCTCAGATGGATTGGAAACGCTCTTCATTAACTTCTTCTAAAAATAAAGCAATAGCCACCGGAAATACCTCCATCACGGGAGGTTAGGATGGAAAAGACACAAACAAAAGAGTGATACATGGTCATAATATATCCCTTCTAGAAAACAAACAGGGAAGCGGATAGAGAGCAACAAGAGGGAGCTCACACAAAAGTGAGGAAAGCAATATGCCGCCATCACCAGGCGCATCGTCAAGTTGTTTTGACAGAAAAACTATTTTTAGCCGCAGCTCTGCCATCCTCTGGCAAATATGTTTTGATCAGCAATAACAGCATGCCATGTGCATAGAGTCTGAGTGAGAGTCGGAGCGAGAGTGAGTGAGAGAAAGTGAGAGAGAGAAAGAGAGAGAGAGAGAGAGATTGACTGAGTAAAAGGGGAATGGCAAGGCAAAGATGCTGTACGCCATAATTAGCTCTGGTTTTATAACGAGCATGGCAGTGTGGGTGTGTATGCGTGTGTGTATCCTGGTGTGTGTGTGCGTGTGTGTGACTGCATCGTAGGTGATGCAAGGCCTAACGAGCGTGGCCGGGGAAGCAAGCGATGTTTACGCTAAAGATGGAATCGTGTTGTTTTCCGCACTGATCGCCCAAAGACTAATTCAATATGGAATGATTAATATTAAAAAAATCAAGCTTGAAAACATAAGTTGATATTGAATGCATAATTGAGAGTGGCTGGATGTGTGCCAGCCTGCCTGCAGGATCATGCCAGTACTATATTCACATCTCATGGAGATAGTATTGTGGCTTTACTATCATAAACAAAAATCTGACCATGCATGCCTTTTGGAACTGTTCGATAACTATTTCTGTCTTTGTTTCCGTTTCCTCTCTCTCTCTCTTTCTTCCTCTTTTTCTCCTTTTCTCTTTTCTCTTAATACAGTGTATCTCTTTCTCTCTCTCTCTCTCTCTCTATCTCTTTTTCTATGTCTCTCCTCTTTTTCTGTCTCTCCATCTCTCTATCTGTCTTCCTATCTCTCTTGCTCTCCCTCTCTCTCTCTTGTCACTCACTCTGTAACTTCTTTTCTCTCTCTTGTCTCTCTCTCTCTATCTATCTAAGTCACTAATACTCTGTTTCTTCTTTTCTCTCTCTATCTATCTCTCTTTCTCTCTTTCTGTCTCTCTCTCTTTCTCTATCGCATGTTCCTCTCTTAGTATTGCATTCATCTCTTTCCTGTGCATGTCTTTAAACTTTAATTATCTTTCATCCAAAAAATATATTCACAGGTGCATCACAAGGTTGAACAATTCACATTTCAAAATAAAGATAAACATCCACTCCTACCCATACAATTACCGACATGAAAAGTATATCATAATTTTTAACCTAACCCAAATGTAGATATGAAACTCTAGAGCATCCGTTCTCCAAGATAGCATCACTTCAACGGTAAAAAACTGGATCAAATCAAGGGTACTACCCATGAAACAGAAAACGGCGACTCCTTCATGAATTTCATTATTTGTCTCACAAACAGGCAAGGACCGACTGCCCTGGGAAACTATGTCACTCACAACCACCTCCAGCACCAACACCACCTACACCAACATAGACAGACCATGGTGACTCTATGAATATTCATGAGCACTGGTCCATTTGACACCAGGGGTGGGTGGACATGAATCCATAGCAAACAACGGTTTCTGTATCCTCTATAGCCGGTGTGTGTTTGGTGTGTTTACGTAGAGTAAATTATTTCTATTCAGCTCCAGGGGAAAGGAATGCCAAGATGGCTAGGAAAGGAAGGTGATGGAACATAACAAAAATCCACTCGGGCGGCGGTGGCGGCGTCCAAAACAAGCAAACTAGAATTTGAATGGCATTATAATAGAGTCAGTGACATAATTAACCAACTGTCCTTTTTTGTTACGAGATGGCGCCTGATCAATGCCTCTGTAATAATGGGGATTGTTATCTATTTACTATTGATTTATATGAACCAGGCTAACATAAACAGGTAGTGGTAGGGTATTCAGTTTAAATATTAGATAGCGATGATAATCAATAAGCTGTAATTGAAGATTGTGGAACTAATTTGAAAAAAATTATAAATAAATGTAAATAATTGTTCATACGTACATGTACATGTAGAAAGTGATGCAAACTATACCACATGTAATAAACATTTAAAATTCTGTCCGGCTTCATTACGTTTTGTCAAGTTCCATTTTGTTTTGATAAATCAATTTTGGTGATTAGTCTTTCATGTCAAAAATAAATCAAACTATCACACATCAATTACTAAATTTAGTTAAAATGTTGAATTTCCAACATACATGTAAGCTTTCTAAACTAGTGCTGTAGTCAAACGTTTAACCGTCCGGTATCCGACCGCCCATGGCGGATTCCGTTTTCAATTGGACGGTTTCGTTTTCCCGTTTTTTTTTTTTTTTTTTATAATTTTTTTTTTTTATAATTTTTTTTTTTTTTTTTTTTTTTTTTAAAGTTTCGATTTATGCCTCTTCACCTGGCACTATGCCTGGCAATGTCTCCTAGCTCAGTAATCAGTGTGTTGACTCACCACTCGGAAACTACAACAACACTCCAATTTGTCTGTCATCTTGGTTTGAAAGTAATCTTTGTAATAGATCTCAATATGTAGTTTATAATAATAATTCATCCAATTTTTACACATGGTGTACCACAAGGATCTATCCTATGTCCTCTACTGTTTTTTATTTACATTAATGATCTTACACATTCTTCTAAAAACGACATTGTTACTATTATTTGTGACAAGTTCACATGCACAAATCGGCGCCTATAACTGCATCTTGCAGTTAAATGAAAGTCCTTCCCGCTTTTTCAAACGGACCTGGCTTGTCGGCAACAAAAAAAAAACGATTATCGTTTCACCGAAAACCGTCCGGTTTTGACTGGCGGTTAAACGGAATTGGAGATATCGTGATGTTACAGCACTAATCTAAACATTGACTTGTGTAATACTATCAATTATTGACAAGGCTATCTACTACAGTATGCATGTATGCTGTCCAATGTGCATATCCATGATGCTCCTAGGTTGTGTGGTCTTCAGGTAGTTTTACGAAGACGTAACGTATCGAGCTTATACCTTGTAACAATGCTTCATTTATCAATGCACCGGTGAATGTGAGAATGTGTTACCGCATGCCCTACAGGAATCACGATGTGAGTTTCGAACAACATTGCATTGTACACAGAACTTGTGCCAGGATACATTTGAAGTTCAATATTAGTGTTTGAGGAAACCTAACACTTCAACATGTGTAAACACCGATCATAACACATTGATTTTCCTTGTTATTTCTTCTTTTCCCATCAAAAGAAAAAGTACATGTACTTCCTCAAGTAACAAAAATAATTTGCTTTAGTAACATCTGCTTGTTTTGTCAAGATAGGGCCTTGGTTGCATATGGGGGAGGGGTGGTGTGGGGTAAAGGTACATGATGTAGGTGAAGGGTTGTGGGTTGAAGCTGTGAATTTTACTAAAAACAGTACTGGTAAATGGGCTGTGCCTGTGAGTCCATATCGTATGATAAAAAATAATACAGTTTCACACCTGTACATAATTATAGCCTACTTTATTCACAGTTCCTCTTAATTAATACACATATTTTCAACATGCTAAACATCTAACATTTCATCACCTTTAAAATTATCAATCTTAAATCTACTTGTGATGTCTTTCTTTCTTTCTCTTTACTCTTAAAATCATATACCTGTATCTCTATTAGCCTATACATGTATAAAAATGTTCTCTCCCTATCCCTCCCTCCCTTTCTCCAACCCCTCTCTATTCTCTCTCTCTCCCTCCTCTCTCGCTCCTACATGTATCTCCCACCTCTCTCCCTCCCTCCCTCCCTTCCCCTCTCTCCCTCTCTATCTCTCTCTATCTCTCTCTCTCTCTCACACACACCCTCACCCCATCCCCTCCACCAGCTATCCTACCAGCCAGCCATCATGGGAGGTGGCATACATCCAGGGGAAAAACTGTCCTTGTTTATGATGAATTGCTCATCAAAAATTCATTAGATTTTCTGAATAGCCAAGGTCTCTACCTTGTAAGGAAAGCATCACCTTCCTCTGTCACCTTTATAGTGTCATCAATCATCCGACATCATCTTTTATTCTATTTTCCTCTTTCCTCCTTTCTTTCTATCTATCTCTCTAGCACTAGCATGCATAGACCTTCACGGATGATGGACCAGTGAATGAAATATTTCAGCATTGTTGTTGTTGTCTTTTCTTTCTTTTTTTTTGGGGGGGGGGGGCTTGGGCTTGAGACATTTCATTAAAAAGATTCAGTGTTGTGTCACTTACGATTCACTTAATTTATGGCAAGAATCATTTACAAATCTGAACCATTTTTACATACTAAAGTTTCTGTTTTGTTTTCTTCAGTCTGAGTCGGTATTGTTGCCTTTTGTTTGGGGACAGAAATAAATGTGCCTAAGGACTTTTTATCTGTGACATTAATTGATTCAGCACAAACTTGGCACAAGAGGATTTTGACAAGACTTTTCGAAAAGGCTGCTGCTCAGTCACCCGTGGCAGGCGAGTTATGAATAAGATATAATAACTACAAGACAAAACATCAATTACTCTTTAAAATCGAATATAATTCAAGGTCATACAGGTTATAACTTTTGAATGGGAATCTACCAAAGTTTGGTATACTTTTGTATACGCGCTGTAGACTAGGGGCCTAGCTATACATGCCTTCACAGTTGTTTTCATCGCAAAGTAAGTCAGGACATATTTCTAGTACGGAAGTAGATTTTCACCTTCGCCGCAATCAGCTGTTCCATCGCCAACAAAGGGATTTCTATCCTGTCGAATCACCATCATAATCTTGTACAGGCTCCGTTATTCTGCAGTAATTAGGTGGTCTGTCGATAACAGATCACCTATTGATTTTGTTAGAATTTTCTTTCTTTATTTATTCTTTCTTTATTCTTTATTTTTATTTCTTCCGTACACTTTTTTGTGCACACGTTTACTCGAAATCGACATGGTCAATTTCCTTCAATTTTTTGTAAGTCATCAAGCCCTATGATTTCAAGTTTAATTTACTTTTTCAAGGTCATTAGGTCATTGTGAGGTCATCCAGGCGCCATTTTGTAAAAATCAGGTCATTATCGTATCTCAATAATGAGTCATCAAAAATAAACCATATTTGGTATACATTAACTTCAGGTCAAAGGTCAACTAAATAAGTCAACAAATTCCGTGCGCGCATCTCGACGCGCACGTACGCACGCATCAAATTTTTAAAATGCTCTAATTCGTTTCAAATTTTTTTTGCACACGTTTCAGGCCATTGTAAGCATTTTTAAAATTTGCGCGCGCATAATTATGCGCGCGCGTTTCCGCGCATCCTGGCATTTTGCAACATAGAATCGCCAATTTTATCATATTTATTACACTTTTGCAAGCATTTTGATACCTTGTTTACCTTTTTCCGACCAGTAATAACGCAATTAGCGGCTGTCAAAGTTGAACGCACGCGCCGACCTGCGCTATCTGTATCCACAATACATGGGCAAAAACATGCCTATACAAAATTCATTTTAACTCTTCAGAATGGATTGATACCCCCAATTTTTTTCATATTTAGATAGATCATGAGTCGGAGATATGATTTCATGTCTCATTTGAACCTCAATTAACTCCGAACTCAAAATTTCAATTAGCATATTATGACGTTAGCAGATTTTTGGAAAATTGATTGTATCTCTGTAAATATTGACCAATTTTCTTTCAAATTTTGATATGTTTTAGCGGAGAATATTTTCTACAAATACAGTCAACATAATTTTTCATTTTGACAATGGCATCATGGCGTATTTTTGCGATTAAAGGAGGCATGTCAATTTTTCACATTTTGCGTGTATTCTCTATGGGACATGACTTTTTCTCAAAACTGGATTCTACATTCTTGTCTTTCGCGAGCAATATCTCCGTCGTTTTATCTTCGTTTACGCTGAGCTTTGAGTATGTTGTAGCTGAGACAATATGCTATCGTAAGGTGCCCTTTATTTTTCGATCAGATGCCGGGATCATGCTCATATTTCACTTACAAAGTGGGATTTGAGATTTCCATTTTTCGTTTACGTGTAATCTCTATGGGAAATGTTTTGGTATATCGGTAACGCACTTGATTCCGACCTTGAGGTCCCTGGTTCGAGTCTGGGCGTCTCCAACAATTTTTTTCTTCACTTTTTTTTCTTTTTGACCTTTCACTGTACCATCTCCTTTGAATATTAAAACACGTACAATCGCAAATAATGTAATAAACAACCATATTTCCTTTATTATTCCCCTACTATCACTTAATCCATTACTTTTCGTGTGTAATCCTTATAGGAGATGACTTTTTCTCAAATCTGGATTCTAAATTCTTGTCTTTTGCGAGCAATATCGCCGTTATTTCGGCTTGATTTTTGTTGATTTTTGAGTATGTTGTAGCTGAGACTATACATGTATATGCTATCTAAATGTTCTCTCATTTTTTTCAGTCTGATGTCATCATGGTCTGTTGATGATAATCATCAACATCATCATCATCATCATCATCATCATCGTCATCACAATTACTATCAAGATCATCATCATCATGATCATCATGACGATCATCATTGTTTACATGTCTATATAACTTCTCCCTTTCTCAAGATAGTAAATATTATAATCTATCATAAGACTTGAAGACAGACCACCTTATTCGTCCTCGTGACGAATTAAATTCTAGTTTTCTTTCATTCCAGTATCATTTGTATGGTAAGAAACTAAAGTTTGTGATTACGTATTTCTATGACAATCCTTCAAAAAATCCCTTTCTACCTAAAACATGTGTTTACCAGCTTAAAAAGGTAAACCATGGATTCAAAATGAACACACACACATTTGAACATATGGGACTACATACTCATACTAAAGGGACCCACTTTTATTAGCCCACTTTACGTCAAATTATCAGCTTCATTTTTTGATGGATCGTCATAAAAATATATAACCACAAACTTTGCCTTCTTACCGTACAAATGATACTGGAATGAAAGAACTTCACTGCAGAATAACCCATCCTGTACAAGATTATGATGTTGATTCGACAAGATAAATATCCCACTGTTGGCAATGGAACAGTTGATAGCAGTGAGGGTGAAAATCTACTTCCGCACTAGAAATATGTCCTGGCATGCTTTGCGATGAAACAACCGTGAAGGCACGTATTTACTTGTCATCAACAGGGTTCCATCAACAAGGTTCAAGCAAGAGGTCTGATGAGCGTAGACTAAACAGTCATTCTGTCTTCACCCTTCATCTGTTGTTGACATTCTATCTCTACCATTCTCTTGCTTTCTCTCAGCTCACCATTACATGTACTTAGCACTATCATCATCATCATCAGGCATCATTAAGACTATCAATACCATAGCTACAATTAGCACACAACAAAGAAACATGTGCCATTGAGCGCACACTATCTAACAACAAATTAGGGCCAATAGTTTTCTCATTCAATATCATCAACTCATCAGGGCATCAACTCAACATACATGTACATGTAGTTAAATACATATTCAAAGCTTTTCTGGCTTTTAATAGACAATATTCTCATTGAATTTATGAAACAAATACTGTGTATTTAAATTATGAATATGAGAAAAAAGGTTTGTACATATATGTATATATCCTGGGCAGATAAAATGGTGTTATGCAATGTTGTTGTTTTTTTCTTCTTCAAATCCTATCTTGCAAATCATCTGTGATACAAATACTACCGTAATCATATTCCTTGCAATTTTAATAGAGAGTGGAGACAGCAATATTTTGCTCAACGATAGCTTGAAACAACATGAATTTACATGTATTTACACTGCAAGCAAAAATCATCAGTTTTCTCACATTCTGGTGTTTTGTCGGAAGTTGCTAGGCAACTACATGTACCTGTAAACACAACAAACAAATACAAATAGAAAAATTCACCTCTGGAGTATGGTTTTGGGGAAACCCCAGAAATTTCACTGAATTCTGCAGTGTAAACGCTTGCTCTCAAAACATTGGTGAATGATTCTTGTTTTTGGTCATGTGACTCTCCTTGAATCCGTGCAACAACATGCAGAACAGCGACAACTCGCGCATGTGTACTACTCAAAAAAACATAACCAGAATGAGCAAATACCAACGTTTTTTTACTGGTTTTTCCAGCAGTGTGCATGGCAGTCCAAAAAATGATGGTTTTTCGAAATGGCTCTAGGGCTATGTAAATGTATTCAGCAAACTGACCATGCCCAACGAGGCCTCCCAGTGGACTATTTGAGTGTCCCAGGCAATCATACCGAGCCCCAAACTTTGCTCTCAAATATTGACACAAAGAAACATGATGGGAACAATCATAACAGTATGCTCCCATCTTGTATTGTGAAAACACATGGGCAGACCCATTCATAAATGAATGCGAAAATAAACATTTGCATTCTCTCTTGCTCATGTTTTCACACCATACCTAGCAAAGCAGGTCACAGTACGCATAAACTTGTGAAGTAACATGCACAATTTTAATACATGAACGGTATGCAGGTGTTACCCGACTCAACATTTCCCATGCTCAAAGTATCAACAAAGCATTCATATTTCATAAACATTTTTTGTTAATGTATGCTACATTTTCATGGATCCAACTGCTTTTATATGCCTATTGCATAATAAAGATTCATGGAATGAAAATTAAATGAATACTTTAAAATTCTGTAAATTCATTTGTAAGTTAGCCTTTGGCTACAAGGAGTGAATAATATACCTTGAATTGAATTGAATTGAATTGAATTGAATTGAATTGAATTGAATGGTAGACAAATGATAACCTTCCCTTTAATATTTAGGTTGAATTTTCACTTTAATATTCCTTCTACCTAAGTGTAAATAAATTTGCTGTCACTTTTGTTTCATAAACATGAAGGCCTAGGCCAACATAACATGGGTATCGTAGCTCAGTTATTTTGCACATACTGTACTCATAATGGGAATGAGCAGGATAGAGCATGACTGCATCCGTATTCTGCTCATTTTATTATACACGAACCTCCAGCAAACCCATACATGTACAGTATATGTGTAAAGCAACAGAGTTCTTGTCATTACGGCTTATATTTTTGTCTTTATGTCTATTGGGATTAATTAGTGATTGATCTAAGTTTAGAGGGGATGGGATGACGAGGGTAGGGGGAAAAGGTGATATATATCAACTGAACTAATTAATGTACATGTAGATCCATAGCAATGATGTACACCTTCGTTTCCATCTATAGAGTAGATGCAAATGTAGTCTATAAATGGAAAATCCCCATACTAACAGTACAACCAGTCTTGAATGGAAAAAGTATTTCAAAAAATATTCAAGAAATAGAGAGGACGGATCCTTCAATGTTCTAACATAGGACAAGGGCTGCACAACACACAGGTTACCATGGTAACCAAGGGGCATGATAAATAATTACCAGCATCCAATATCAAAGAGATATACTGGCTGGGAGAAAAATAATATACCATATTGGTACTTACAGTATAAAGTGCATATCAAAAGTATGTCACTATGCGCTGTACTGCAGAGAAAATAAAAAGAAAAAAAGAACATTGAAAAGAGATGCTGGGCATACGTCCTCCAGACATCATTTAACATTAGAAATAGCACTAGTTATTCACCCAAAGTGATGAAAAAATTGACATCAGATTAAACACTGGGGCAAAATCCTAGAATGGATTGCTCCCCCCCCCCTAATCTCCCTCCCTCTCTGTCTCTTTCTACCCCCCCCCCCTTTCTTTCTCTCTCCAACCATTGATAAAGCTCATAATTTCATAACGCAAAGAGGGAAGCACGCACTTGACTTCACCTGTCTGTCTGTGATCAAACAAGGGCCAGTGGACGAGAGGAACGTTCCTCTTTATCTCCATCTCTCCCTCTCTCTCCCTCTCTCTCCCTCTCTCTCTCTCTCTTCTAACCTCTCTACATGTATCTTGCTCTCTCTCTTTCTTTTTACCCCCTCTCTTTCTCTCTCTCCAACCATTGATAAAGCTCATAATTTCAAAACGCAAAGAGGGAAGTATAAAGCACTTGACTTCACCTGTCTGTCTGTGATAAACAAGGGCCAATGGATGAGAGGAAGTTCCTCTTCATCTCTCTCTCTCTCTCTCTCTCTCTCTCTCTTCTCACCTCTCTATCTCGCTCTCTCTCTCTCTTTCTTTCTACCCCCCTCTCTTTCTCTCTCCAACCATTGATAAAGCTCATAATTTCATAACGCAAAGAAGGAAGCAAGCAATTGACTTCACCTGTCTGTCTGTGATTAAACAAGGGCCAGTGGATGAGAGGAACTTTCCTCTCCATCTCCATCTCTCCATCTCTCCCTCTCTACCAACACAAACCAAATGGCGTAAACAAGGGAGCCTGCGTGGCAAAGTAGGTCATTGCCTGCACAAAAGGTCACACTTGTTTGTGTGCTGGCCGTTATACAGGCAGGTAATGGATAGATTGCAGGCACGAACCCTCGGCGCTTGTAACTTGCAACCCAGGGTCTGAATTGTAAGACTGCAAGTGCACCTCATAGGGTCTACACTAAAGCTGTTCTTGCCAAGGTACATCAGTTGTTTACCCCAATCAAGACATGATGTTTTTTGTTTATGTGTCAAATTAAAGTCTGAGGTTGCAGACTAGTAAATGGAAAAAGATTGAATCCATACAATAGTCTGTATCATCCATACTCCCTTATGAAAACTCAATGCCCATGACCTTATAATTATTCAATATTATATAATGTAGTAAAATGTAGTAATCTTTCAAGAGTGTTTGATACACGATCAAGATATTAACCAATGCTTACATGTACACGTGTACCTTTAAAAAAAAAAAAAATAACACGTGTACAACCGGAGTTGGTATTAAATTTGAATTTGTTCAAATGTTTGTTTGTGCGATCATTCATTTTGTTTGATTCATGGCTAATGTTTTCTACGATGTCTGACTGGTAATTAGTGAGTGGAACAGCTCTCATCTGCATATCTCATCTCATATGATAACACATGCTCTCAACAGAGCAGCAGGAGGAGAAATGAAAAGAGAGAGAAATTGATGTCCTACATGCCTGCTGCAGCAGCAGAGTGCTCTACCAGATACCACAAGCACACAAATCTCAGCCCAGACACACAGCTTCTTCTACAAAGTTCAACCAGATGAGCCGTTGCCTTATTTATCAATCTGATTCACCACAAATAGCACCAGTGCTTTTTTCCACTAGTCCCAGTAATATAATTCTGCGTGAGTGCAGTAGACCGATAGTCATAAATGTTTGATATGTACATGTATAAACTATAGTATCAACAATTATGTCCATCTACAAGTTAATTTGTGCAGTTACTGTAACGTGGAAGCTGAAGAGGTTTATAAACATATAGTTACGCAAAGATTCTGGTATTTTTTTATTTTTTTTTAATATTCATGGTTTTCTAGTTCTGTCAAGTACAGATTAAAAAATATACTTCCCTCCAAAACAAGCTCCTTTACACAATATTTCTTTCAACAAACTTTTCCTATGGTGTAAAAAGTCCTAAGGAGGGATAAAATAGAGTGTTGGGACAGGAAGTCGATTAGATTTCAATGATATTAGTCTTAAGGGAGCTAAACTGTTGTATTGTGTGACGTTCATGTTCATGTAGCTGTTCAGAATATAACCCCTAAAAGTAAATTGTGTACATCTGTTAAAGTACCACCTGTTTCATGTTTTATGTCTGTTTTTATGGCCCTTCATTTAATGAGTAGGCCCATTTACACAGCCCAAAAAAACGTTTTGAAAAATCATCGATTTTTTTCGACCGTAAGTTTGGGCATTTGGAGCATCGACACAAATAATATGTACTATAATGTTGTATTTAAGTAGTACAGGTACATACAGACATAATATAATGATAGTTTGATTAATTAAAAAATAAAACAGAACTTATACAGGACCTCTGTCTTGGAAGAAAAAAACAATGAATAAAGAGAAGATATCTCTAAGATATTTCTCCAGATAACAATTTCTCAGACTATTTCACGAACGGAAGTGCAAGGCTAATTCCTCCTGATAAGAGAATATCCCCATTATAATCAAACTTCATAAGCTCAGAAACGGCCTACAGGCCTCTTCATAGAAGAGCGGAACAATGAACAACTCTTCGATGGAGGTTCATTTGATTTGTAGAGTTGTTTTCTGATTACAGTTTTACTTAATCAAAGGATATTTATTATTTACCAGGCAATGAAAGATTAAAGGTAATACATATCTTTAAAAAAGAGCGAATAGATTCCATTAAGTTCCTGTTTTGTACACCCGAGAATTCCCATCTGAAACAAATGCATTTCTGATTTTTTTTTTTTTAGGAAAGGATTTATCCTTCACTAATACATATAGGTACATTGTAAATCTCAATATATTACCCCCCCCCCCCACCCAAAAAATAGTAATAGTAATAATAAATGAAATAAAAATCACAATTAGTGTATATAAAGGGAGAAAACAAAATTGTTCCACCAGACATTTATGCAACTTTAATTGTAAACTGTCAAATCTGGTTGAGGAAGGTCGATTATCAAATTTGTTTTACTGTACACCACCACAATGTGCCAAGAAAAACATGTTTTCACCAAATCAGTACAAACACTATTTATGTCGTAATTTCCGGCATGACCAGGAAAATAACTCATCCTGCCTGTAAGCTAGGCTAATTGGGAGCATGCTGAGCTTACCAATCAATTGTGGAGTAAAGTCTAGTAGCTCAAGGGGATCTCAAGATTTCTAGCAAAACAAAATTTGCACAAATACGGACTCCACTTCGTCTTGAAAGACATTACCCGAGATTAAAAAAGAAGCATTTTGAGAAAAACAAATAGAGTGCCTCCGTTTGTTGCTTGCGTGCAGGACTGGCATTTGTAATGGAGAATTATTTCAGGGAAAGTGTTCTGAATTTGAAGTGAACTTGAAATCAATACAACTACATGCACAATGAGGAGGCTGTCTGTTTAGAGAGTGCGAGAGGCAGGGAGAGGCAGAGAGAGGTAGAGAGAGGCAGAGAGAGGCAGAGAGAGAGGCAGAGAGAGAGGCAGAGAGGGGAAAAGACGGAAAGAGATACAGAGAAAGTGAGATAAAAAGACAGGAAGACGACATTATTTGGCTGCATCCTGGAGTATAGAATTGATTTGCTGGTGACATGAACATGCCTTCTACATGTCTTGGTAATTCAAGCTGCATGTTGCACTATTGAACATCATGAATGGCTGTGAAGAAGAAGTCATCCACAGATTTCTAAACATACACTGTATGAATAACCACTGCAAATACTGGTAATGGCTTCCTCCCATACCCGATGTTCCAGAGACATTGCAATTAAAGAAATGCAAACAAGGCAAATATCAATTCATGATGGCCTTCCTGGCTGAATCATCAAATTACAAGCAAATGCAGTTTACAATAAGTACAGAATAATTTTCAACCACTTTTATTTTCACAAAAATATAATACCTTCAAGCCTGAGTGTCTATTCTGTAAACTGCCATAGCAACATATAAATGTTCAGTACAATGTTTAAAAAAATACTAGGGGATAATTCACTGTTTCATACTTGCAACCTGACGGGATTGAGAAGTACCCTGCCCAGTTGTACGATCTATGGTAGATGTAGACTAATCCAGCTTAAAGAAAACAATTTCCCTACAGTGATCTGTATCTGTATGATCTGTTCTGATCCTGGTCCTGATCCTCCAGAGGGATATGTAGAGATGACCAACTCAAGAACGTTATCATTCAAGAGAGAGTGTTTGTCAGGGAAAAAAATACTTTAAAAATTTTGGGGGCTGCTTTTCAAGCTTGCTTGCATGAAAATAACACTCTTTAATTTGTTTTGCATTTTGGGGCTCTTTTATGACTTTCGGGGACTCTTTTGGGCATTTCGGGGGCTACATGTAATTCGCCCCGAGCCACCGTGTATTTTTTTAACTGGTGTTTGTTGCATTTAGAACATTTTGGAATTGAGTCTTTAGCTATGAACTAATATTATATCCTACCTATATCCCACTTTACATTATAGCATATTTAACATATCAACAGTAAATGTTTATGAGGTCCATGGACACTCAGGACTTTCGCCATTCTTGATTCCGCCCCATTTCTTCATTCCGCCTGCACCCTCTAGCGTGCACCCTCTCGGATGTACCCTAGACTAGTGTCAACACACTGTCAAGTTGAAGTGATGTGTGGCAACCAATTAAGTCTGACTGATGACTGTGTTTACATTCTCATTAATCACGCTCATAAATATGATACCTCTACATTTGACATGGAAGTGGATTAACAGCGATCAGAACAGGGACAAGGTCAGATGGCTAGAATAGTCTGCTGGTCAGGACCAGGGGAAATTTCCAAGACAGGACCAAGAACATCAATGAGGGCTTGCAGAGTAAAGCTATCTTGAGCTCTGGTATGGGCAGCATCATGTGTCGAGAGAACATGGCTATAATTCATTCTGGATTGTTTATCCTGCAATAGATCGATTGTTTGAACCAGTAAAGTAAAAACAACCTCACAACAACTTGCTGGAAATCATCTTCAATATAAACCACCACTCGCATTTCCACAGTGACCTGTGTTAAGCTCATGGTGTCGGCCTTCTTACCGGGTAACTCGATTTTCCTTACCGTAATTAACGTTGTATAAACCGCCCTCGTGTATTAACCGCACCCCTATTTTTCGCCCTTAAAAAAAAAAAGCCTGGTCCGTGTTAAAAAACCCACGCGGGAAGGCCTTTCATTTAACTGCGAGGTGCAGCTGAATGTGTAAGATCATTATTTAAATTAAAGAACATTAGAGAACCTAGGATAGAACCTTGTGGTACACCATGTAATAGAAGAAAAATTGGAGGAATTATTATTATAAACTACATATTGAGATCACAGACAAATTTGACAGACAAATTTGAGTGTTTTTCTAGTGTCCGAGTGGTGAGTCAACACACCGGTTACTGAGCTGGAAGACATTGCCAGGCATAGCGCCAGGTGGAGGGGCATAAATCGAAACTTTAATATTTTTTTTTTTTTTTTTGGTGTACCGTGTATAAATCGGCGGCAAAAAGGTGCGGTTTATACACCGTTAATTACGGTATCTTTCTATGCTCATTACTCAGCCCCTAAACATTTTCTACCAAAATCATTTGGCACATGTCATTTATATGTAATCTTGACTTGAACATTCAGTGTAAGTTTTGTTGGATTCTGTGAGAATTTATTTTCTATCATTACCAGAAATTAAGCTTATGGACAAACTGTACTTCATCAAACCTAAAATTTCAAAAAGACATTACCCTCTAATGTGCTGCTTTAATCATCTTTCTCCCATCAGTACATGTACAGTACAATACATGTTACTGAGCAGCGAAGCCTAATAAATCCAATGCAGAGTGTGTACAGTATAAACTCAGCTCAGCTCTGTCCTCAATAATATGAGTTCAGGGTCATTCTGGATGATACCACAGAAATTTTGATTTGATTTGATTTGATTTTATTTATTCATCATCAATAACATCAGTGATTAAACATTTGAATACATCGTGAATGGTACATGTTCATAAATGAATATTATAGATCATATTAAAGAAAAACCTAACAAAGTATTGATATGCTAGACATATGTCTTTTCTCATAGAATATAGAAGGTGATGAAAAGGAGCCAAATAATAGCACATGTGCTAGTCGAGTCTGGCCCCTGTTCTTAGCACACACTTGGCAAAAATAAATATATCATTATCAAAAAATAAAACTTGACAGTAGAAGTATACATGTTGAGTAATACCGTAGCACAAATGTTACCAAAAAAGATAGATCACTACAGCTGCTTCTGTAGACTCTGGGCTGAGCTGACTGATCGCATATATGCCAGGATGATGGCTTTGTTTTTCTATCTATAAACATGTATGCCAACAATTTATTGGAAATTTATGCTCTTGAAATGAGTTTGTTTTTCTAATACTGGTCATGCATTGTACACATGGAGTGACTATGTTTGTGTGTGTGTTCAAACTATTGTTTTTTTTTTCCAAAATTAAAGCGTGTTTCAAAATCAGTTCTAAAGGTTATGAGAGGCAAGATTAACTGTATATAACAACTTTGATTCAAAACCATCTTCTAATGAGTTCTACTGATCAATATGCAATATTTTGCCCACTCCCTTTGCTCGCTCACAAAATTTAGAACGAAATTTGCCCATATACATGTGTATGAGGCATTAAATAAGTGCCAGAGTGTTGCAAAATGAATCTTCTGTGATGTACGATGTATTTGGGATCAGGGTGACGCAAACCTTATAATTTCTTTAAAGGGTTCCGTGACTAAAAAAAGGTTGAAAAGCACTGGTCTATTGGGTACCACTCTCCTCTGATAGAAAGTGGTTTAGAAGTGAATACCCAATCATCTTCCAGGAGTGGTTGGGTTAAGGTTAAGGGGATACCAACTTCCACGATTCTCTGGTAGAAAGTGGGTTAAGGGGGGCGGAGGACCGGTGTCTTCTGGTAGCGAACATGCCCTTGACCTTGAATTACTGTGGGGTGGATCTGGTATCAGGATCTGCCTGGGAAACGTCTGACGATTCAATTATCCAATCATGGGAATAGTTTGGTCATCATTTAACTGCTCGGTCCCACACCATACTGCATCATGTATTCTGTTTCTGTTTGGAAAGATTATCCTGGTATAAAGGGCCATGTGGATATGTTTTTCTTTCTTTCCTTCTTCCTTTCTTCCATCTTTCCTTCCTTCTTTCTTCCCTTCTACCTTCTTTATTTATTTATTTCCTTCCACCTTTCTTTCTTTCTTAAATCATTTCTTTCTTTTCTGTCATATCAAACCACTTCATCAATAATTGTCTGATAAAGGTAAATTTAGTAATATAAAAGGAAATACCAGAAAAACATAACCAAGTTCAATATTTTTCAAGAACTAAACACTGTAGAGTTATAGGTCAACACCAAGTTTGAGAATTTAAATGTGGACTAAGTAACTTGGCCTACCTTTAACTCCTCCTGATATGCTAGGCTTGTAGTCCACTGATCATGATAAACATGTACATATGGTGCCAATTAATTAGACTAGTTAATGAATAATTGAAGCCATTACAGGCTTCAACTGTTTCTCTGTATGCTGATGCTATCAATACTCAGTTGTTACATGGTTCAATCATAATCCTCAGGGATTAATACAGATTTGAAACTATAAATATTTGAAGAGTGGGATTGATTGATTAATAATTTAACAAGGACTTAAGCCCCATTCACACATGAATTGGTTGACCACCTGAAAAATTCTGCCACAAAATAAAATAAGAATTATTCATACCCCTTGTAATTTTAATGTTTTTTGTGGGTTTTTTGCTCAATATAATAATAACTCAAGAATGAAAGGGGGAGTGGTTGATTCAGGCCATTAGTTGTCTACTTTTAGATGTACGCTTCAATATGTGCCACATTGTCAAGAAGCACATCTTTTAACAATTACAAATCTACATGCACACTGTATGAATAATTAAGTTGTTAACTGTACAAGTACGATGCTTCACATTTTGCTATCTTGCAATGAACATAATGCATGAATGGGAATGTGCTTAGTGGCCATTCTGAATGCAGCTCTTTATTGTTTAAACTCTACTTGCAATTGATACAAGAGAAAATTATTGTGATGAACAAACAATTATCACTCTTCTCAAAACTTTTTCTCAGTCTAAAATACTACTACTTTTACAACCGTAAATCAAAATGTTAAATGGTGCCCTTTTAAAGGTGATTTTCTTTTCATTATTACATGTAGATATAACTTTATCTTTTGTATCCAAATCAAAGACCTGTAGGGAACGATAAGACCTTATACAGTGTAACTGTGTATTACATGATTGAAATCTACTGGTATTTCAAATTGTTTCCCTTTTTAAACTGTTAAATAATTCATCTCTTTAAATAATTAAAGTACAAACACCTGCAGTTTCCATTTCCTAAAATTTGGAAAACATGTATTCGCAGCTTTCTAATTCCTACATTTGTTAAGAATGCAAGGTGGATGCATGTTTATTTCGGTCCAATAGGAAATCAATAAAGAAATCTGCAACATGGAATAAAGGAGAGGGAATCTTAGGAATTAGCTCCATTTCCTGTTTACAGGAAAGGGTAAATCTGGAAGGATGGACAAAAAAATCAGCTTTAGGGGCTGCACAAACATTTCAATATCATTCTCTACTTTGTGCATAAACATCTTGCTGATTTTTTCTTCTTTCTGCACAGCTGTGCTGATGACAATCACATTCATACCATATTGAATGCATCAGTTCTCTGCTCTATTAAAGGTTACCCAACATTCATGAAAACATAGTGGCATGAAGATTAACTTTCTTTTTTTTGCCAGGAAGTGAATACCTTGAGTCTAAACTGCAATTGTTTTTTTTTTAAATATTTTATTCAGCAGTATCATTACTCCACATAAATATTCCAAAAAAGGCAAAGACACAAACGTTTGTGTGACAATTGATAAGTACCTCAAAAGCCCATTGCATATTTTGTGAGGCAACCAAGTTCTATTTATAAAGTAAAGATATTCAATATCTAACATTAAGAGAAAATAACATTTCTTTATCATTTTATAAAGTTTCTTCCTAATGTACACGACAGTCACATGAAAATATTCCTTTGACAAAATAATAGAATGGGTTACATAACACTAATTGCAAAGTAGAGGTTTTTCGCATGCCAAAATGTATGTACATGTATTGTATGCCACTAATACTGGACTAAAGGTATGTGAAATGAATGACAATTTGCAATATTCCAGGGGCTTATTCTGTGCATATGAAAACAAAAACATGTACATGTATGTATCTATTCGCAGTACCCTATTTTATTTCTTTAAATGAAAATCTAAAATCATACCCCTAGGAATACTACAGCCAAAATGTTCCTTCATGATGTACTACATGTACATGTAGAAATACTAATGTATATTTAGCTTAAATACATGTATTGTTCACTTTCTATTCATTCACATTTGATAGCTCAGATTTAATCTCATGCATTAATGTATTCTATCCTTGAGTTTAGGTAATGAAGTGAAAAATCCTCATAAAAGTCCACTTAATGGTTTATCAGTGGAGAGGGCCCTTTTGAAGAGCCCGACAAAAGAAAATTAGATCTCACTTTGGTTTCATTAATCGTAGAGCATAATCCCTTTCAATCCTAAAGCATTGGATAATTTAAAGCTGGGGATTAAACAGAAAGGCACCCTTCTCTGCCTCATTCAATAGCACAAATTGATGTTACATAATCCTAAGTAAAATCCCTTCAATCTGATTTCTGCAGTTCCATACTATTTAAATCACATTCATGAGAAATATCAAGAATACCAAAAGGCTTAGAATTTATTTTTTCTTTCGGTATAGCCACAATCAGGGTGCAAAACCATTTGCACTTGGGTCCAAAAATAAAGTATGCAATAGAGCAGTTTCATCAACCCCAAATTGTTTATCCATACCCTAGGGTTAATACCCTGCAATATACTGGAGGAAACTATCTTGGTTATCATTTTATGAACAGCAACACAACAAGGGTGGTAGGTGTTACGGACACTACACAAAGCTACTGAAATGGAATTTTCAAGCATTATTTATCTTAACACTCAAATATTTTGCACTTTTTGGGGTAATTTCTTGGCCATTTGTGATAAATAAAACAATTCACACTCACTTCAGTCCATAAATTAGACGCAGTATACACATCAGAGGTAACACAAGGTCAAATCTGATAAATGACATTTTTTCAAAACCTGAAACTTTTTAAAAAGCCAACCAAACTTTAGTAAATGAGACAAATTACAAACTTTAGTCCCATCTGTATACAAATAAAAACAAATCAAATTGCTAGGAAGGCTCGTTTCATATCATAAGTTGTCCAAACTAACTTATGTACAATATCCTATGGGATGTTACGGACACTACACAAAGCTACCGAAATGGAATTTTCAAGCATTATTTATCTTAACACTCAAATATTTTGAACTTCTTTGGGGAATTTTTAGGCCATTTGTGAAAAATAAAACAATTCACACTCACTTCAGTCCATAAATTAGACGAAGTATACACATCAGAGGTAACACAAGGTCAAATCTGATGAATGACATTTTTTCAAAACCTGAAACTTTTTTGATAAATGATACAAATTACAAACTTTAGTCCCATCTGTATACCTGGTACAGTATAAAAACAAATCAAATTACTAGCAAGGCTCGTTTCATATCATAAGTTGTCCAAAATAACTTATGTACAAAATCTTATAGGATGTTACACATTGTTACGGACACTACATTTTATACATATACAGTAGTATACATGCTATTCTTTGATGCAATATATTAGTAATCCATTTGCTTTTTTTCTGCCATCATTGTTGTTGCTGCATATCTTGACGCCAACAGAGAGTATCTTTTCAAATCCTCATTACCAAGTCTCTTGGATAGGACTTAACCCTAATAAGGCCGGGCTATTTGAGGTCTTAATACGGCCGGGGGGGGGGGGGGGGGGGGGGCATTATGGCCCCCCTCAAGATCTCGGTCGTGAAACGGCCGATCGCCATGAAAATTTGCACGCATGTCAAGTGAAGTGTATAGAATACTATGGTAAATTAATTTTTTTGAAAAATTCACTCATTTGCATATTTATGGTAATTTATGCAAATAAGGTCATGAAATTCACATTTTTACCCATAAATCATATATTCTTCATATTTATACATTAGTTTTCACTACATATATTCTTTAGACCATTTCGAATAATATTACCCAAACAAATTGGAAGAGGGGTGTTATTCCTTATGTTATCTATTTATTTGATAATTTCTTATGTATTTCTTTGTTTTTTATTTATATATTTTATTGTTTTTGTTGTTTTATTTTAATTCTAACTATAATTCAGCTATTTTGTACCCCAAAATAAACACCCAAACTATATACAAGACCAAATAACCCATGTTTTATCTATTTTTTTGGAAAAATGAGACTTCCATATGTTTTGTACACAATCACGAAAATGAGCGATTTCGGGCTGACATGCAAAGACAAAAAGGTCACATGACTTTGTAACGGTATGGCCAATTTTCGAAAAAATTATTTTAAAAGATGCGCAGGACTCAAAAGAAAAAAAGCAGCGAGCGGCGGGGCGCCATCCGTATGCGTTCTCGAACAATCAGAAAAATTTCGGAGGGGGGGGGGGGGGGCCATAATGCCCCCCCCCCCCCGGCCTTATTAGGGTTAAAGGGAAGTCCATCCTTTCAATAGAAGCAGGAAAATCTGACAAACAGAAAACAAAAGTTGTTCTATGTAGTTCCAGGGGTGGCCCAATTGTAGTGTTGTTTTTTTCTTCTTCTCCATCTTCTTTGCTCACTTTTTAAAATTGAAAGAAGCCTAATTTAGTCATAAGAACATGAAAGAAGCAGAACTATTTAGACAATTAAGGAAGATGAAAGAAGACATTAAAAAATGATATAACGAAGGAAAGCATGAGGAAAGATTGAAAGAAGGAAGAAGAGAATAAAAAAAGATAACTATACTTAACAAAAGAAAAAAGAAGAATAAAGAAAAGGATAAGAATCAGAAATAAGAAAAAGGAAGAACAATAAAATAAAACAAGGAAGAACAGAAAAAGAGGATAATACAGTACATACATTATGTAGCATACTAAAGGTGAGCCTCTTATTAGACATGTAAGCATGGAAACCTTTGAAAATGCAAAAATACGATGTACTTCATTATTTTTAGAAGTAACTCTGAAAAGATAAGTGTATCTCATAGGACCTTACAAGATTTGTTCAGTGAGACTGAAAAACAATATGTTTGGAAAAGAAAGTTCCCACTGTGTCCTTGTATATTATGTGGTGCAGGATGTATTCAGTATGTTAAGAACCCATTTTTAGGAACTGGTTAAAATAGCGTTGGAAAAAATTGGGGTCATAAAAAGACCACAGTGTGTACGTTATGAAGAGTATTTCAACCAACTAAGTGGTATACTTGTAAAACCTTAGACAGTGTACGCCGAAAAACAGGAACAAAGCATTTTTTTTAAAAAAAGAAGATAATTAATCTATAAGCAAAATTATGGTGCAAGCAATTAACATTTCTGATACGTTATTTCGATAATCATCAAATGTTCGGTGATCTTTATTGGTGGTGGCAATTAAACCAGTATTCGTAAAATCCTCAGATATATATAAAAATGTCTGTAAACAAGTCAAAAGCGACCTCAGTCTATATTTTTTTTCTCTCTCTCTATCAAATAGTCAGATTACTTTATCAAGAGAAATTGTGAGCAAAAACGTAGATGATGATATATTTCATAATTTATATGTAAATCCCCTCAAAGGGGGTGTCCTCAAAAGAAGGTATTTTTCCATAGTCCTCAGCAGATATTAGTCATACATGTACTGGTGTGTGCCAAAGTGTTTATGTGTGTGTGGACATAAACTACAATGTAGTGACTTATACATTTTGTAGGTAGGCAATTAAATGATTAAAATATTGTATTTTCTCATGCATCATACATATTTGATGTCATAGACAGCTTTTACATTGTTAAAATTTATTTTAGAACACTGTTATCCAGAAAAGGAGGTATAATTTGGCTTCCAGGCCTTGATATTACCCTTCTGTAGTGTCCGTAACACAGATCTGTAGTGTCCGTAACACTGGCTCCTACTCTTTTCTACCCTCGATATTGAAACTAAAACACAATGGTGCATTTAATTTGATACTTTATTACATCTAACTAATATTGTTGAAATAAAATATTGATATTAAATTACTTGTAAGTCAATTTTTTTAAATCTTTTAAATAAAATTCATGGAAAATAGCTTATTTGTTTGCGAAATATCATATCCATGAGAAAACCTCCCAGGGAAAGAGAATTTTTTTGATTCATTGAGAAGAGCAACTGTATCAAATCAAATTTGAATTACAAATTAGTAGTATTTAGTTATCAAGCTGTATTTTTATACCAATAACACCATCACACACTATGTGTTACGGACACTACATACGTTACGGACACTACAAATGCCATTCATTAAATTGCAAAAAAAAAACTGTTATGCTTAGCTGAATATTATTATACCACAGCTAGTCCCCGGAGGTAGTTACACAAAGCAAAGTATATAAAAAAATTGGAAATATTTTCACATAGCAGGAATTACACCGTTACGGACACTACAGGAAATTCCGGACAAAATTTATGATCGGAATGTGGGCATATATTTTTGTAACGCTTGTATCTTTGTTTGATTTTTAGTTTCTGATGATAGGACAACATGTTACTCAGAAAATATAACCAATTACCAATTGATATAATGCTAAAATATATGAATTATAGAGGCGAAATTAAACACAAAGCTGTTTTTCAAAAAAGCGTTACGCTTGTCTCTCTTCACAGAAGTAACCACTGTATCGCAATTCTTGGGTCAATTCTCAAGCCGTAAAAAAATACTGAGTGGAGATAAAAAGGAGTATAAGATGGCATGAAAAGATATGGCATATCTTGTGTAATTCCACAGTAACACCTTATGAAAAAAGACACATTTTTGAAGTGCAAATGCGTAACAGCCAAAAAGTGGTATTTTTGGCCCTCTATTACCACTCTCACACAGCCAACACAAAAGAAATTCAAAAAAACGTTGCTGCCTGATGAAGAACTCATATGGTCCAACATTTCAGGCCAAAAGACATTTGATTAGATTACTTTGTGTTTCCAGGAGAGATGCGTAACACTGTACGTAGAATAGTTGCACCCTGATTGTGGCTATACCGTTTGCTGATGATTTTTCTTTCAACTAGACAACTACCTGTCCCATTTGAATTCCTAGTCATTCTTCTCGCTATGAATAGGCAGGGAAGAGTATAACAACTCTAAAAACAGGTCGTAAACCCCTTCGGGAGGTTGAAAAGAGCAAATTCTTGGCAAGATGAGACGATTTACCTGAGAAAGAAGCTATTAGAGAGCATGCCTCACAGATAGATGTCAATTCCTTGTAAACATACCATCAAAAGAGATCTTATGCCATGTTTTCTAGCATGGGGAGACGGATAAGACCACTTCTTATCTTGTCCTTTGTGTTCTATTATCATCCTGTGACTCTGAGCCAATCCTCGCCCAGGTTTGTGAAGAGGACTTTGAAGTGTTTCGCTGGTGTCAAGTGAAGTGACAAAATTTGTCCCTTTTCGGAACCTGGCCGGGACCAGTTTTGAAGAGAAAGTTACCAGAACCACAACAATAGACAGGTACAATGAAGAAACATTTACAACCCCCACTCAAACAAGCCCCCACAATGGGAGTTAACACGGCAAAGAATTTGAAAGGATTGTGGATTTGTTTTCTCCTTGGGGTAGTGAGAGGGGACAGAGAGAGCTGGGTCTAAGAACCGGTAGACTTCTGGATGGGTTAAATACTGGACAGGCATGGTTGAGAAGCAGATACATGTTGTACCAGTGCAGCAGGCAATGAAGCATTTAAGTGGTTTAGAATAGATCACAGACCTGCTTCTCACATCACGGTACATGCACAGGATCATAGAGTGTGGATAAATGACAGGTACATGTACAGGTACATGTATGAAGATGAAGTAAAGGAAAAAAAAAATTAGGTGAAGAAATTCAGCTGCCCGCATTCATACATGTACAATAAAAGAAATAATATTTTGATGGTTTGAAGAACCATGTTGTTCAGCAACTAGAAGAAAAGTTATGTCTTTTATTTAATGAGAAAGATTACAGTGTGTACATGTACATGTACATGTACAGTAGAGCTTATAGGCCTACATTTACGGTGTACATGTCAATCAAACAAGGAATTCATAACTATTTTTATAACAATTTTTTCGATCTGACTGGAAGATTAAAATCATTAAAAACACCCAATTTACTCTCCATATATGTTAGCTATAAAAAGCCAATTCTATTTAAAACATTGCTTTCATTCAGGAAAAAAGGGCAAGGAAAACTAAAAACAATGATGAACCTAGAGGGTGTTGACTTGGAGCAAACAAAGACATCAATACTACATCATGGCAATCAGCATAATACTAGGCCATACAATTCCTCATTACACTTTCAATAACAAGCAAAGGTCATTTGGGATCTATGCCTCGTCAATTAAAAGCACTTTGAGTGGTAAACAACTCTAGATTCACAACGATGATCATCATCACGCACAGGCACAGAGCAGAGGAGCTGATACTAATACTGTATGCATTGTATGACACAGTTGTAACACAAGAATAACTTGACAAGCAGTGTGACCAATCTTACTCTGTTCCTATTTTTGCTTTATCTCTTTTTCTCTTCATTTCTTCAACTTCCCCACTTCCTTTATCTCTCCCTTCTCTCATTATATCTGGACTGGTATACCCCTCTTCTCTCTCTTTTCTATCTCTTTCTTTCTCTGTCTTTCTGTCTTTCTCCAGCTCTTCATTTTTCCTACTTTCTCTCTCTTTCCATTTCTCTTTCTCTTTTTCTTTCTCTTTCTCTTTCTCTTTCTCTTTCTCTTTCTCTTTTTTCTCTCTTTCTCTCTTTCTCTCTCTCCCTCTCTCTCTCCCTCATACACACACACAAACCCTCACACAGGCTCACACCATAAAACAATGATTATCCCTAGTATTGTACATGTACTGAGTACATGTAGGCCAATTATGTACTCTAGTAACACCACACAAATTGTTACAATAACAAAACCTCAATAAACTTGGCTAATGTGTGTACACTTACTGTACATGTACATTGTACACCTAACATCAATCAATACTGCACTACAGGGCCTGCACCATTAACTTGTTAGTAAGCACATAAACAAAAAAGAAGAAAAAAATGTTTTCAAAATGTTGAAATGTGAAAATGTGTTTTACTAAGAGTATTCATATTGAGCAAGGTCGTTTCTCCATGAACAAATGCTCATGTTTTTCATATTTCATCAGGAATTAATCACCCTAAAGGCAGTGACATGTCATAACAACCGATGCACAAACAAGACAGAAAACAATTAGATACATGTATGCATGAGCAATGGAGTGATTGGACCAGAAAGCAAAATTTCCCAGTATTTCTTACACATTGCAGATTCTCCAATAGAACATTAGGAGAGGAAGCATACTACAATGTAATGGAACTGCAGTTAGTTCTTATTCAAGAGATTGCAATTCTTGGAAGGCTTCTGACGATGTGGCATTTATGTTAATGAGACACCCCGACAGAATTACAGTCAGCGATCTCTCTCATGCTGCTGTAAACAACCAGTAATCAGATTCACAATTTCATCCCCTCCACATCTAATCACATAAATTTTCATTCCAATAACTCTGAATTACCCCTAGTTATCTTTCCAGTCAGCCTATTAGGCAGCAAGGCTACTGTGTATAGTTTAGTTACACAACATGTACATGAAGTTCCAAATGCGAGGGTAACATTGAATTCAACTTACAATGAATACCATATGAATAAAAGGGGGATTGATATTAAGGAACACATAGGTTTATAGATAGCAAGTCAGCAATGTTTTTGTACAGTATTTAGCCCCTACATGTGTAGTATAAGATTTCAATATACTGTACATGTATATCTGGAGAAAATGCACATACATGTACATGTACCGTACACTGTAGAGAACTTGTATTTCATTTAATCATTGATCAAATATTCCCTCTCTCTGAAAGCCTCTAATCTCTTTCCATGATTTGGCTGCCTTTCATATTAAAATTAACTCATGTCAGCCTCATGTTTGTATTACACTTCGACTTGAGAATAGAGCAAATATATGTAGGCCTATTTAATTTCAAGCAAGTTTTTGACATTTGTTTTATTTTGCTGGCCAAAACAACTCATCTATTGCATTATAAACAATTTGAAATAACTTTTGAGCTGATTTCTCTTAAGAAGAGTCGAAAAATGGAATTCCATCACAAGATTTTCAGATTAACTCTAATACTGCATGACACTCCTCGAACTTCCTTGTTACTATCAATGAGCATCAAACCATAGCGATAGGTCCATGATCAAACAGAAACGTCTTAGGGCAGGTCCAAGCTATTTGCTTTGTGACGTACGGGACATTCAGAGACTTTAAACAAGAAATAACAATGGATGACATTATTTATATGGCTATCTTTTGGTATGAGTCTGTGGCTATTATGGGCTAGTTCATTTGTGGAAAGTTTTAGTTCTGACCAATTCATAAATTAATTTTTAATGTAATTAATGTGCTGCGTGACGTACGGGACCAGAGAATTTCTGACTTTTTCAAAAATAAGTTCATCATAAAAGTTCTCTGAATTTATTAAGTTATGAGATTTATGGTAATGATATCTTAATTCATTATGGAATCAAGCATTAATCACAACTATTACCATATTTTTCTGACCTTTCGTTGTTATGTAATATACCAAAACATAAATGTGTGTATGTGACGTACGGGACATGTGACGTACGGGACAACTTTTCCCTATGGGAAAATGCATTGAAATGACGAATTTTTGTCAAAATTGGTTAAATGTGAACAATTTTAACTTAAATCAGTGACAATTAAAGTGTTTTAGAACCCAATTAGATCATCTGACCATCACTTAATGTCCTCTGTGTTAATTTATGGGGTAAATCAATACAAATATTACTTTAACAAAGAAAACAAATTGAATTAATATATTCATACACACTATATTACCATTTTTATTCCATTTACCCATCTATCATGCGCAGTCATGCTTCTTTTCTCATTTCTTTTATCCATTCCATTCAACATTGCAAAATTTGTTTAAATAATAATTAATGAAGAAGATGAATTTGAACTTGAAAACTTTTATTTAACTTGTTTGAAACACAGGGGCACACTCGGCACATCATATTTTGTCAAAGAACATTTCTTATGCTCTAAGTGTTTGTGAACAAAGATACATTAAAAATATGAAGTCTTTTCTTCATAGCTTGTTTGAATTACTTGATAGTAATATCATAGAATTTTGAAGGAATTCAAAGATAATGCTGAACATATTGTCTTTTTTAAATCCTTTTATCACAGATTAGAACATGTATATGTTGCTGTCATATATTCAAGAATTTAGATGTACATTAATGTAGCCTACATGTACATGTTTGTGAAAGATGGATACAAAAATATAAATCTTGAATGTATTTTGTATTGATTAAAGACATCTTGTTAACACCACCAGATATAAGAAATTAAAACCCTAAAGGTTTGTGAGACCTTTTCCACAATTCAAAAGATTAATGCATGGGTGTAAAAGTGATAAAAATCTTAAGTGGGTGAGAGTGTGAAATACTCAAAAAGGCTATCCTTCCTTAAAAGTTATGATTTAGTTTTTAGGAGATCAAAATTCCCAAGCTGGCTCCATAACATGTACAGTGTACATGCTGTAATCCTTTACCTTCATAATATGACATTTAAATAGAATATAAAAAAAACCTCACATGGAGAGCTTGATAGCATACATGTACATGTGCTAAGATTCTTACCTGCAGCATCTATGAGTTGTAAAAGCCAGCTTCTGGTGCATCTACTACCATATAATTTCATTAGACTCATTCCAGGAACTAGTACACTATTATGATTTACATATTTAGCATCCTGCCAATGTTGGGGACATCAACTGGCAAAATACCAAAGTTGATAATACCAGGGGTCTGGCTTGAAGACTAATTACATCGAATTCAGTACAAACAAGTAAATTCCTAGAAGGGACCCAGTTGAAATGTTCATATATCCCTGTATACAACAAGTTTCCTAACACAGTATATATTCTCCTTTTGGTCATTTCTTTTTTCACATCTTGCATTGGTTTTATATGGGGTTGTCCCGTACGTCACACACTTGTCCCGTACGTCACATTTCTTAATTTGATTATGTAATCAACACAGAATTTTTGTAATTTTTGTTAAACCTATTTTTTGTTAGGTATTCATCTAAATTAGAACTTCCTAGAATATCTTTTTTAAAAAAAAATATTTTCATAATTAAAATTAAACAAATTGTAATCAAATTGTGACGTACGGGACATCACATTTTGGAACCTACCTCATTTGCATAATTAATTAATTTTGAAAGTTTTTATATTTTTTTCCTATTTTCTAGCATGATGGTCTACAATTCCTGAGATATTTAATTTTAAACAAATAATTCAAACGAGATACAAAAATAAAAATGTAATGTCCCGTACGTCACGCTAATTAATACAAATCGAAGTTCGTGACCTTAGCACTCGTCGTATTTTTATAATTTTTTTTTTTTTTTATCAGATTCATAAAATTCATAGTTTCAGCTTTAAAATGAGGTATAGTTTGTTAAATATATATAAAGATGAAATTTGACCCCCAGAGGGGACAATAGCTTGGACCTGCCCCTTACTAAATCCATAAAACATGTAGCTTCTGAACTTCTTAAGAGCTCCTCAAGAATTCTTTCCCCTATAGCAACAAAAATCTGACCTCTGATGTTGGTTTTATAGCTGCCTACCTTCTACTACTCCTCACAAGTCAAAGTTCTACTCCATACAAGTCAAAGGTAATTTGGAAAGTACCATGCTGTTTCTAGCAAAAATTTCATCATCTCAAAGTTTTTCCTCAAAACAAGCCTCGCATTCCATAAACTCCAGCTTTCAGTTCGTTTGGAGTTTGTGAGCACTGGCAAGAATTGGCGGCATATTCGTACAGTCCTTCACCAGTCATAACTTCAAAATAGCTTGACATTCTTGGAAGAGTAAAAGTTTGTGATGCATTTTATTGGTATTTCTTTTTCTGTAACATGAATTTGCAGCTGCTTTATATGAAATATTGATTGGTAGGTCATTAGAATCTTTATCTACTACTTTTTCTTTTAACCCATTAGCAACTAGAGATTTTGTAAAAATGGCCTATTACTCACTGGAAGATATTGCTCTCATTTTGACATTGTTCTGAACAATATGAAACATGCGCTATTTTTCTATGCAGAATTCTACTGTAGACATTGTAAGGATTACACACTTTGACATTATCACGGTAGACCCCAAAACTCAATTTGAAATCAAACCTTATTGTTGGACTTACAGTAACAATTATTCTAGGGAAAATACACATATTTCTTAAAGCCAGGGTGCAGTATGATGAAGTGCATGATGAGGTCAAACGTAAACCACAATTGAAGCATTTCTTCCTCTAAAAAGCTTCTGTTCTGCACGAGAGAAATCCTTCTTCAACCGCAAAGTCAAGAGATCAAAATCATTAAGTGCAACATTCATTGGGGGAATTTCAAAAAGGGAACTCATTTATTTGCATCAGAAACATGACATGAAGCAGCTTAATCATCACAATAATAATATCTGGCATATTATCTATGGAATTCTGGTCTGTATCAGATACTGGAAGCATGCCATTCACATCAGTCATTTTCTTCCAAAACACAATCATTCTCTCAAAAGTATCAAACCAAGCGTTTCATGCCAAATTTCATAGAAATTATAAAACATGCCACATTTCATTGTACTGGTGTAGGGTTGGACTGGACTGGGGTTATACACCTCTAGGCCTTGAGCCCGATTTGTGCATTGTGGCCATCGACTCTATGTATTAAAACCAATTACACAAGTATTTCAGGCACTCTTTTGCAGCGACATCTTGGGGTCAAAACTTTTCTTCTTCTTTATTTTTTCATTGATCAATACAATTAAAATTTGATTAGCCTTACATGGAAGTTAAATGAAAAATATATTGGGTAGAAATTAGGGGATATACATGTAGGGCCTACATAATTCATGACGCTGTCTATCAAAATAACTGAATGCAAACCATTACAGGTACCATTGTACTGTTTTGTACAGGAATTTTCAAACGCTCTTCATTCACAGAATCTGATCTTCTAAAAGATTGCTGATGTGTGTGATGTGTGATGTGAAAGGACCTTTATTGTGTCGCATGTGTGGGTTTTTCTTTTCTTGCTCAACTTGAATACTGCATGTAGCATAGTAGTCTTCCTGGCACCAAAATAGTTCAGTCTCTTTATTATACAGCAGATCCTCAATGGGACACTTGAACAATGAAAACCCATTCATAAAAAAAATATTCAGGTTTTGACTTGGTGCAGCTACCATACTCCCTCAAGGTTAATGACTTGTAACTGCTAGAAATATGAACCACTTTTGTCCATTTTCTCTCCCTCTCTTTCTTTCTCTTTCCCTCTCGCTCTCTTCCTTTCTTTTCAGTCATCAGTTCATCACTGGTAGTCACAGTTCACGGATGGGAAGCTCATCAACGCACCAATTCCATTTCACCCTGGCATTCAGAAAACACTGCAGAGGTTAATACATGTGCACCTATCTAGTTTACTACAGTACAGACTGTGATAGGAAAGATAGATCTTGAATAGTACTCAAACTAAAATGACTGGTCAGTAACTCAGTATACATGTACTGTAATTGCCATGGCATAATTAAATTATCCAGCATATTTTCTACTTCATTGAAACAAAAGTCAGCGTATACAGTCAAGCTGTTTTCTGTGGGTTCTGGGTTGAGGCTGTACTGAACGAAGTGACCCCGTGACCCCAAGAATGTAATTTGGGTAAGAGTTATCAACAAGGGGACGAAGTAGAGAATGCAGTCAGCCCTGCAGTGAGATAACCCTTGAACCACAACTATGCAAAGACACACACTTTACTCAGTCCTTGTGTATGCAAGAACAGTAATATTATCTTGCTGTCTGTACCTGTTTTACCTGTATACCGACTGACTCTGCCACTCTGGTCTATATTTTGGACTTTAAAAGGGATGATAGGACTTGATCATGACATGAGATGGCAAGAAGAAAATACATTTCTCCACCAGTGGAAATACTTGAAAAGTTTCAATCAAGACCAAACTTAGTTTACAAGCAAACACATCATAAATATTAAATAAAGGGTAAATTAAATTTTAGCTTTGGGTAGATGTACATGTTCAATCACTGAAGGATTGATTGCCTATCTCACTGATAAACTTCCAAATGGTCACATTTCTAAAAACCTGATACTGATAGATCCTTCCAAACTTTCATTTTAGGAAGTGGAAACAGAACTATCAGGAACTTACTAAATTACAAATAATCAGCCGAATCTGACCACAGTAATGTTCATCCCTGTTAATACATGTAATACTGGCTACTGTCTCACATCAGAGATGGTTTGTACATGTATGTATTTTAGATCATCCATGTTTAACTCCAATGATCTGTTTAGAACATCTAAATGTTGAGGTCATAAAAATGAATCTTGAATCTTTTACATAAAGTTAAAATATGAATTCCTTCTCCACAATCATAGATTTTTCCCTGATATCAAAATTGTTGATAACAACTTGGCACTCATTACAGTGAGTCCATTTCACTTGAAAATTGTGGGCATGTTTAATGTGTTGGTTAATATCTTTCTCCAACTTCCAAGACCAAAAATATGGAATTGCCAATCTTGCCAATTCTCTTTCTTTCTTTTTTTTTCCTTCTCATTTCGAGATTAATGACAATTCAATTCTAGCCTGAGCCAAGAGCCCCAATAAACAATTATTCTTATATTTGTGTACAAGACTTTTTTTTCATAAAAAACTCTAGATGTATAATCCATTCATAATAATTCCCAGTGATTCTTGGATCTTGCAGAACCCAATATAAACTATAAACGACTCTAATAATTAACATTGAATGTTCCCAGTAGAACTCTACAAATGACATGTAGTCTAGGTTACTACAAAGATTTATTTTAATAATGTGGCAAGCACGCACAATTAATGACCTATCATCAGTGAAAACCTGTTCAGAGTAAATAAATTCTTACTTAGACCAGCATAACAAAGAAGATACATGGATAACTGTGAAACTTGAACTTAAACTTTGAAGTTGAAAGGGATACCAAAAAGAAATTCAGATGTGAATCTAACTGAGACCAAGATTTAGATACATCATAAGCCATAACATTAAGTTATAGTTATACTTTTGTGAATTCTGAATACACTTACCGCCATCTGCATCTGCTCCAGCGACATTAGAAACACAAAACAATGAGCACACAATAAAGATGATAAAGAACAATAGCGTAGAGGACCGAACAGATGTTCTCCCCATCCTTGCTAGTCCATCCATCATCGCGCTGTTTGTTGCTTCACGATGTTGCTTCACGTCCCGAAAATTAAATTCTGTGACAACAATTACATCCAAATGAAAAGTTTACTGGAATCGAGTCCTGATGAAAAATTGTTTGAAACACATGTGCTAAACGCATTAAACTTCACTGTATATTTCGAAGTCCGTTCAAAATTAATTATCCCGCCTAGCCTCAGTCCTGCTGAGCCTGAACGTACACGGTGGTGCTGCAATGGGCATGCACAGGGCAGTCCACAAGGCCGGTGAGAGGAGCCGATAAGCTGGGCATTATCCTTCCATGGGTTCCGCTGTGTTGGCGATCTGGCAAGGCATCCGAAAAGAAGCAAGTCAGCATCACAAAAACAGTTCACTCTGCGATGTGAAATTCCTGATTGTCGATGCTGGACAGAAAAACAGAAAATAGATTCCGAGCGACCTTGCTTTATGTATGATCCCAGAGGCACACTCGAAGTTATAGATTTCCTGATAATTGAACCAGAGACTAAAAGTAGGATGATAGTTTTTGTTTTGTTATTCCTGTGTAACACACATGTTCGTTCTACATAGTACACAGACCGTCTATGCATTGTATTGTACGTACGTACGTACGCGTAATTCTCGGCCAGCGGCTGCGCGCCGTCGATCACTGCATTTCAGTCGTGCGGGCCTGTGTTAGGGCCTCGCATATTTGCATACACGAGAATTTTAGTAAACATCTCGATGGTGCATGCATACACACAAAAGGATGTGGTCCGAAAACAACACGCCACCTGCGCTAGCTAGCTCACCAGAACATCGTTCCTGCCACAACGGCGCGACATTTTTGTTGTGATTTGTTTTTGCTTTGGCTTTATTTTGTAAACAGGCCTTCTGTCATGATGTGATGTCGGCCCTTTTGTAGAAAATTAAGTCGCTGGCAAATTTTCAAAGAAACTTCAATAAATAAATTCCTTTACCAGAAGGACTAATCTTCTCGTTTCCGATGCTGTATTTACATGCACATCGGAACGGTAAACAAATGACAAATATAAAGAGAGATTATCGACTGATGAATAAATTATTGATTGACTGATGGATTGACTGATTGATTAATTGATTGCCTGATTGGATGATTCAATTTAATCAAATTGGCTGATGAAAGTATACTTTATACCGCAAAAACAAGGTCGGACAATAAAACAACAAAACAGAACACCCTATAACCTATGATAAATAATTATGATCTGTTTGGAGCCAAAAGATTTGTATAGATAATAATTATAAATAATAAAAGATACATACAGGGTCGACACACTTCTTGCTGCAACAGATTCTGAGGAAAAGCAAGTGAAACCAAGGAAACTTAAGGTCGTGTGACTCGTGTCTGAAATGCTCAAAATGCGCCATACATCTTAATTTCATCTCGAAACCCCGTTTCATTAGTAGAACTCCTCCGCTTTCCACTGACAAAACAAAAGTTAATCGGGATTATCTTCGCCCCCTCTCATAGTCAAAATATGATTATTGGTACATGCCTCCTCCTGAACCTGATTATAGCAATGAGTTCACGGGGAACGATGGAGAGCAGAGGAGCCAGCTCTCCGGAAGGGGGGGGGGGGGGGCTAATTAAAATTAAATTGGCCGACATGTGATGATGATGATGATGATGATGATGATGATGATGATGTTGATTGTGATGATGAAGATGATGATAAGGAGGATAATGATGATGGTGAGAGGGGGAGGAGAAAGGAGAAGAGGGGGATGCTTGTAGTGATAATAGTAATGATTATCATGAAGATGATAATGGTTATGTCACCGTTAAAAGAAGGTGATACGACCTCTCCCTCCCCATCCCCTTACTCGATGGCCCTTTTCTCCCCCCCCCCCCTCCACACACACACACACACACACACACACACACACACACACACACACCACGAAACCATAAAACCAGTTCCTTCTCGTTGACAAGATCAATTGTTTCTTTATTAAAGATTTCTTCATTAAAAAACCCTACCACAAACATTTACAACTAAAAAAAAAGTCCTTAAGCATTCGGACATTATTTTATTTATCTGCCCCCGCTCCCTTTAATAGAGCACACTTTACCAATCGTGCATATTTTAAACGAAGTTTATGAACCCCATCTTCCTATTGTCATCCCTCATCAACAGTATGTTGTATGTAAAGAAATTATCTACGAAAATGATTATGTCAAAATCATAACCCTTCTAACCCGGGCTAGAAAATAATTAAGGGTGGGTGGGTGGGTGGGGTGAAAGGGGAGAGGCCTATACGCTTTGGTCAAGGATGTCAAGTAAACCGGAATTTAACTTGCCAGAGAATACAAAAGATACAAAGAATACAAAATAATTATTATTCTCCATGCGTAGACTCTTCATTAGTGAATTTTGTAAACATATTAATTGCTTTTTATTTTGACAAAAGTCACTTGATAAAAATTATAATCTAAAATTCTTCCAGAAGACTGGCTTGTCTGCACTGTACTGTAAACTCTTTCTTATATTTAACCAAACTGTGAATGAATTACCGTTTAGGTGTTGCATCTTTATAGTAAAGGGCATAGCTCAAGTTCAGGGGCGTAGACAACGGGGGGGATGAGGGGGATGCATCCCCCCCCCCCACCTCACAAGGTGGGGGGGGATGGCATGTACCATCCCCCCCCCCCAGGTTTTGGGGAATGATATTTGCTTACTTAATAAGTCATAATGATGATAATAATAGTAATAATAATAATGATAACAATTATAATATTAATAATAATAATAATAATTATGATGATGATAATAATAATCCTCATCATTATTGAAATTGTGTTTATTGTTATTAGCCGCATTCACACGGTGAAAGCCAATTCAGACGGTAAAAAAAAGAAAATCTTACAAGTATTTTGTGGTTATCTTGTGGTTTGGAAACCACAAGATAACCACAAGATTAAACAGGCGCGGATCTACGGGGGGGGGGTTTAGGGGGTTTAAACCCCTCCCCCCCCCCTTGGGCGGCCCAAAAAACAAACAAAACAAAAAAAGGAAAAAAAAAGAAAAAAAAAAGAAAAAAAGAAAGAAAAAAGAACGCACGCTGGAGAGGAACCCTTTCAAGTGCAAATATTGTGAGAAGACAGGCGCTGATCTACGGGGGGGGGTTTAGGGGGTTTAAACCCCCCCCTTGGGCGGCCCAAAAAAAAAAAAAAAAAAAAGGGGAAAAAAAGAGGAAAAAAAAAGAAAAAAAAGAAAGAAAAAAGAACGCACGCTGGAGAGAAACCCTTTCAAGTGCAAATATTGTGAGAAGATATTCAACTCATTTGGTAGCTTAACCAAACACATGATAACTCTGGATATAACTGTGTATTAAACTGTTACTTGATTTAAAAAGACGTTATCATGCACTGCTTTTTATAGTCTCCATTGTGTTAATAGATGCCAGGAAAACATCACTTATGGGGTTCAAATAAACACCCCCCAAAAAATCGGCTCGCCGCTTCGCGGCTCGTGGACGATGCTCCGCATCGTCATTATTTTGGTCAAACCCCCCCCTTAGCAAAAAGCTAGATCCGCCCCTGGAAGATATTCAACTCATCTGGTAACTTAACCAAACACATGATAACTCTGGATATAACTGTGTATTTAACTGTTACTTGATTTAAAAAGACGTTATCATGCACTGCTTTTTATGGTCTCCATTGTGTTAATATATGCCAGGAAAACATCACTTACGGGGTTCAAATAAACACCCCAAAAAAAATCGGCTCGCCGCTTCGCGGCTCGTGGACGATGCTCCGCATCGTCATTATTTTGGTCAACCCCCCCCCTTAGCAAAAAGCTAGATCCGCCCCTGAGTCATCCCCCAGGTGTACGAACCTGTCTACGCCACTGCTCAAGTTTATAGTAGATGTTCATCATATTTATTTGCAGTTCTGATTTCTTGATTGATATTCTACACTCAGTCTGCTGAATAGTGTTATTTGGGGTTAACCCAAGGGTTATGAAGAAAACATGAAATCCCTTTAAGGTAAAACCAGTAATGGTCATGCGATTGCATTGTGAAAGAAACGTTGTGGAATCGATCAGAAAAGGTTGATCATCTAGCATCTAGCATCTGCAAGGTTCTGGAATCATCAAAATGATAAGAAATTTGGCCCATTCTTCATAAAGTTACAAGCACTATACACAGAAAGATGTATATGGGACTACCCTATCTCTCTCACACGACCATGAGAGAAATAAATTTACCAAATATATGAATTAGTAGGCGGTTTCCCGGCAAATTTTTTATCATCATGTATTAGTCAAAACATATTCTTTCACATGATTGGTAATGAGAGCTTCCATTTCATTTTTTGAAATTGGGGCGTTACCAATACTGGTCTTTACCTTTAAATATTGACAGATCTTTTCAGTCGGGGAAAGTGAAAGCTATCCTTTTAATTATGACAAAGTGAACATACAGTTGGTTACGCTCTGATAATAAAAATAGAGAGTTAATCATGTTATGGTCACACATGGTTAGAATCAATTTTCTTCACGAAAGCCGATCATAATAATGTCACAACATCGTATTCAGAGCGTATCATGGGCAATTTTTAGAAATGGAGAGGCTTATATAGTTGGGCGTAGTATTACGCTGACGTGATTTGGAACTCAGGTCCATGCTTTCTCGTGTCATGGAGTATTGTATCATTAATTTTCCGTTGACACCCGCAGCCGAAACAACAACAACAACAACAATACCAACACAATCATAGCGGTATCGTTGATGAGGAAACGCTATCACACCCGCTTTCCACCGTCGAATTCCCGTCGACAATCCAATGGCTAAGACACGAATATTATTCATTGAAAATAATGATTACCCCCAAACAAGCGTGACTTCTCCACGGGGAAAATCTCGATATTATTTTACTCTTTAGGCCCCCCAACCCATTCAAAATGTTTCAGCGTCGCCCCTCGGATGGCGATGATAGCGCTCCATTATCTCGGCATCTCGCTATGTTTTGATACACAGTATGATGATGTATCTTGGTGTGCATGATTAGACGCACGTGCAGCCGATCTGTAATGTTTACTTATCACAGTGAATTGGAATGATATCCGAATGACCCCACGATAGGTGAATGGATTGTCGGCCCTATACACCAGATCTCGGTGTATGAATTGCTTAGATCATCTTTCAAAATGAAAACATAATTATATCATGATTGTGATACTCGTACATGGTTGTAATTACAAAGTCAAATCACACATAAAGGTACATGTCCCACGTCACTTCTTGCCATGCTAGGTCGTATATGCAGTATGAATTAACTTTCAATTTTAATATTATTGTTTCAAAATATTTATAATGTTAAATTCAATAATTATAACAGATGGTCATAGCGTAAAATTTAATCTCGGACGTACGCCCACTTCCAAAGAAAAGTAGCAAATCAGAAGATTTGACTGGCACAAAAAGAAAAACTGTTTGTAAAAATAAATATTTTAGCATCCCATTATCATTCATGCGATGACTCATAATTTTGACTCACGATTAAGAATGACGAACGTTATTTCATTCTAAACGTGCCACTTTTTATTTTGTCTGAGGGAATGGAAAAAGAAAAAAAAAATGAAGGAGCTAGGCTTACGTGCCTTCTTACACCAACACTGTCTTCTGTAGTGAAGCAAAGATCCAGACGTTGAGGGGGTACGGCATATAGAGCATCATGGGGGAGGGGGGGGGTAGCATTGGTCTTTATTGGGGGGGGGGGGCATTGGCCTTTATTTTCGAGGTTGATAAAGTGCAAAGTGATAGGTGAGGTATATAACATGAGGTTGCATCATCTTTATTTCACGTTTCTTTGACCCCCCCCCCCCTCTCCTTTTTTCTCGCTCTACTCCTCGCGCCCTCTCTCTCTCTCTCTCTCTCTCTCTCTCTCTCTCTCGCTCTCTCTCTCTCTCTCTCTCTCTCTCTCTCTCTCTATCTCCCTCCCCCTCTCTCTATCTCTCTCTCCTTCTCGGTTTCTGTCTACCTGTCTTTCTGTCTGCTTCCCCTCTCTTTCTCTACCCGTCTGTCTCTCCCCACCCCTCTCTTTCTCAGGCTTTCTTTATCTCCTTCTCTTTCGTTTTCTTTTCTATACCTTTTTTAAAAGTTAATGTGTCCTGTTTTATTCATCTATTTATTTGTTCAATTTGTTTTCAAATGTTTTAGCTTATTGATTATTTACTTGAAGGTCAATTGTGAAGTGATATAAACTATGGAAGGGCCCAAATTACACGCCCACTCACACGCGCTACTAGTATTACAATAATATTGTGTGTTGATGATGCGGCTCATTTCAGTCACGTGACGTGACAATGCCAGAGTCATGCCAACGTCACGATCGTTTGGAAGGCAAATTCAAATGATAGCCCCACCCCCCCCCCCCCCACGTCACTTCCATACGTTTGAAAAAGAAGTTACTCTTGGTTTGAATAAGTTCCGCAAACATGCTACAATTTAGATTTTATATAAGCATAACGTATTTTAAAATGTTGATCAACGTAATGTAAAGTTTTTTTTACAGACGCCCCCCCCCCCCCCCCCCGCTCAATGCGTTAGACGAATTTGATACCAACAATGTTATCAATGGCAAGATCAAGTACCATTGAAGTTGTGTGTATACGTGCAAAAAAGACGCACTTCCATGAACAAGGCTATGCTCTTCCATTTACATTCATGTCTTACTAATGACGATTATGATGATGATGATGATGATGATGATGATGGTGATGATGGTGATGATGATGATGATGACGATGATGATGATGATGATGATGATGGTGATGATGATGATGATGATGGTGATGATGGTGATGATGATGATGATGACGATGATGATGATGATGATGGTGATGGTGATGATGGTGATGATGATGATGATGATGGTGATGATAATGATGATGATGATGATGACGATGATGATGATGATGATGATGATGATGGTGATGGTGATGATGGTGATGGTGAGGAGGGGAAGGAGGAGGATAAGGTTGGGTGCGTTTAAGCTTAAATTTTGAAGGCAGAATGAGCGATTTGTAACGCTCATCGTAAACGCTCATCGTAATCGCAGTTCCACGGTGTACTGTTTATGCTCACTTCTCTGGCTCCTCCAGGCAATTCTCCTTGGGTGGCCTTAATTGGTCTTCCAGCTGGATTCGCAAACCTTCACTGTCACTATGAACATGACAGACAAAGAAAGCGGACAAAATAAACAGTTCCTCAGGTAGACAAAGGAACATCCCTTCACTGCTATTATGTAAAAAGGTGAATATGCATGTGACACCTGTTCTACATTTTTACATAATAGCAGTGAAGGGATGTTCCTTTGTCTACCTGAGGAACTGTATATTTTGTCCACTTTCTTTGTCAGTCATGTACATAGTGTGTGCATGCTACGTAGACCCACTAGAGGTCATTGCGTTGACCCCATTTAAACGCGTTTACAAATTGTAAACGCATCTTTTTGTGAGTTTACGATCGGCGATCGTGATCGCCGTTTTTCGGTGATTCTACAAAAGTGAGCATGGACGCAACCGTGTTTTAAACTAAACGCGTAACAGATGCCTGATTCTGGCCAGAAAAAGTGAAGCATAAACACGCCCCTTGGAGATAAGTATATGTATGGTGATACGGATAGTGGCGGTGATGATGATGATGAATGGCGGTATAAGCGATGGACTCTTGTAGTAGGTCCTTTTCTATCTCTATCCTTCTCCCTCCCTTTATTATTTATTTTCCTCATTCTACTTTCTTTTGTGAAGAATGTGCTTTTGTTTAAGAGTGTTTTTAATTTAGGAGGCCTACAATATTGTTCCTATCATATCGTTTTCATTTATAATTATGCTCACTAATTAGAAATCTGTTCATTATTTTCAAATCTAGATCTCTTCGAAGAATAAAATAAAATGTGGTAATAAACAAACAAACCCTCATCAAACAGAAGTAAGGGTAAGGACTGGAGTTTCGGAAGGAGTGATTAAATAATGACGGAGGAAAACAATCATGTGATATGTTTTTAAGAATACATCTCAAGAAAAAAAAGTGATTTGGTCTAAATAAAGCGTCATCATCATGTATAGCTAGACTGTGATGTTTATTTATTTCAAAGAAACGCGTCAAAGCGAAATGATCAGCTATGAATCTTTCATTGTAATTACATCTAAAATAGTATCTGGGCTACGACTTTACGAGTGAGAAAAAGTAATGGACTGTTCCGTTTTTGTCCTTTTTCATTATCACTCATGGTCCATTTCATCTTACGTGATGAAAGTCAATGTTCTTGTGATCCGGTGACTTTTATAGGTATGAAGCATAGATTTGTGATGAGCTGTTTTCTTAGTAGATATAGCTTTAATGTGTTTTTGAGATTTAAAATACATTTGCAAGAAACGTGACATAAGCTCCTGTTGTCGGCTTGATGAATCTTGGAGATATTTACTTTAGTTAAATGCAGAAGGTCTTTTGTTTGGAAACAGCTTAAGTATTTCTTGATTGGAAGTAAATCTTCGCATCAAAATGATTGCCGACAAACAACATAGATCATTGAAAATAGTTATTTAAAGTTTTCATCTTCGAATAAATTATGTAGCTGTGTTGGGGGGTAATCATTGTTTTTAAAGATGTGTTTCCCCCCCCCCCCCCCCCCCCCCCAAAAAAAAAAAAAAAAAAAAAAATTTGAAAGAAAAGAGAGGAAGAGAGAGGGAGAGAGAGGGGGTAGGGAGTATGAAAGGGGGGAGTAAGAAAATTACGCGACCACCCCTCTAACATCCACTCTGCTCAACCCCCCCCCCCCCCCCCACCCCCGGAATTTCATCCATGCAAAGATTCTACTACGAATCATTTCTAGCATCTGTTCACATTCTCTTTTCTTTATTAATGTTTCTTCCCCGTTTTATTCTTAGGTCTCCTTTCTCTGTTTGCCTTTTTTTTAAATCCACTTTCTTCGGCTTCATTTTGCGCATATCCACGAATGGGACAGCTGTCTGCTGTCATTGAAATAGACCTAATATATCCCCGTAGAGGGCTCGGTAACGGAATATTTCGTGGTTTTATTCTGCGGCAGGGTAAACATTTCACTAGAGACAATTTGAATTTGTTTTCGTCGATATTGAATTGCCCCCAGCAGATTATTTCGGCAAAAACATCCTCCAATTTCAAGATTTAATGAGGGTCATCTTGATTTATTCATGTGAAAGGTACTTCAGGGTGGTAGTAGAGCGTGGAAGAGGGAAAACGGGCTGTAAAAATAGCATGCTCTTCAACTTCGGGTGTATATATTAATGGCTTGTTGGTCAATCCAAATCGTACCGAGATTATAGTCAAAGAGAGGCGTATCCAGTCGACACAGTCCATGCCCCTGACCCCGTTTAAAGGCCAACGAAAAAGTCCAAGTATACCTCTCGGGCCCCTTGCTAGCATTATCATGGGAGGAACAAAATATGAAGAAACAAATTATCATTTATCATTTATGTTTAACTGAATTCTCCACATTTTTTTTTTTTTTTTTTTGGGGGGGGGGGTGGGTCCATATAGACTTATGTCAAATCGCTCTAGTAGGGACTATTTAAAACGTTTCTAATTCTACATAAAATCCATTGCTGATGCACATTTCGTCCACTAATTAAACTACTGTATATTACAAGTCTGTAATTTCGTCTATCCGAAATCGTGAATCCTTCTGAATGTTAATTACAAAAACCGCGAGTTAGATAATATAACTGTAATGGTTACGAAAGGTACCTTTAGTATTCAAAGGTATAAGCCCCGACTATAGAGATAAAGTTTGTGTATTTGATTTATACTGTTATGCTTATGGGGGATAGAATTCAGCTCATTTCAAATTTTGGTTATCTTTCATCCTGTATAAATAAAAATGATAATCATAAACGTTTCTACTAATCTGTACCCGTATCCACCTTTATCCATCCATATCGCTTCTTATCTCTCCCCTCCTTGCAAGTCTCTCTGTGTATCTACCTATTTTTAAACTCCCTACATGAACTGAAATAAGTAAAATAATACGTTATTCAGAAAGAAAATACAATTATAAGTTTGTTACAAATTAAGCTCCTGCTAACCCTTGCTTAAGGGTATTAGATGATGAATGTGAAGAGGCTAAAGTATGTTGTGTTCGGAACACGTGCAGACAACATCACGCTGGGTGTTGGTTACCCAATAAAATATATTGTAGCAATTTCCAAGCGAAACGTTTTAGGGAGAGGTGTGGATGATATTGATACCCATCTGCAGAGGCGGCGGAGCGACTTCCAAAGTGGGGGGGGGGGGGGGGCACCAACAAAAAAGGGCACTTTCTGAGAAAAAAGGGCACCTACAAAGGGAAATCTCAAAGCGAAAATAAACCATTTTTAGACATTGGTATATACCCCTAAAATTTGATTACATTATCAGGGATGATTTCAATATTTGTTTCTCTTTATACATCGTATAAAATATTGCTTTTTAAAGCATCATACCTTGCAGTTGGGTGTGATAGTCGAAAAAATCATGTGCGAGCGAGGAAAAATATAAGATTTGTGAGGTCACAATGCGAAAAATACATCTTATAAAGAGGAAAAAAACCAATCCTCATCGGGTTATAAATAAGCACATTTTCATAACAGCAAACTGAAAAGACCTTTGATAAGTAACATAACTATAACATCTATAAATGTGAGCGAGCGTAGCGAGCGAGCTTTGGGAGATATTGCTCTTAGTCGCTTGAAATTAGGGGCACGTTTAATGATGAGAGGAAAGGGGGACACTTATCGAAGGGATAAGACACTTATTAGAAAATAAAAGGAGCACGTGTCAAAGTACAAAGGGTTATTATCAGAGGTGAAAATGGTGCACTCACCAGGGATGAAAAGGCACTTATGAGAATGGAAATTGTCGACGGAAAAGAGGCAACCATCAAATTTTAATAGGGGCATTTATGAAAAAGGGATAAGTTCCTCATAAGAAAGGAAAAGGGGCACGTATCGCACCTGAAAAGGGGCAAACTCCATATATGAAAGAGGCACTTATGAGAATGAAAGAGGGGCACTAATAATAAAGGGAAATGTGCATTTGTTGAAAGAAAAGGAACACCGATCAGATTTTGATAGGGGCATTTATTGGAGGTGAAAGGGGGCTGTTATGAAAAGCGGAAATTATGAAGGAAAAAGAGCATTTATTAGGAAGGAAAAGGGGCACGTGTCAAAATAAAAGGGGGTGTTATTAGAGATGAAAAGAGCACTTATCAGGAGGAAAAGGGGGCACTTGTCAAAATAAAACGATTGTCTCTCAGAATTGAATAGGGTCATTTACCAGACATGAAAAGGAGCACTAGTAGAATGAAAAAGGACTATTTTCATAGGTGAAAAGGGGCATTTATGAAAAGGCGAAGGCCTCTTTGTTAAATGGGGGCACTTATCATAAGGAAAAGGGGCACTTACTAGAAAGGAAAGGGGTCACATGTGTAAATATAAGGTGCGCTTATCCGAGTTAAAAAGAGGTAGTTATTAAAAGGGAAAGGGGCACTTCTTACAAAGGAAAAGGGGCAATTGTCAAAGTAAAAGGGGCACCTCTAAGATTTGAATAGGGCAATTATCAGAGGTGAAGGAGGCGCTTAACAAAAGAGAAAAGGGGCGCTTCTCGTATCCGAAAAGAGGCACTTACTAGAGATTAAAAAGGGCACTTATGAGAATGGAAAATAGACACTTATTGCAAAGGAAACTGGGAACTTGTCTGGGAAAAGAGGTACGTGTCAAAATAAAAGGGGCACATATCAGAGGTAGAAAGGAGAGGGGGCACTTTTAAAAATTAACAGGGGCACATATCAAAGTAATAGGGGCACTTTTTATGTAAAAAGGGGCGCTTCTTACAAAGTTACAGGGGCACTTTTCCCATGGAAAAAGGGGCACTTTTTGGGTACTTGAAAAAGTGGGGGGCACTGTGCCCCCCCCCCTGCCCCCCCCCCCCGGCTCCGCCGCCTCTGCCCATCTGTTGGTGTTTTCTCCGGGGTGGTCGAGATTAAAATTGTGTTTTTCAAGTTTGTCAGTATTTCATTCATTTCATTTTCATTTTTTTCATTTCCAACAAAATACAATAACGAATACAATGTAAAATGTTTACAAAACATAGTTACATTTGTAATAAATCTTAATAGTAATTAATACTGTAATTTTTAAATTTAACTGCATTTATATCTTAAGGAAATGGAGAGGTCCACTGAAAAGCAGAGCTTGTAAATGTTATGGAGCTCTCACACTCTGCCGTGTAGGCCTACCGTCCACCTGCCGGGCTGTTAAAAAACAACAGAGTCCAGAACGTTGGGTTTTGAGCGAACTTGTCCCCGGCCGCAAAAAAAAAATCATAAAATTAATCTTTTCACCGTTTCGTTGCCATCTTCTGGCCGTTTCCATACCAGGCCCATACCGGGTCTCGAACGTGTACACCGGGTTTGTAGCAGCCACCTACCAGTCACTTAGCGTCCCCTCACCGCTCGGAGCGTCCTGTGAGCGAGTCCCCGGACTGCTGACGTCATGACAAGAAAAAGTAAAGCTCATCTGACGAAACCCCTCTATATATATACCCAATAATTAGTGACAAACGGTGGCACACGGTTACAAAAGTAAATTTGTTGGTAATGGCACGTTCATATGACGCTACTGTGAAGGTAAGGACACGTTATGGACCCGTTATAGGACGTTATGGGAACGTCGAGGCGTTAACAGGATGTTACCCATGCGTTAGGGAGGCGGCGCCGTCAGAATCAGGCGGTACCGCTTTGAAAACACCCGTTGGCAGTCCGGTATGAACACTGTAATGAGGACGGTATGAATACGTTATGAAGACGGTGGCACGGTATCAACACGTTCATGACACGTTCACAACCCGCTTACAACCCGTTGCAGACGGTGGATTTGTTTTTGCCCGTTCATCACCGTTCTGTAACGGGTTATGAGCGTGGTGTGAACGTGTTCATACAGTGTGACCGTTTTCATCCGGTGCCAGGCGGCCAAAGTTTTGAACATGCCCAAAACTTTCGCCGGGTCCCACCGGGTGTAAATAAGCGCCAACGCCCTATTAACGTGTTTCCCGCTTTGATAACGAACCACCGTGTGCCCTCGCCGTTCTCTACCGTCCGCAGACATTTTCGCGCACGGTGGCACACGGTAGGCCTACACGGCAGAGTGTGAGAGTCACTTTACCAATCGGCTCTGTTAGTGCATGACCACGGTCATGGGATCCAGGCTTGTCTGCACACAATGTATGTCCATTCTCCACTCCCTGGGGAGCATTCCAGCCAGGCGCCATTTTACAGATGCACACAATGCTGAGTAAACTACAATGACTGTTGCATGGAATCTACCTGGTACCAACTCAGCACCGGGGTGGATGCGTGGCAATTATTGGCAAGGGATGTTAGTGCCGAGCAGGGCATCGAACCCACAACCCTGCGTTGAGAGCCAAGGGAATGTTTCACGTTATCCCGACAGTCCAGAAATGACAGGTGAATGTCACGTTCAATGCATCGGCCATTCGCAATGTAGACACTTGGGGTCTTTCTGAACATTATACATTGTCAGTTTTAAAGGGAGGGGTTGGGGGAGGGGGGCTCATGGTTGTACACCAACCTCCTCTCCGTGCAAAGAGAGGCGAAGGTCGTTTCCCCCGTTTATGATTTCTGGTTACGCCAATACACATCCGCCGAAAAATGAATTGGAGGGGGGGGGGGGGGGTCTTTTCTCACGCTCTGAAATAGTATCCATAAAGCGCCCCTGATTGGTCAGATCGTGTACTGACATTGCTCCTCTAGCGAGACGAGATGGCAGTGATGCAAACAAAAATTAAATAAAAGTTATCCCTAGAACTTTTAAAAGCTGGATGCGGAGTCACAAGTCACACACAAAGAATCATTATCGTTTAAATTGATTGACTAATTTTTTAGACTTTTCAATCGAATCTAAAAACGTTAGATAATAACTACAAGATAACCTGACAACTTAATTTCGGCAGGATCGCCCTGTTCAGCTGTGCCATTATAGCACACAGTGTTCTACTGAGGGGTCGTAAAGATCATCATCATCATCATCATCATCATCATCATCATCATCATCAATGTAAAGGTTTTTTATTTGTTGCATCATTACCCCCATACCCACGCATTTTTTTAATGAGAGTATATCTATGCCGTTTATTTTGATGTAAACTTTTCTTTCCCGAACCCATGGAATTATGAGCAATTCTATAAATAGCTAATTGATTGGCTCTTAATGCAATGACATGTGCAGCTAACCATGTTAGGAGACAGTCCAATTTATGTCAAGATGAAGATGAACGATCAACAAAATGATTCAAGGATGAAAGTTACAAGAATTACGAAAGTAACGAATTATATTCATTTTATAAATAGAAAGGCACGCCATGATACTCGTCTAAAAGTGATGCATTTCACTTGGGGTGGATAAAAACATGTTTTGTTGACTTCAAATGGCGTTTGGGCAGAAAAACAACTCAAGGCTTTGTGACAAGTTTTACGTATTTGTGAGGTCACGCGACGATGTTTCTTACGTGGGAGCGATGATTTCCTCAAAATTGTTAGCAAATGGATTCGTCGATTTATCAACCCTTAGTATCTGTGGCGTTTTTCTTTCCACTAATGACCTTTCTGTACTTTGGAAATTATATTTTCTGATTGATGTTCATTCACTTAGTAGATTCAACGAATGCACTGATTTATTGAGCGATTACTGTAAACAAGCAAAGGCAACATATTATTGAGGCAAGACAGCACGGGATGTGGAAATTGAATACAAACTGCCCCATTAATAACCCTTTAAAAGTTTTATTTTCCGCGATTAAGTGAGAGAAAAAGAGGGGAAGAGAGAGAGAGAGAGAGAGAGAGAGAGATGTGGGAGAAGATAGGGAGAGAGAAAGAGAGAGAGAGAGAAGGGGGAGAAGATAGGGAGAGAGATAGGAGGGGGAGAAGGAGGTAGATCATTAAAACTATACATGCATATGAAGAAAAAAATACTCAAATCTTATGACAAAAAAAAACATCCATTAGGGAGAGAAAGAGAGAGAGAGAGAGAGAGGGGGGGTAGAAGGAGAGTGTGAGAGAAAGCAAGAAAGCAAGAGAGAAAGAGAGAGAGAGAGAGGGGGGTAGAAGGAGAGTGTGAGAGAAAGCAAGAAAGCAAGCGAGAAAGAGAGAGAGAGAGAGAGAGAGAGAGAGAGAGAGAGAGAGAGAGAGAGATAGAAGGAGGTAGATCATTACAACTATAAATGCATATGAAGAAAAAGATAACTCTCAAGTCTTATGGCAAATAAAAATACATATCCATTTTATATCCGACCTTACGTATGACCACGTTTCTCGATGGTCCATTTTCACGTCATGTTTTGTTTTGTTTTTATAATGATCTGAACCGGTTTTTCAAGTCCCGTGAATACGTCACTATTAAATCTTAACAAAGCGATGTTTTCATCAACAAATTTCCTGAACAAAACAATTTCTTGAACTTGCTCAAATCTAAAAACAAACAGCGGAAGTTGGGCCTTAGGTATATAATAGTTTGGGTCACTTGGGATTCGCCATATTACATTGAACTGATTGGACATGCATATTTTATAATGGCGCGTAAAATCGGACAAAATCATGCCAAACCCTTGGATACAAAGCTAAGACGTCATGAAAATAACAAAATAAGGATTCTGAGGAATTTTAAATTTACCAATATCAGAGATTTCTTGAGGCTTGGTGGTTTGGAGTTTAATAGTCTCACATTAGCCTACAATACATAATTACTATACCTCCAGAATTAATTGTGATTATTATTATTATTGAGGGGGGTACTATCGGGAATGGGGGGGGGCTCGGGGAAGGGGCGGCTAATGGGGGAGCGAGGTTTGGAGGGGTCGTGTCCTTTTCTAACATTCCTTTCCCAATATCATTCCTTTCTTTCTCCCCCAATTTACCCTCTGCGTCCCTTCTATCCCACATTCGATGATGAGGGGGTGGGGGTGGCACTCCCCATCCACCCCCTCCTTGTGCTTTCGGCCTATGGTTTTCGTAGGGCTTTGAGTTGGATAATAAATGTGAATGCACAAAGGTAGGTCAAGGTGGTCTTCTATCCAGGTTGAACGTATGGCTATGATGGGGTCCATGGGATTCGGTTGATAAACGATGATGAACATCAACAGGTGGCCTCACGAAGTAATTTGGTAGTCGGGAAAAAATAGTGTTAACAATTTTGTACTAGGAATATAAGCTCTCTCTCAATGCTCGTGTTAGCTGTCATAAAAAAGCTTGTTGCTTATAACGCTTCTGCTTTCGTTTGAGCAGAACATATCCCGTTTTGAGGCCGCATAATAATAACACATTATAACACACAGGCCGATATCTAACAACCAAAAACGGTTTATTACTATCTAGTTTTGATCAGGGAAAAAATGAGAGAAAACAATGGGGGGGGGGGGGGAGGTCACTGGGGATGAGGGTCGTTTTATCTGCTTTTCATTTCACGTTTTCCATCTCTCTCTCTCTCCTTTTTCTTTTCTCATATTATTTTCTTCTCCGCCATTCGATGTGGAGAGGACTTTCCCCATCCGCTACGCCACCGATTCTTTTCCGATGGACGACGACGGAGATGTTTCGCCCAGAAGTTCCTGCAGTACTTGACGGTATACAATATACAACAAGCCCCATGAGAATCAAATGTACTATCATACAATGATTGGATGAGGTATAAATCAATATAATAGGTGTGAATTGAAGTCTGAAGGGCAATGATATCAATCATTCACCTTGACTCTATCCTCCGTTCCGCCCTACATTTAAAACAATTCCCCTATCTGAAACTGTGAAGTGCACATTTTAATGCATTTAAAGGTACTATGTCCCATTTGCAGGCCCCAAAAATGAAAAGATTAAATTCCAACGGCATTTGAAAGAAAATACTAATTTAGAACTTCCCTCAAAACGAAAGGGCTTGAAAATGGCTTTAAGTGGGAAAATAACAATCATTAGTTGTCGAATCGACTTTTACCGAATGGTCGTACGTTTAATTTTGGCCATGCATGACATAATAATTCCTGCAAAGCTCCACAGAATTGGATGTTGGCTGTAAAAGGGACATAGTACCTTTAAGAGCTGATACAAGTGAATACATTTTTGTGAGCTTCTGTATTTTGTTTCGCATGTTTATAATGTGGAAGAAAATCAGAATGATTATCATCGTTTAACAAACTGCTACCAGCAATGTCACCTTGCTGCTAAAATGCCCTCATATACATTTTGTATAACTGAAAAGAGACAATTACTAATTAGAGCTTTGGATCACGACAAGTTTTGAATCCAGGTGTTTGTAGAGTTCTGCTTACTAGCATCTGAATCAAGTTCTTTTTTTTAATATGTTGTATGACTTTCATGAAAAGTAGGTCGATTTTATCAAATATCAATTTGTCCGGATATGGTGACATTATTATTCCTTTTATCCAACAAATGTATTTGTATAACCTATTAACATCATCATTGTTAGGTGGTATTGCACACATCACCTTTTATTTTCGTTAGAAGTCACTTTTCATTTAAACAATGAAATCGTATATATTCAGATTTCAGAATTAAAGGTACAAGTCAAAATTTGCCTTAGCACTATTTTGGCCCCTTCCTATATGACCGCAATTTGCTTACTTAACTATTTTATGGAACAAGCATTGAAGTGCTACATTAAACTACGAAGAAAAACAAGTTGTTATGTCATCATGACAGTACTTCATTATAATCTTCAAATGACACGTACCACATCAACTTTTACAACTTACGAGTACAATATCTAGTTATTATTATTTTTCTGACTCTTTTAGTTTCAGCAAATGCACAAACAACCATTAAATATAGGATAATAACGTCATCAAAGCTAGAATAAGATGGTAAAAAAGGTTAACAAATAAATTGATTGAAAACCACGCAAAACTTGTTTTTGCAAGTGAGTAATGAAGATGGGAATGATACGAAGAGACCATGATATTTTATGTCGATATTCGCTGGTAATAAACAGAAAAAGGAGACGTCACTATACGTTCAGTCGTGTGCTAAATATGGCTGTTATTTTGACAAAGATACGCGATTCTAGGATTGGAGTAGACAACAATAACAAGGTGATGTAAGTTTACCCAAGGAGCTCAGTTTCCGATGTTTTCTAGACTATCACTTTCTTCTGATATACTCCCTCTCTCTCTCCATTTTCTTTCTCTCTCTCTCTCTCTCTGTCTCTCTGTCTCTCTCTGTCTCTATGTCCCTCTCTCCCTCTCTCGGCCCCTTTAACATGTTTAAGTTAAATTTTAGTTTTTATATATAGTATACTTTTCTCCTGATGAGCCTGGCAGAGGTATTGATATTGAATCAAACCAATCACATTAAAATCCTGATGTTATAGGATTATAATAAAATACAAAGCAGAACTTTGGAAAAACATACTAAAGCAATGCCCCCGCTATAAAAAATCCAAGGAAGAATACCAAAAATAGTCCGATGGATAAACTAACTGTGCATTAAAAAACGTAGGCATATTTCTTTCTCTCGAAAAATGAATGATAATTATTAGCATTATATACCATGTTGAATTAGCGTATATATTAAAAAAGAAACAGAAGTTAGGAAATTACTTTGAAATCGTGTGATGTGTTTCAAAATAGAGGAGTTCGGAGCAGAATTGGAGGATACTGTTAGTATATGTAATGATAATGACGATAATAAAGAAGGTGAAGGACGCAATTTTGATTAAGCTCGTTCAGAGATAAAGGGATTACGTTTTACAAGGAATGCCATGACAGGGGATTTCCCCGCAGTTTCTCCACCGCCCTTACTAGCCTACTAATAACGACTCTTTACTGAAGCAAAAAACAAAAACAAATATACGACCATGATGAAATAGTTTTTCAAACTCTATGGGTTGAACTCACATATCAAAGTTGATAAAAATGTAATCTAATATACAGGAACTGGTTTCAATCTGTTATGCCATATCTCAAAGACATTTTAAATGATGATGGTCGTTCATGTCATATGAACAAATTTGTCGCAAGTTTGGAAATGAACCATTTTTCTCTTATACATGCTATACCACTGGAATGGCAGAAGGTGATAAAAGACGTCCATGTTTTATTTTTATTTTTTATTTTTTTTAAAGTATAGAAAGGTCACTAAATTATGCTATAATGCATTTTTGGAAACAAAAATGTCTCTTTCAGACACAAATCAGCAAACCAAATGGCAAGCTGATCTGAGTGGAAATTTGACCGATTCACACATCTGGAATTCTCGCTTCCCACTTTTATATAAATCTTCCATTGATAATAGACTTCGGAATTTTCAATTTAAATTTATTTACAGAAGAATTTCAACGCAATATTTCCTGTTTAAAGTTAGAATAAAAGATACACCTACTTGCAATTTCTGTGAAACCCTATTCCAAAACCTCGATCATCTATTTCTAAGATGTGAATATATAGTTGCTTTTTGGAATGATGTATAATTATGATTGGTTGCGGTCCAAAAATATAACTAAACAAATTGTAGTGATATTGAGATTTGTTTTGGGGTTATAACCCTCAATAACTTCTATCTAATTAACACCATCTTGTTATTTGCAAAATACTTTATATATTCATGCAAATATAAAAATATAAGACCTACATTTGCTCATTTCAAACTTGGTTTAAAACAAATTGAAAAAACTGAGAGAATAATTGCTTTTAAACGTAATTTGATAAAATCACATACGAAACAGTGGAACGTTTTGTGTCAAGAACTATAATGAAATTGAAATACATGTATTTTATAAAGTGTTTTCAAACTGCTTTGAATGCATTTTAATTTTATGTATTTTGTATGCATGTGCTACTATGTAATATTTAAGTTGAGAAGAAAAAAAATCTTGAAAAAAAAAAAATGATGAGCGTCAAATTAGTAGGTTTCATCAATTTACCATCAAAATATTAACCCTTACAATAACTTACATATTCTTATCTGACGAGTTTGTTCATTTATAAATACTCATTATGCCTGGATTACATTTGCCCCAGGCGCCGTACGATAAATTAGTTTACGATTTTTCGTAGACATCGTAGGAGGCTACGGGCTACGATGTTTGTGTTTACATTATCTACGAGCATCGTGCCATTTATTGTATTGGCCCTCGGGGGCAGGCCAGGGAAAATCCGTACAGAGGCTGCTCGGAGATTGTACGGAAATCGTGCAATTTGCATGCAGTAGCCGTGCAGTCTCCGCAGCCTCCGCACAGAAATCGTACGGAGCCCGTGCAGCTTCCGTGCAAAGGTTGCGCGGAGAAGGCGCTGTGACCGTACAGCAACATTGCGATAGCTGTGCAATTGACGTGCGAATGTCCCATGAGTCTACAATCTCCGTACGATTTTTTTTGCCCCCATGTTCACCGAAAAATCGTACGTTTGCTGCACAGTCAGTGCGAGGCCTCCGGGCGTTGCCCGTGCTGGGAGTGTGCAATGCCACCTACGACATGTATACGGGCTACGGGCTTACGATTTTTTCAAATTTGTTTAAAGGAGTCACACCAAGAAGCAAAAGTGTATTGAATAATGATGCAAAATTCATATCATTGCGAAGGGAAAGCCTTACTGATCAAATACAACAAATTTCCTCTTCAAAATATGTTTGGGGCCCGCAGAAATCAACTTTCAAAAATGTTAGTTTTGAGATCCAGATTTACTGCCTATTCGTATTTTTTCGTATTTTGTCGTAGTTCTTCGTATGACGTCACTATTGTGACGTCACACCCTGGACACGGCTGTTTAAAAAAGGCTGCTAGCTTCTGCTTGGTCTGCAGCTAGACCATAGAGATATATACTTAATATATCTCTATGAGCTAGACAGACCAAGCGGAAGCTAGCAGCCGGTACCGAGCTGTTTGTCCAGGGTGTGACGTCACTATTCAGAGCTCGCTACGCTCGTGTGTTTGGCTTACGTTCGGGGGCGCTTGGGGGTCTAAGAAGGGTCTTGAAAAATTGCATTTTACGCCTTTCCACGATATCTATATGATTTCTCAGCAAATTATTCGTGTTTTTCAAGAGAAAATCTTTCCATCCATATGTAATTTGTTCTAATTATCAGTTTTTAGTAAATTTTCTTTGTGTAGCTCCTTTAACTTCTCGCGAAACGAAATCGTAAAGGCTGCGGAGCCCGTGAATCCGTACGGCCGCCTCCTGCCTCCGCACAGAGGCCGTACGGAGAAGGGGATACGAGCAGGATACGGGCTCCGTAGACTAATCGCAGGCCAAATGTAATCCAGGCATAAGCTACTCATCCACGAGGGCCTTGCTTTCAACCAAGGTCACCTCATCTTTCTATTGTAACGCCATATCAGGCGCGGATCTACGGGGGGGGGTTTAGGGGGTTTAAACCCCCCCTTGGGCGGCCCAAAAAAAAAAAAAAAAAAAAAAAAGGGAAAAAAAGAAAAAAAGAAAGAAAAAAGAACGCACGCTGGAGAGAAACCCTTTCAAGTGCAAATATTGTGAGAAGATATTCAACTCATCTGGTTACTTAACCAAACACATGATAACTCTGGATATAACTGTGTATTAAACTGTTACTTGATTTAAAAAGACGTTATCATGCATTGCTTTTTATGGTCTCCATTGTGTTAATAGATTCCAGGAAAACATCACTTACGGGGTTCAAATAAACACCCCAAAAAAAATCGGCTCGCCGCTTCGCGGCTCGTGGACGATGCTCCGCATCGTCATTATTTTGGTCAAACCCCCCCCTTAGCAAAAAGCTAGATCCGCCCCTGCATATTATGTCAACTTGTTATATTCATGTCATATTTGTAATGTGTGTTGTGGAAGAAAGATAAATAAAACTTGAACTTGAACTTGAACTTGAATATAATTCTTATATAAGTGCCTGTATGTTTGTCAGGTTAAGAAAAACAATGTGGGTTTCAGAGGAATCGTCACTAGATGGCGCTCTATATCTTACATTTGTAGCTTTACGTCGTCGTCGCTCTCAACTCTTGCGGTGCAGCAAAATAAATATTTCTACGCTTTACACACCAATCAATACATCTATACCGGAAGGAAGAATTTAACTTATATTATCCCTATAATCGGTCATTTCACGTGAAATCATAAATTTTATGATTTACTTTCAACCACTGAATAAATATTTTCGCAATTAGGAGAAAGGACGGATGTACTTCCTGTTACTTGTTCTTTATTATCTCGAATGATATATTGATAAAATAAATTGACACGATAGCCTATACCGAGTAATCAGACAAAAGTGGGACAAAAGAAAAAAGAAAAAAGAGGGAGAGACCCCTCAGTCCCCTCTCCTATACAAATCATCATGAGGACTTATTTTGCGAGCAGGGATAATAATTTTTTAAAGAAATTGTCCTATATGATAGAATCAAACAGAGAAACTTTGACAACAAAAATTGTAAATCGAAAGTAGTTCAGAATTGTGAAAAATATGAAAAACCCAAGTTGTGGAAAGTATTTTGCAACTTTGTTTGGTAATATTGATCTTACTTCTTTCAAAGGTCTTTGTTTACCCTAGTTGACCTCACACATCACTTTTCTTGTATTTCTATATAGGGGCATCCCGGCATATAAATATGATAGTGAGTGATTATGGACACAATATTACCCCGAATGCACTTGGGAGAGGAAAGCGCTTTCTGGGGTATATGCACCACAAAATGGAAAATTACCGCAACTATTTTATAGTGATTTTTGCGCAAGTTTGGATTCTAAGACGAAAGTGTTCGATTGTCAAAAACTGAAATGATTCTTTCGTACTTTTGTATAAAAACTAGATATAAACGACCCCCCCCCCCCCAAAAAAAAAAAAAAAAAAAAAAAATAGAGAGAAGAAATTCTGCTATTGTATAATACCTGCAGCACCTAAGTTACATTTATATTTATGTTTAATGACTTTAATGACTGCAGCTTATGACACTAATTGATTGTGTTACAATTACCTTCTCCAATAATTGTAACTCTTTGGAATTGTTGAGTGTCTTGCAACTTTACCAAACGCTCATGAAGAAATAGCTCTCCAATCATGACGCTAGGTAAATTCATGAGTACGCCCTCTATCTGAATCAAGTTGCAGAAATCGTTGTAACCGTATTATTCTCGTCGTCGTTGTATTTAAACCGTTTGATCAATTTTCGGGGCATATGGTTTTTTAATCAATGATACACAGTTTACATTTTTTTTTTCTTCATACGTTTAAATTGAGTCTCAATATTCAATTTAAATCATTAGTAAAGTATTGGATGATTCTTCAGAGTGACCAGAAATGTATTTAAAAAATTGCCAACCTTTGTGCTTTAATAGTTTTGACAGTATTCGTGATGGTTAATCGAAGTTCAAAACACAAGGCTACAAAATAGAACACTTTTCATGGTCAAACAGATAATTTTGTTGTTTGTTTAAAAGCACAACCTTACTATTGACTATCAAGGCAAAATTTATTTAGGTTACAAGATCAAACCGGATAAAGGGTACACATCCAGCATCGATGGTAAATCAATTATTTAAATGTATTTGATATGGAATTGACAGTTGGAACATGCGATAGGCATTTTATCAGAGAGTGGCGGTGGATAATGTACTTTCGTAAATATTACCTCCATATAAGGTAAGTTTCCGCATCGACTGGTTTGTATGATTACATGTCTATTATATGACTTCCATAATATAAACATTTCCTTGTACATATATCAAAAAGAGTTGGCACAACTGGAAATTGATACCGAAGAAATTGAATTCATATACCTAGAATATATTTAAGGGTTCATTGACTCTCAATCCTATAGAGATGAGATCAAAGCGTCCTTTGGAAAGACATTTATCCACATTTGCCACTCTTCAGTCTTCACCCAGGTGTTCAATGGGTACCTGGTAGGATGCGAAAGTCATTGTAGTTTGCTCAGCATCATGAGCGTCTGTAAAATGGCGCCCGGCTGGAAAGCTCCCCAGGAAGTAGAGAATGTGCATACATTGTGTGTGGGCAAGCTTGATTTCAATGACTTGCTTATACGGGTAACAATATTTGTAAAGGGTTTAAAGACATATACATGTATATCCATAATAAAATCGGAGTTTTGGCAGAACTTTGCTCGGCCGAAAAGACCAAATAACGTGTAAAGATCTTCCACATACACTTGGGAATGAATCTATCACAAAAGTCATTTAATAAACCATAAAAATTAGAATTTGTGAACTTCATATACAAATTATAAGAAAAAACTATTAGACACAGTTCTTGAGCAAATATTTTATGGTGTCGGGGGGTGGGGGGGGGGGGGTGGGGGGGGGGAGCTCCGGGAGGTGAAGACAGTTAAAAACAAATACTGTAAGCATTAATATATTTTCCAATGAAATTTATGCAAATCGAACTTTTCTTCTTTTTTTTGGTGGGGGGCGCTGCTATTAGGTATACTTTTTGTAGAGTCTGGAACCATGCTTGTTGACTGTATACCGACATGAAATCAACAAGGACCTACTTCAGAACACTTTGTAGCATTTCATATGAATCAGGTGACCAACACAGAGGCATCCTTCACACAACTGATCAGGAAAGTACTTGACACAGTGTGAACACGCTTGATGACCTCATTCTCTTCACGCACTTCGTACGTAACTCGATTCGGAGCGGTCGCTCGCTCCCTCGTTCGTTCTTCTCTCGCGCCGCGCGAAACAGCTCTGTTCAAATACCAGTATCAGATACGGGATCAGATAGCTTCGTTCTCTAGGAGTTGAGTCCAGAGCACTTAATCTAGGACCCTATATCAAAGGTAACCCGATCTGCTCTTCATATTGACTATCAAGTTCGCACTAGACCGGGTGAAGATCATTTCTTTGTGTTTTAAATGCTGCAAGATTGGCTGACTTTACTCATTGGAGAAACTTATTTCAGATCATGACGCAATAGAGGAAAGTTAAATTGTACGACGAAATGTAGAATACTTTTTAGCGTTGTTTTGTCATCTTTTGGAGAGCAGAGCTTAGGATTATTGAGAGCCGATGTTCACATGCTAAAGGATTTACACATTCACCAATAGATTGAGCAGCTTATACGGTGAGTTTTATAGATATCTTAATAATTCATATGTCCATGAATGGATCTGTTTGACAAAGAAGAATGAAAAGGTCATGATATGATTGTTGTCATTCTCTTCTTATTATTCATTATTGATGGTTTAGAAAAGAAAATTTCCTTTCAATTCTAAACGTTCCTAGGCAGCAAGAAAAAAAAACACAAACAACGAATAACTGATTTTAACAGTTGATACGCTTCAACAAATCCAGGTATTGGCTCAGATAAATTATATATTTTGTTTTTGTTTGTAATAATATAGTAATAGGTTTTCTACAATATGTATGTTATGTATGTTATGACCCACCTCCTATAAAACGTATATAAAAAAGAATATTGAAAGATATCAATCCTTTTAGAATTTCATTCGAATCATTTGGGTGCTTTCAAAAGTGTAAAATGATTTCTTCAAGTAGTTTTAAATGAGTGTTATTGTATTTTTCCCTTGGAAATAATGTGAATTGTTTGAAATTCACGTTCCTCATGAGATGAATCAGATGGAGACATGAAAAGTTTATACAAATCTCATGCACAATAATCCTTCAAATCTTAGATCGGTGTCTAGACATGGATATATGTTTCATGAATGTAACAGCTTATGTTTAGTGATATAATATTCGACAAGATTACACACACACATTTCTGCGCCTTATCTATTTATATACTCATTATGAATGGATATGAGCAAATCATGAAATGAATATGAAACCAACCAGACATGCAGTCTAGCTTTTAAAAATTAGATTTGAAGTTTGGAAAACGTAATAAAATCATTTGAATTATTGATGTCCCGCCCGAAATTGATTTCCAAACATTGATTTCCCGCCCGAAATAATGAGAAGATTTCACATTTATACGGAAGGGATCATTTTGAAAACTAGTCATTAAGAACTAGTGTAAATGCCTCATTGTGACAGATGTATATAAAAAAAGACTTGAATACAAAGTGTGTTTCAAACTTCATATTTTACATACACGGGACAGTACAGAGCATTATAGGAGGCTTTGGTATTTTTCTGAAGTGCCGTTCCCTATTTTGGCTTTTGGGCCATGCGTGTTCGAGAGCAGGGTCCGTATTCATAAAACATTACCAAGCTAATTGTGAACTAATGACATAAGCTATAGTCTATAGTACAAAGTTAGTTGATAACTAGGCTTAGTATGGTTTTATGAAAGTGACCCCTAGCTAATGAGTCTTGAGACAGGTACGGGGGGGGGGGGGGTCGGTCCCTGAAATTTCCCGGGCTAGCTTTAGCCCCAGTCACTCTTTCAAGCAGTTGGACAGTGTCTGTAGCACCTGTATTGTAGATGAGAAAATGTGACAGATGCTTAATTGATTTCGGAAGGACCAGTTTCGCAGGTGCCTCGGCATGCTCTTCATTTCCTATGAACGTAAATAACGGTCACACTGATTGCTCATCAGCAAATGCGTGGACAACCAGAGAATGGACAGACAACGATCGCAAAGGCTTTCAAAATATCAACTTAAGCCAATTCTAATAGCCTAGGCTTGACCATCGCCATTTGAAATAATTATGCGAACTTTACAATGACCTTTTGCGTAATCTGAACATGATTGCTATGGGACATAGTTTGCTATGATTGCTATGCGACCGTGTTAGACACATTTCCCCACTTTTTTCGTGATGGAGAATACAAGTTGTACAACTGCCAGAACAGACCATATTCATTTACACGATACTGAATAAATTATAAGGCCTAGATCTTCAAAATATAAACATGGAAAAAAGTAAAATCCCCACAGCTTTTTTCAAGAAACGAATATTCAGAGATGTTGTAGATAATAGAACTATAATTTACTACCTAATCATCGTCTTCTCATGTTATTTTCCTCTCTCTGCCTTCCCCTCTTTCTTTCTTCTTCCCGTTTAATCAGTCGATGTGGTTGGGGGCAATTATACTATTACGTTTCCCCATAAAATACCAAATGTATGATTTTATCACCAACTCCGTTTGTCTGCATGTCAAATTAATAACCAGTCTTGACAGAGTCGAGTAGGATGGGGTCGAACAGGATGGGGCCGAGTAAAGATAGATGGATGGGCAAAGTTGATTCGGAAGTTCAAGTTCAGCATCATAACGGGATTTCATTTTAATCATGGCCATCTGGTTGTTTCAATAACACCATTATGACACCATATGAAGTTAGTAGTGCACTATTATCATTTCAACCCAAACTCGGTTATTCAGTTTGTTGCTCCCATTCAAACAGCTGCATTCCTTAAAAGCCAATTAATTCAAATGGAAAACAGAGAGAGATAATGAGAGGCCCAGATCCTGTCACATTACAAACATGTTAAGGTATATTGCTGATGGCGACAACATGAATTAAGCCGGCTTTCACGGTAAATAATTGTCCACAAAACAATGCATGCAGTATCAGCGAGGCCTGTGTTTGATCAGCCCCTTCAAACAAAAGTTTATTGGTTGATGAGTATCAAAACATTTGAACTGGTTTGAAGTTCCGTTCCTAAAAAAAAGTAAGTTGAACAGCATGAAAGGTGAAGAATTGTAAATCTCTGGTTTAGTCTTGAGTGGCCTGTTGTTTTTCTCCTTTTTGTAACTTTTGTTTCACCTTTATGTGGATTCAAGTAAAGGCTTTGGGATTTGTTTACATTTATTTTTTTCAAGAGACAAGTTTCGCACTATTATTCCTTACCCTATTTTACTCATACCATTTTGTACATGTGCTGTAACACCCTTAAACAATTTTTTGATTTGAATAATTTCAAAGATATGATTTAACAAACGTAACAAAATTCCCCCTAGTTTATTAGATAAGTATAATGAGAGTTGCATTGAAGATCATTCGGTTCTTGCAGAGATAGTTTACTCTGATTCCGGTAGAACATTCTTCAAAAAGTGTACGAGTGTATCTTTCAGATTCACTTATTATTATTGCTCCAACTCCTCCTCCATCGCGTAAAAGCATAAATAATCATGGAAATGCGTTGTAAAACCATTAGCCTTGTACGATTCGAAATTAAATCATCAACAAATTTATTGCGACCCTGCGCAGCTGCGAAGTGCAACGAATGTCCAGCCATCATGCTTGGTATATAAAGATAGAGAAAAACCGTATCGAATACCAATGGGTCATTACCGGACTGCGAAGACCATTATCTGATGCCATCTTGGTGGGATAATCGCTCAATCAGACTGACCAATTATCGAATTCAGGAACTCAGTAATGAAGCAATTTACACCACCAGGCCAGGAGGTGGACATGACATTATCTCTTCTCACTCGGCACTTTCCCTCTCCCATCATATTTTTCTTTTAGTTATTTCATTGATTTGATCAGGTTCAATCCTAAAAATTGATTTTCCTCTTAACAACATCGAATCTGTGTAAAATAGTAATAGTCATGGGCGCATTCAAGATTTTGTAAGGTGGGAGGGGGGGGGGGCACAGTGCTGAAAAATACACAAGTAAGGGGCAGTTTCTGTGTACTTTATGTATGCCAATTGATTTCAAAATGGGGGAGGAGGCACGTACTGGCTGATTGTTGTCACTGCACCACTGTGCAAGAGAGGAAGGGATATATTTCTTTATGGAAGCGATCTCTTGATAAGTAATCTACATGGATGTAAGGAGCTACTTTTACTTTCAATATAAAGAAAGAAGATAGAAAGAGTGTGTGTGTGTGTGTGAGAGAGAGAGAGAGAGAGAGAGAGAGAGAGAAAGAGAGATGGAGAGATGTAGTTTAGAAAATTAGTAGTCTGCATTGGTTAAAAATTTACGTGATTCTGCGAAACGTCTGAAACTGAATTGTTTTCGCTGATATATGTTTATATTTATTTATTTATATGAAGAGAGAGAGAGAGAGAGAGAGAGAGAAAACTGGAGATGGGGTGGGCTAGGGGTGACGGACGACAAACGGAATGGTGAAGTGGACAGAGACTAGTACTGGAAAGAAGAACAAATATTTTAAAAAATTCGTCGAGACACGTAAGGAAAAGGAAGATTAAAACGGAAAAATACCAAATTGTTTGTTGATATGCTGACTGCCATGTCTCCGAGCAAAATTTTCAATCATGAAAGTAAAATAGAGAAGCACTGTTGATGTCGTTCTAATTCCCATTGTCCCCTTCCGCACTTTCTATGACCTTGTACAAATAGGTCGCCCCCTCCCCACCCCCCCCCCATATCTGGGTCGTGACCTATATCTTAATGACATATATATTCTTGTATTTCTGACGGTCAAGAGGAAATGAAAACAATCTGTTTCTCAGCTGAGGATAAGAAGATGAAATGAAATCTAGATGATAAGTGATTAGCTCGTCTCGCGTTTCAACCTGTGCGGTGCGGAGCATCTGTGCATTGTGACATCATCAGCGTTAAATGTCAAAATAACACGGTTTTGACTCGAGTATGATATCAATAAAGGAATGGGAGAAAGGAGGGGGGGGGGGGGGGGTTGACGCCGCAATTGTTCTTATATGTCTACTTCAACTTTTGTTGTTACATCTATCTTTTTCTACTTCTAAATCTCCTACTTCTACCTGTTCGAAAATCATGTACTCTCCTTTCTATTTCTATAATTACGTTTTCTGCCATTACCTTGTCTTTCTTCTTCTTCTTCTTCTTCTTCTTCTTCTTCTTCTTCTTCTTCTTCTTCTACGTCTACTTCTTTTACGTCTACTTCTACTTCTACTTCTTCTTCTACGTCTACGTCTACTTTTATACTTCTACTGCTACTCCTTCTTCTACTTCTTCTTCTACTTCTTCTTCTACATCTACTGGTACTTCTACTTTTATACTTCTACTCCAATACTTTTATCTCTACTTCTACTTCTACTTCCACTTCTTCTTCTATTTCTACTTCTACCTTTACTTCTATTTGTCCTTCTCCTTAAACCTACTATTGCTCTCTGTACTACTACATGACCAATGATGTCTGAGTTATACAATCATTTTAACCAGTTAAAGGTACTATGTCCCATTTGCAGGCAAAAAAAATGAAAAGGTTAAATTCCAACGGCATTTGAAAGATAATACTAATTTAGATCTTTCTTGAAAAAGTGGGAAAATAACGACTATTAGTTGTCGAATCGACTTAAGAGCTCTAGAGCCAGTAAGTAATAGTCTGATTTTCAGACCATTGTACCGAATGGTCGTACGTTTTATGCTGCGCATAGATTCCAGTTTAATTTTGGCCATTACAAGAAGCGGGTTATTGATGTAGACAAATGCTCATGTACCCTTTACAGCTCATTTTATGTATTTTATTACCAAAGAAGAAAAAAAGTCAGTTACTCACTCAATAGTGTCTGACAGTGAAGTCTAGCAAGTAAACAAGTTTCCTTGCATAATTTGAATATTAGGACACTGCTAATGTTTAAATACCACAGATAGGAAATACATGATATATTCATTATTCCTGCAAAGTTCTACAGAATTTGACGTTGGCTGCAAAAGGGACATAGAATCTTTAAAACTACATCGCATAATTCATTTAAAATCACGTCTTATATCTCACCACAGTGCATTCTAAATTGCAATCCGACTCCATCGTCGCATTCACATTACTCAAGCTCCCATGTCTTCATGATGATAATATCATCTGTGAAATAAAAGCCCAATGATCGAGTCCCTGCTTCCAGGGGCGAATCCAGGAGGGGAAGGGGAGGAGGGGCACGTACCCTTTTTTTTAACAAGCCAACTGTACATACTAACGACCAATTACTGACCAATTAAAAGAACGTGCCGACAGACCATCTCATATCTCCCCAATACTGTGTTCCTGCCCCCCTCCCCCTTGTAGCCCCTAAGGCACCTGAAAATAGGATAACCTCATTTTGGTGTTCACCTAAGATTCTTCGGACGTGTGCCCCCCTCCCCCTCCTTTATGGGAAACCTGTATCCGGCCAAACATTCATCTCTCTTCGCAGGATGTACGCACTTGTACAACATGGCGTTCAATCTCTTCGAATGTTATTAGAAGCCGATTTGAAGGATGTGATTCACATCAGGTAGCCGAGCTTAGTGAAATGACTTCTATACCACTCCTCAATGTCGACGTCATTTAAACTATCGGATGTGAAGGTGTAAGACTCGATTTAAAGAAACCAGTTTGAAGAACACAGTAAAACTGGTGGATTAATTTTAATTTTGATGCAAAAGAGACATTATAGGCCTAGGTGATCACAGTTTTTCGACGACAATTAAAAAAGGAATGATTCAAACTATTATCACTATTAAAGCTAGCAGGGCAAAGGAAAGCTTCTGAAGACATGGAAAGAATTTGCAGAATATTTCAAAATAAAATGTTTTCACTGTGGCACTGCGGATAAGATTCTATTTTTATTGCTGAATATTTTACGACTTTTAGTTCTGACCTTTTCATAAAACTACAAAGACATTATCAACACGTCATAATATAAAGCGCTATGGGAGCTGGCAATTTAATCCGATGTGCATAAAGGTTAATTATCATTCCGTAAAAATATCATTCCTTTCCGTTAAACAAAAATGGATTACCATTCAAAAGAAATTTGACTTATCCGTTGTATCATAATTTGGTGTAGTGATAAATCAAACAAATAAACACAAAACAACAACATCAAACAATATCTTTCAACTGATATGATACACTTTAAGCGTATAAGGGATTACACAGCTCTCAAATCTGTCTGTGAAACGTTACTGACGTGAAATATCCACTTCAAAAATAGTTTATCTCTTCCCGAGCTAGAGTATAAAAATCTTCGAATTTCCTCCAGTTTTCCTCTCGTCTGCAGCTGAAGGGAAGGGGAGAGTATCCCGTAAGGCGTTGGGTGTGGATATGATGATAATGAGTCAATGAAGAAAGCTTTCAAACAGAGTTTTGAATTACAACGTAGAGATGGTTAGGCCGATAGATAGTAACGAGGGGCTATGTCGGTTGAAAGAAAAAAAATATGATGCAAATGCAGAGATTGAAAACGTATCATACAAAAATGGTTTATACCCCAAATTAAAGGTACAGATGCCAAGTTTCGATACGTATCCCTACGGTAATAATAGCGTTTCCCCATAATTATTTAAGGAAAAATACGGAAAAGGGAATTTATTCGAGGAATGGAGTTGGACAGGCAGTCTATTACACATTCTTTTTTATCCACCCCTTTTGTTTTCAAAACTTCGAAAATAAATTAATTTGCAACTTGGAAACTGTTAGATACTTCTTTTAAATAAAAAGGCCAGCAGATCGATTGAGTTGAGGAAATCGAGCCATGCACCCAGATGTATTCTATAACGTACGGTAAATATTACAGTAACAAATAAAATGCATAGATATTTCTGGTACTACTTCATTACTTAAAATAATTAGAGAAAAGTGTCTTGAAAGTTTCATAACAAGCACAAATATGTATGTCAAGGTAGAACATTCACTCATACATCGGATATGTTTTTTGTCAAGAAAGAACTCGTCAAACTTAACCGCGTCATCTCACTCCATAGACCGTTTTGTTTTCTTCAGTAACCTAGCCAAATTTGATGATGGACGTTGGATAACATCCAGGTAAAAGCTTGATTCTGAAGAGGGTTGTCGTGATTATTCACTGACTGGCCTTTCATGAAGACAGTTGGATACCTCTGTTATGGCATGTTCTTCATACAGTCATGCCTTCTACAATGAGATGAGTCAGATACGACCTTGCGACATAGGTACATGAATAATAATAACCGTTTGTCAATAGGGGTGGTCGGGCGGGGAAGGGGGTTTCTGGACAAAAGTGATTGTAAATAGTGTCAATTGTGATTGTGATATTGATGATGATGATTATTATGTTAATATTAACATTTGCATTGAAAAAGCTTTGTGGTAGTAAATCGAAACATTATAAGCCTTCTTTGATGTTCGATTCCCCGCTTTAAAGCCCCACTGCACTACTTATAGCTACTTGCGCCCTTTATACAGCCAACGATGCCTAAGCGGTACCCGTTGATCCCCACGGTCCCCTTTCTCTTATGTTAATTGAGAGCTGACTTGATGAGATAACCATCTGTCAACACGCAGGGAGGTCTAATCCCTCCTGGTCAAACTAGTGCAGAGGGGCTTTAAATACCTTGTAAAGAAAAGGAATGGCAAGCGTCACGATTACTGTATATTGCGATACACGTTGAAACAGACAACAACAAATAATGAAATTCCATATATTAACAACAACTTCGCCTAACCCCAGTCATGTTCTCGATAGCTCGTCACAACGGTTCGCAGTATGTTGTCACTTCCGGTTGACATTACCCCCTCCCCTCGTCCCCATACGGAAGCCCTCCCTCGAGGCTTCCTCTATAACGGAACAGGGTGGAAGGTATCACTTGTTCTTTTGGTTCACCCACGTCAGAGAGTGAGACCCTATCTGAGAGGAACAGTAGAAACCCCCAGGGGGTATGAGCTGACTCATCTGATTTTTAAGGGTTACTTCTGAAGTTTGAGGGACGCCAATTGTTGCTCTTCTTGATTGCTTTCTTTGTTTCTTTCTTTTTTTCGTCCGCAAAGGGATTCCGAAGTAAAAAAATAGTCTTAAGTTTGGAAAAAGGTTTACCTCAGACAACAGTAAGTAGACGAATTTTATTTTCATCAACTTTAAATACAACATATTTAAACCAAATATTTTCTTAATTTGAAACTTGCCCTATCCAAGTTGGAAGTTTTCTTTGGCAGAGCAATCGTGCGTTGACAGGAATATGATGAGGTGCCAAGTGTGTGTTAATGGATTAATAGGGGCTTATCCTGATCGAGGGATTATCGACTAATTTTTTCCTCCTACATCGTGGTTGTGTCATTGGATTCAAGGATAAACCGAGGAACATCCTACGCCATGTGTGTTTCGAGTGTCTGTCGACACGTAGGGTTGGTGTGTAATACCCTGGTAATACATCGGTCACATCGCCAGCATGGCCAAACCGCCGACTCGAAACCAACCGACTTTGTGGCCAATCGAAATAATACATTCCCCCCTTTGGTCCTGTCCCATTCTAGTGTCGGTCTTGTTGGTGTTACATAGATCCCATTCACAACGATGAGACGGACACCAGACGGACACCAAACCGACATCAGATCGACAACAGACCGACAACAGACCGACACCAGACCGACACCAGATGGATACCAGACGGACTCCAAAAGGACACCAGACCGATACTATACCGACACTAGACCGACACCAGACCGACACAAGACCGACACCAGACGGACACCAGACCGACACCAGACGGACACCAGACTGACACCAGACCAACAACCGATCGACAACAGACCGACACCAGACTGACATCAGACCGACATCAGATGGACACCAGACCCACACCAGACCGACAACAGACGGACACCAGACCGACAAACGACCGACACTGGACCGATCACAATTATTACATTACCCTAATTATGGCCAGTAATCGGTCGGTTTGAAGTCGATTTTCAGTAGGTTTGGTGGTGTGACCGAGGTCTATGGATAACACCCGGGATGACACCTCCTATGCAGGGGCGTCGCCAAAGGGGGGGTGTGGGGGGGTGCGACACCCCCCCACCTGTCAGGATTTTGTCGGTAAAATTGCGCTGCCGTCGGGAAAAAAGAGAAAAGGGGGAGGGGAAAAAGAGAGGGAAAGGGAGAGAAAGGAAAAAAGAAAAGGAAAAGAAAAGAAAGAAAGGAAAAGAAAGGAAAGAAAGGAAAAGAAAGGAAAGAAAAGAGAAGAAAGAGAGAGAGAAAAGAAAAAGAGGGAGGAGAGGAAAGAAAAGAAAAAGAGGGAGGAGAGGAAAGAAAGGAAAAAAAAGAAAAGAAAGAAAAAAAAAGTAAAAGGGAAACAAAAGAAACGGGGGGTGATCGAAAGAGAGGAGAGAGAGGGGAGGTAAGAGCCTGAGAGAAGAGGAGTGGGAGTAAAAGAGAGAAGGGGGTTGTTGGGTGAAGTCGTCTCGTCGAGGGAGCAAGAAAGACACGGTCAAATATGTTGCTGTGTTGGGTCAGCTGTGTCGGTACTCTTGCTCGATCCTCGTGTACTAATATCAATGCAGAAGTTTGAGCTCGGTGAGATGTATCTTGTCGGTCGGCCGACAAGTTTTTTTCCCTACGAACTGTGACTTTTTATCCGCTGTGACGACTTCGATAGTGACTACAACTACAATACTTGTATTTTCTCAAAGTTTCACTTTCCTAAAATATCAGCTAAAGAAATCAGAGGTTTAAAATTTTCGGGGAAACTAAATTCTAACAAGGTTTAAGAATCAACAACGGTACGACGAATCGTTTTCCTTTTTCTATATTGTGATGAAACGCCAAAGATTCCGCGCTTCGCGCGGAAGGGGAAAACTTAATTTAGACGAGTCGAGAACGGTACAACGAATCGTCTTATTTCTCTAATAATTTAAGGAAACGTCAAAGCTTCCGGGCTTCGCGCGAGAGGGGGGAACTGAATTCAGACAAATAGGGCTTATTAAGAGTCGAAAACGGTACAACGAATCGTCTTCTTTCTCTAATAATTTAAGGAACTTCAAAGCTTCCGCGCTTCGCGCGAGAGGGGGAAACTGAATTCAGACAAAATATATGGCTTATTAAGAGTCGTTAACGGTACGATAAATCGTCTTCCTTTCTCTTTATTGTGATGAAACGCCAAAAATTCCGCGCTTCGCGCGGAAGGGGAAGACTTCATTTAGACGAGTGGAGAACGGTACAACGAATCGTCTTATTTCTCTAATAATTAAGGAAAGGTCAAAGCTTCCGCGCTTTGCGCGAGAGGGGGAAACTGAATTCAGACAATATTAAGAGTCGAAAACGGTACGACAAATCGTCTTCCTTTCTCCATATTGTGATGAAACGCCAAAAATTCCGCGCTTCGCGCGGAAGGGGAAGACTTCATTTAGACGAGTGGAGAACGGTACAACGAATCGTCTTATTTCTCTAATAATTAAGGAAACGTCAAAGCTTCCGCGCTTTGCGCGAGAGGGGGAAACTGAATTCAGACAATATTAAGAGTCGAAAACGGTACGACAAATCGTCTTCCTTTCTCCATATTGTGATGAAACGCCAAAAATTCCGCGCTTCGCGCGGAAGGGGAAGACTTCATTTAGACGAGTTGAGAACGGTACAACGAATCGTCTTATTTCTCTAATAATTTAAGGAAACGTCAAAACTTCCGCGCTTCGCGGGGTAGGGGGAAGCTTCATTCAGACAATATTAAGAGTCGAAAACGGTACGACAAATCGTCTTTCTTTCTCTATATTGTGATGAAACGCCAAAAATTCCGCGCTTCGCGCGGAAGGGGAAGACTTCATTTAGACGAGTTGAGAACGGTACAACGAATCGTCTTATTTCTCTAATAATTTAAGGAAACTTCAAAACTTCCGCGCTTCGCGGGGTAGGGGGAAGCTTCATTCAGACAAGGATTAAGAGTCGAGCACGGTTCCACGAATCGTCTACTTTCTCTAATAATTTAATGAAACGCCAAAACTTCCGCGCTTCGCGCGGGAGGGTGAGAACTGAATTCAGATAAGGATTAAGAGTCGAAACAGTACACCGAATCGTCTGCTTTTTTCTCATAATTTAATGAAACGTCAAAGGATTAAGAGTCGAGCACGGTTCAACGAATCGTCTACTTTCTCTAATAATTTAATGAAACGCCAAAACTTCCGCGCTTTGCGCGGGAGGGGGAAGCTTCATTCAGACAAGGATTAAGAGTCGAGCACGTTTCAACGAATCGTCTACTTTCTCTAATAATTTAATGAAACGCCAAAGCTTCCGCGCTTCGCGCGGAAGGGGGAAAAACTGAATTCAGACAAGGATTAAGAGTCGAGCACGGTTCAACGAATCGTCTACTTCGCGCGGGAGGGGGAGAACTGAATTCAGATAAGGATTAGGAGTCGAGAACAGTACACCGAATCGTCTACTTTTTTCTCATAATTTAATGAAACGTCAAAGGATTAAGAGTCGAGCACGGTTCAACGAATCGTCTACTTTCTCTAATAATTTAATGAAACGCCAAAACTTCCGCGCTTCGCGCGGGAGGGGGAAAAACTGAATTCAGACAAGGATTAAGAGTCGAGCCCGGTTCAACGAATCGTCTACTTTCTGTTATAATTTAATGAAACGCCAAAACTTCCGCGCTTCGCGCGGGAGGGGGAGAACTGAATTCAGATAAGGATTAGGAGTCGAGAACAGTACATTGAATCGTCTACTTTTTTCTCATAATTTAATGAAACGTCAAAGCTTCCGCGCTGTGCGGGAGGGGGAGAAACTTCAGACAAGGATTAACAGTCGAGAACGGTACAGCAAATCGTCCTACTTTTATAATAATTTAATGAAACGTCAAAGCTTTCGCGCTTCGCGCGGGAAGGGGGAGGAACTTCTTTCAGACAAGGATTAACAGTCGAGAACGGTACAATAAATCGTCTTCTTTTCCTAATAATTTAAGGTAACGTTTAAGCTTCCGCGCTTCGCGTGGGAGGCCTTTCACCCACCCCCCTAATGAGCGCGTTTCGCGCGCTCTTTAAGTGATTCGCTTGCTCTCTACCGCCCCTCCCTAAAATAAGATCCTAGCTCCGCGCCTGCATTAAAATATAGCTATGATGCTGACTAAGTTGACGAAATAATTCATATATTTATGTCGTCGAGGAAAATGACCATTTGCGCATACGCAAGTACTAAAGATAGTTCATAGGAAAATAGTTTAGCCTTCGGCCCCGGGTTTATAGGGTTAAATTTGTAGATATTGGACATTTAATTTTGTCGGTAATTGGTGGCTAGTTTTGTCGGTAATCGTTGGCCTCTACACCCCCCCCCCCCACTGAAAAAGGTCTAGCGACGCCCCTGCTCCTATGAATACACATACAAGATTCCTGCAGACATCGCGAGGACAGGTGCTCACTCAACAGTTGTTATAATTCTTGATTGTCTTTCAGTGTATGCAAGTGTTGGCTTATTATACAGTATGGCAACCAATTCATTTTCAAACAGTCATATACCCTGGATCAAACCCAGCAAGCGAGGCTTACAAGTGATATTCATTAACAAAGGAAATGTTTTACCCAACAGGTTAGCTAGAGGGGGTATGTCAAGTTGTCAACACTTCCTGAACTTTTTTTTTTTTGGGGGGGGGGGGGGGGACGTGGTTGTATACAAGATTTTGTCGATAAAAAAATAGTATTCCTTTTCGCCTGTTTCAAAGATCTTTAGATTATGAAGGGTTTCCTGACGGCGGAAGAATGTTGCTTTCTGTCCTCGAGATTCATGAGGATTCCGAGAAGGATGCTTTAGGAAAATCTCCGAAGACATGTTTACATCAAACAAAATTCTTAAAATATAAAATTGTACAAGAACTACTTCAAGGGTACTCCGAGCTTATCGAGTTTGTAGATGATTGCTGTTTGTTTGGAAATTTAGACTATCATAGAACAATACTGTTGCTGTTATTATGAAGATGCAATTAAATACAATAGTTTTTCATTCCCATATCAGTTTATACAAATTGGGTGGCCTTTCCAATTGTTTTCCAAGAGATATACCTTTGGCAAAATGTGTTGAAAGGTGAAATACTAGACCAAGGATTCATCGCGGTAATTCATTTGTGAAGGTCCGAAACACCCATAAGGCAATTAACGGTGGCATATTATTTCATTGGGTTCAATGGACTATTATCTAGTGTTGATAGATGACCTATTTAACGCCTAAACACCACCAAGGTGGGCTGTCAGAAGCTGGATAGGCCTTTGGATGAGAATGCATCAAATATTGGTGCCGAGATGATGATAATACGCGGTGGGCTCAGGGCGAGTTTGAGAATAGCATCTAGCCTCCTAAATAGCCTCCGAGTTCGCCTTCTCGGGGATAAGCGTTTATTGAGGTTCGAAAGAGCCTGTGCAGGAGTGAACTGTCGTCATGAAGCAAAATATTAGCACAAACGTATGTGAGATCTAGAACAAATACATAAAACAGACTAAGGGCATAGCTAGATATTTTATTGAGGAATCGAAACAAAATTGCTGACAAGTTTCGAAATTAACCGACAAAAATGTCGTTACCATTATGGATTCGTCAACAAGGGTTTAAAGGTATAGACCAGTTTTGGAAACACCCCCTCTCAAAATATGAAATGGAAGCTTTTATTACCTATCATGTGAAAGAATTTTTTTGTTTTTACTAATACGTGATGATACTAATTTAGCCGGGAAACCGCCTACTAATTGATATATTTGGTAAACTGTTATATCTATCTGTACCGGAAAGATATCGGATATCGGGCACGTGTCGCGTAGACCCATATACATCTTTCTGTGTACAGTGCTTGTAACTTTACCGAGACTGGGCCAATTTTTTTATCATTTTGATGATTCCATCCTCTTGCAGTACACACCAATACTTATATGCTAGATGATCAACCTTTTCTTATCGATTCCACAACGTTTCTTTCACTATGCAATCGCATGACCAGAACTGGTCTTTACCTTTAACTAGTATCACAATTGAAAAATCTACAGTTGTTTTCTAAATCAATGCCAACGTAATTTACAAATTTGAGGGGGTGGCTCATATCCTTCGCCCCCTCTATCAATGGCCTTGGACATGATGCAGGAAGGAGGTGGAGTCGCGGTACTCTCTTCAGTAAATTGTTATGTAATGTTTTCATGGCAAATATAGAGCGTTCTAGTTAGTTTAGTAGCTTTCCTGATGCCAAGAAGCTTTACATTTTGATCCATCGGTAGAACACTGGAACGAATTATCTATTGATATGAATGAGGAACAACTCCACATCCCCAATGACAACATAGATCTTAAAACATAACTCTGGCTTCCTTCCTAGACCCTAGACGCACAAAGATGTAAGATAAGTTGAAGCAAAACTATAATTATCGCAAAAAGGAACTTAAAATGTTTAGTAGCTGATACCATGAAGCTTTTAAATTGTTCCGTCGGTAGAACACTGGAACGAACCATCTATTAATATGACCAGGGAACAAATCCACAACCCCAATGACAACAGGGCTCTTGAATCATAACACTGGCTTCCTTCCCAAGACCCTAGACGAACGAAGATGTAAGATAAGTTAAAGCAGACGTACAATTCTCGTAAAAAAGGGAACTTAAAATTACCCAATTCTGTCTGAGATGTGGTCCCCATGTGTAGCTTTTGTGGTTTGGTGACGAATCGGAGCAAAAATAGAAAAAACTTTAAAGTTTCCGATAATTGTTCCATTGTTGTAGAGTAATGACTTTCCTTTTTGTAGCTATGCGTGTGGCCTCGGAATTCCGTTGATTTGATTATGTTTATGATACGTGACATTTAGGTCTAGGAGTTAATCTAATATGAAGTGTTCATGATGATGTTGTAATTGGGAACATTCAGGTTATCTTATCTCAAGCTACCCAGAGTTGCACTTGAAACCATTTCCAATTGTATTGGTGTATCCAGTGTCGGATGGAGCCGATGTGCGCCCCCTCCCATTCGAGGGCCCAGCTTAAAATAAAATAAAAGATCACGAGTAGCTGGCCCATGAGACCCCCCCCCCCCCCACAATTTGGAGAGCGTTCTGCTTTGTACTATTTCTGGATACACCACTGAAATGAAAAGTTTTGAGCAGTATTGGTGATTATTCATAAACTGACAATTGTTTTTTGTTCTGGGTGAGGAGGAGCCCTCAGGGGGGGGGGGGGGGCTTCGCTTTACTAAAGCTGTATACTATTTTAAATCCCTATTTGCTACCCCAAGATATTTGGTGGGCCTCCACATGTAGGAAAAAAGTGCAAAGAGCCATAGGGCTAGAAGATCAGTCACCAACAAACACTGATGCTTCTTGTCGAGTACAGTCAAGCCAGGGAATTATACAGTCCCCTGGTCAAACCCTACACGATGACTAACAAAACCGGGTTTGTTCTGTAAAGAGCCATGATATCAATACATGTCATACAGTTAACCTCTACATGCAAAAAGGGAATCCACCTGCCGTGAAGGAATGTAACAGACGTTATTTTTGCAATTTATGTTTGATATTAATTGAATAATCGTTCATTTGTAGTAGCATTGCCTTTTAATAAATTCCATTCATGTCGTCGCGAGCAATGATTCCATAGCAAAATTGTTATCGTTTATATCATTTGATTCCATTGCATTTAATTATCTTCCTAAAGGCAATTAATGTAAACATTAAATGTTAAAACCAACGTGATGTAAGAAACAAAACAACCAACGGCGACGAAGACGACGACAAAACATACAAATCTGGATCTCAAAGATAAGCACAAACTTGGCGCCTTACAATCCCTTGTGTTCAGAATATTACTGGAAATTACATTAATTTTTCATGAAATGTTTCTATCTTTAGATTACCACACAGAATAACTGACCCAGCTATTTTTTTAGAAGCATACTACTATGGAGCAATGTTTATTTATCTGACATAGATGATCTTCCCTGCAGCATGGCTGATACTTCGTTTAGCCGTAGTTTGAACCGGGGTGGTTGAAGCAATGTAGGTTTTCATGACGCCATACTGTCATAATCTAGCATTGGTTGGTTAAAAGCATGTTAATGAGCAAAACACATCAAGAGTACTACGAGGTCAATCAATTTTGTATCCTTGTAATATGATAGCCTAACTTTCAGGAAATTACAGTAACTTCAAAAATTATAAAACGCGATTTGCTCATCGTTTAATTAAGTACAGTTACATTGTATGTGAATAATAATAATAATAGATCACATTTATAACGCGCCTAATACATTGTTTCTATACATATGACTGGCAAATATGAATTGCAAGGAAGCAATAATTTAATTAAGTGGTTAATAATGTAATTACCCTGGGCAAACGCCTTGCATAATAACCTCGTTAGCAAGGTTTTATTTCGTTTATAATAGTGGGCCTTAGATGTCCGGGTCCGATAGTTGTCCTGGCAGACAATTATCCTGGGATGTCCTCACCGACCACCAGGGGTAATTATTGTCTGGGGGTGGGCCATGGGTTGTAGTTTCATATGGGATGGGGTTATTTCCCTAAGTATGGGGATATTGGCATGTGGTGTAGGCTAGTTTTCTGAAAACGCAGTGCAAGTGTATGCTTGTAAGTAAGCAACCAGGGGACCGACGGCTTTAAGTTATATCCGAAGGACTTGGATTAATGCCGTACCAAAGGGCACTATAGCGCATCGACTTGGTCTCGAATCCGGGACCTCCAGGTAACGAGACCACTGCTCTACCACTGAGCCATCGCGTCTCCTTCGATGGGATCAAGGTCAAGACAGGTCAGACTTTCGTCCATCGATGACTTAATGATCAGCTTCAAATATTAAGGAATATTTAGTTTCCTGTGAAAATTTGATGGTTTGTTTTACCTGACTGCTAAGTCAATATTTGATATTTATTGGATCTTCCAGTATGCTATTACTTGTAAGTAAGCAACCATGGGACCGACGACTTGCCTTACCAGAGGGCACTAGCGCATCGACTTGGTCTCGAACCCGGGACCTCCAGGTAACGAGACCTCTGCTCTACCACTGAGCCATCGCGTCTCCTTCGATGGGATCAAGGTCAAGACAGGTCAGACTTTCGTCCATCGATGACTTAATGATCAGCTTCAAATATTAAGGAATATTTAGTTTCCTGTGAAAATTTGATGGTTTGTTTTACCTGACTGCTAAGTCAATATTTGATATTAATTGGATCTTCCAGTATGCTAATACTTGTATGTAAGCAACCATGGGACCGACGGCTTGCCTTATCAAAGTCACTAGCGCATCGACTTGGTCTCGAACCCGGGACCTCCCGGTTACTAGACCACTTCTCTACCACTGAGCCATCGCGTCTCCTTCGATGGGATCAAGGTCAAGACAGGTCAGACTTTCGTCCATCGATGACTTAATGATCAGCTTCAAATATTAAGGAATATTTAGTTTCCTGTGAAAATGATGGATTAAAAAATGACGGAAGTGATTAATTGGGGGCGAGGTTGTGACTCGGTATGAGACTGCCCTCTGCATGTCATATCATTGTTGTTTGGATGACAAGTCATTCCTGGAAGACTCAATAGATATCAAATACAAGGATGATTTGTGGTCACTTTAATTGGCATTTTTATTTAGTTTCATCAACAAAAAAAGTTTCTAACACTTCAACATCTTAGCAAGATTGAAAGTGCTGGGCTAATTTATTTTTTCTATCACGCTCTTCATAGTAAACATTTTCAACTCGAACTGCATATTGCAAAGAGAGTACGATTGTTGGCATTGGTCTTTAAAAAGGGCATTAGAAATCTTGGCACATCTTCAAGAAAACTGAACGATTAAAAAATATCTAGGCCTACTACACAAAAAAGCCCTGTTCCGTACACCCCCTTTTCACTAACAAATACGATAATTGTTAAAAGGTATTGACATCGCTACATTTAATGAAATATGAACAGATTTTCTTTCATAGATCTGTGGGAATTATCAATAACCAGTGCGAAACCTTTTATTGAAATGAAAGAACAAGGTTTATCAATCACGTGATATTCTCTGGGGCACATTCTATCAGCCACGTGACCTTAATATTTCATATGAGAAATCATGCATGGCGTCACCTAAACTCACCTTTCATCGATCCTGTCCAAAAATGTCTCCATCTGCATCTGTCAAGCAACTTGGCATACTTATCAATAAATTCTTGTTTATCAAAGAAATGACCTCCTCCTGAACACGCTATCACTCAGACACAAGGATATTTCGATGATATTAATCTCTTTCTTCTAATTGATTTTAAATGCCTCGGGGATGATAGAAAGCGTACATGGTCACCGGATGGTAATGATTGAAGTTGACCGTCTGAGAGAGTGTTTTTCTTTAGAGAGAGAAAAAATACTGAGTTGTTTGTATATCTTGGTTTTGAAGGTAAATCGTATGCATGATATCATTTGCTGGGGCAATGATTATAGGCGATCATGAGCTGACATACATGTAGTTACGTATCTTTTCTGTGGGTAGGAACTTGGGAGGGGGTTCATTCCATTATCCATGATAATCATTCATTTCCAACACAATTTACATTTGAAAATGCGATGTAATCATAGTCTCTCCAAATGTGATATTATCAACATATCATATTCTTCTTACAGCTGCAATCAGCTATTGGTCACACGAATTACCACACCTCCTTCATCTTCTAATATCTTTTCAGAATTGGCGCATAACATCCGGGTACTACCTGCTATTTAGAAAAGGACTTAACTCCACCATGAATCCCCCTGTATCCATCACATCGGTCCTTCTGTTACTCATCTTCTCTGCTACATCGGTATGGTCCCAGGGATTGCCGGTAGCCAACTGCTGGCTAGATGCACGTAAGTTTGCTTGTTTGTTTATTTTTTGTTTCTGATGATGATATTGTTGTTGATGTTGTTGTTGTTGTCACTTTGTTTTCAAATAAAAGCATATCGACGCGTAGGTAGGTCTTCAACTAAAGTTGACTTTTTGACAGCATTGGTTAATGCTTTGCACGAAAGCTGAATTGGCACGATGGTCTGAAATTTCTGGGCTAACAAAGGCCTGGCCTAGCGCACAGCTTATTTTTTGTATTCCTCCATCAATATTCGACTTCAAACACATTTGTTTTGAAAAATCTTGCAGAAATGTGTCCTATGTATTCTGTGTTGTTTAGAGGTTGTATTTTAGAGAATAAAACTCGATTCTGACATTAATGTAACTAATTGAATTATTTTGCATATTTCTTTTTTAATAATATAATATATTAGGCGGGAGGCTAAATGTTCTAACTTAATTTTTCAGTCGCCCCGACCAAACAAGTGTGATTTATAGGTGTAGCACCCCGGTGTAGTTTTTATGGTCACGTGTCAAGGGTAACATTGCCTGGTAATAAACTGATTACTTGACTCCATCATCAACAAATTCTAACATCACAAATCAATGTCAGAACGAGGATAAAACCATAAATAGTGAATCGTATACATATATATTTTATCTAGAACTTGAATATTAACACCCCCCCTCAACAAAAAAAAGAACAAACAAAAAGAAAGAAGATAAGGAGGGTTAGATAGATCAGCCACAGTACAGGGACTACTAATTTATTAGTCTATACAGCCGATATGGCTCAGACTCTATGAATGCCGGGCTGTATACTTTCAGATAAATTATCATTTCATGCCGAACGTTCCCGTTTTTATACATCTTGCGAGCGAGCGGTAAAAATGTTGACGCTCTCTCTTACTACAGTTTCATTTTAATTTCGAAATAAACGATTAAAACAATTACAAACGTAACTCTCTGCCCGAACATGAGATGGCAGTTGCCCTAACATTGGTGATGGAGGGGATGTAGCCCATGCTGCATGTATTTTACATTATAATGTATATTTATGACAAACGTACGGGATTATTCTGAAGGGGGGGGGGGGGATTTGTCTTTATAATTTTGAATGCGTTAATCTGAAACGTGCTCAGTTAAGAAGAGAAATATTCTTTATGGCTGGCATTGAGCTCCGTGTTATCATCTTAAGGGTCAATAGCCTCGTATCGTGTCACTCGTGATATCTTATGGGTTTTACAATGACCTACCTGCTGACGGTAATGCTTTATGATGTTCAAGTTCAAAACTTTTACAGGCTATAAGTCAAAATACTGTTATCGTGTTTTTTTTATAGAGCCTTTCTGGAGGCTTCAGGCTGGATGAGTGTGATCATAAATTAATTGTGCTAGACCTAGAATGCACAGCGTGTTATGTCTTCGTTTCATATCGTATTCTTTCATATTCCCCCTCTCCCCCCTCTCCCCTCCTCTCTCTCTCTCTCTCTCTCTCTCTCTCCCTCTCCTACTCCTTCATATATATCTCTTCCTCCTCTGTGTCTCCTTTCTCTCTCTTCTACCCTCTTTCTCGCAAAGCAAAGACAATCCTTTTTGGGGCAATGCTTTTTCATGTTTGTTTACTAGAAATAATCCCCCGGATGAAATGTATTTTGACCTTTCTACGACTGATTTATCAAATAATGCTGAAAAAACGTTAATAATCTTAGAGTAGTATAATTTATTATTATCACCACCTCGACATTGTATTCGCACCCTTCAGCTCTTTTTAATATATGCCTAGGGTTCATTTGAATATTTCTATCAACGTGTTGTATAGGTTTTTGAACCAATAGACTCTCTGGATGTTTTCCTTCAGATGGAACAACCATTATGAAGCCCAAACACCGTTTTTTTTCCTTTAAGTTGTCTAATTTAAGAGTTATGAAATATTTGGGCTGTTTTAGTTGGATGATTGAGAGAGTATTTGAACCTGTACGTGACCAAGTATTAGATAGACAAGGTCGACCCCTCCAGACCTATACTCGTGTCACGTGGAGTTAATTCTAACCTAATTGCATTTTACTCAATTACTTGAGGAGGGCAGAGTGTCAGTGCACTTGCTTGTATGATTGAAAGATGAAAAAGGGCTTAAATCGAAGGTGACGAAGGTGACGAATCGGGACATGATTTCAGAAAAATTTAAGTATCTTTATGACACCTTCTTCAAACTTCATAGACTTATCGTGATTTTATTCATGACATCATCACTGTCATCATTATCACCATAATCATTATCACCATCATCATCATCCCCTCCCTCCCATCGTAATTTAAGTTGAGACCAGTGGCAGTACGTCACCGGTCCTGTTAACCAATTATTCTTTAGACAATACCTTAATTGTTACTTTAATAAAACTTCAATTGTTTGTTTATATTACTAGAGGCCTCTTGTTAATTGTTTCAATGCCTCAACTATTTACACTTTATCCACTTTATTTGTTAGTCTTTGTTTTGACTGCTATTCCTCATTAACACCGAAAAAACGGAGACCAGACCGAACAAAATATTAGATGAATCCGCATGACCAAGATAATCCGTCGATTTGGGAGTCGGTTAGGTAATGTGACTATATTTATACTGGCCTTCCATTCAATCCTTCAGGTCATTGCAACTTTTTATCAAGGAAATAATACAATCTTGAAGAACCCCTATAGATTTGGAAAGCTTGAGGCTCACACTTCGCTAATTAGCACTGTCCAATTGAAGTAATGTCCATCTGAACAAAACTGAACGGACAGAAGAGTGTTTTTACGGCTCAAGTTTATCGCGATTAATATCCGTTTTTTGTCCCAGAATAATCTGGAGGGTCATGACGTACATTATCATTCATCAAGTGAATTTTAATAATAGGTTGTCATTGGTGACATAGAAAGGATATGTGAAGTTCTTAGAAGACCACCTCGCTGCCCAACATGATGTGACGGCTATTCGCATATTGGTAGTTTGAAAGTTCGTAATGGGTGCAACCCCATGCAGCTCCTTGTCTTACCTATGCAGTTATCAAATATCAGAAATATATAATTAAAAAGAAGAAGATTTAAGAAGATACTTCTAGTCTCTTCATTCTGTACCTATGGCATTCGACCATTTTGACAGATATGGACCCGAACTCATTCAGTGTGATCGATTGCTATCAGATGTGGTGATCATTATGACTAAGACAAGACATTCATACACGTAATCATGTACCGCTTAATGTTCATTTAATTACTCTGTCGCGTCTGCAGCTCATCAAGGTTTCACGATTCCTTCTTGAACAAAGAAGGAGCTGCACATTTGGCGCCATTGATCAATGCCTCTGCGCCCCAGACTGAATTATGTGGATTGTTATAATGCATACAGTCATGTAGATATTTTGCAGTGCTGGTAAGCGCAGAAGGGGAGTTAATTCTTACCAAATTATTGAAAGAGGGCCTCTGAAAGGCGCAGAACATGATCGTCATGAACATTAACATTCAGATCATGCAGATAGTGATAATACTAATCATGACGATATGACGGGTTTTTCCTTAAAGCTCATTGGTCGTATGTTCGTTTGTTTTCAACTCGTGTCTACACATATTTTTATTACGAAGTGAAGGTGCATTTAACATTATTGTGAGTTGTGACCAAGCGGTTTCACAGCAACATTTATCACTGTTTGTATCACAAAAAGAATAAACAGTTTCTTCTAAATTATTGCTTAATCTTGATCTGTTCTTCCCCTGATATTCCAATTTTATAGAAAACACAACATTTTGATCTTGTCTTATCTTTGAAATACTTATAAGATTCGAAACTGAGTCGGATAGGAGAAAAGTCTTTAACCTCCCTGGGCTGCTGAAAAATGAATTTTTCGTTTGATATCATCGTTTCAGTAATTCATCTATAATCAGTTCAATCCCTCAGACCTATAGCATTCAATGGATAGTAATCAGCAAGGCTCAATGTCAAAGAGATTTGTTAAGGTGTTGCTCTAGCAGACGACGTTTAAACACCCGATTTTAGCACGCGTCTTCGTTGACAACCCAAGGACTGTGTCGTTCACACAACCACACGTTCACACTAGATCGTGCGCAAAGTTGAAAGTGCGCACTATTTTCACATCACTTAATTAATATTTATAATTTATCATAAAAATAATATATCACAGCGAGTCTTGATCTTACCAGCACCCTGTTAACGTTTAATTACATGTTTTCTGGCTTGCATTGACTACCGTCGATTAGAGACTTCCGAATGGGTGCGTATAAACTTACCGGCAGATGAAGCAGTATTAAAGCTTTTAATTTTATGCCAGTAGTTTATCGAAATTCCTTACATTTTCAAGAGTTGGTTCGTCGTATATTCACTTTTTGAGTATTATTTTTTCGGACAAAGGTATAATCTGAATTTGTCACGGAAGACGTTACTCTTTGATGTTTGAACATTGGCTTTGTAAACTATTTAGGGGTAATTATTCCATATTCTGATTGCCTTTATTAATTATTAATGCCTATAACCATCACCACCATCAATTAAAAATACTCTTTCAACAGGTGAACAGGATACAAAATTGTAGGGCCCTATCTGTTTGACATTGAGTGAATTCGACGCAGAAACCGTATAGAATGACTTGTTATAATAGTAGCAATGCAGACGAGCTCCTTGGATCCTAATCCACCACATCCAGGGGTAACACGTGCCCCCCTCCTCAAAGAAAATGGAATTAGGAAAACCACCAAGGGATGAACCAATATCATACTAAAATAGTTGTTTTATCAGAAATTACTTGATATCAATCACTGTATGAAACCCGATTGAGTTGAGCGTGGTACGATGTTTAGTCACACAATCATCATATCTATATTAGGATAAATTTCATATTCAGTCTAGTCATGCTGGATGCATATAGGGTCAGAATAAAATATCAGTCAGCGGTTGGGCTTCAGTTTGTGTTAGGAATTGACCGCGGAGACATCGTCTCAAGAGCATATGTCGTATTATCAACGGAATATATATTTATATATATATATTTATAAATCCCCCTCTCAATGAAAATGAAGAAAAAAAAAACATAATGCAGGTGAACATAAGAGCGAACAGAAATAAAAGTCGTCAAATTATTGTATATATAGGTCTAATGAGACACACCCAATAGCCCAGTTACTAGTCAAAGTGTCTGTAGCATTACTGATGCAGGGTAAATTATCTATGAACAATTCCAACTCATAACACAGGGTCTGCAAATTCTAGAGTGGAGACTATAGCTTTACAAAAGTCCTTTTCTGCAGTTTCTGCTGCCAGTTTAGGCTTGACTCAAGACACACACGTTGTTTGTTTTAGCGTCGAATTAGAATCCTTGCTTACAAACTAATGTACAATTCGAATGTCTCTTATAAAAACGGGAGAGAGAGGAAGAGAGAGAGAGAGAGAGAGAGAGAGAGATGGGGAGACGGAAAGGTGGAGAGAGGGTGAAATAGAGTTTGGGGGAGATATAGAGAGGGGGTGGGGGAGAGAAACCGAGAGAAAGGGGGAGAAGAATTAAGATACATAATTGAAATGTGTCGTTATTTCACGCACAAATCTCGTTCGGATACATGGGATTCATCAATAGAATTACCTTAATTGGTGTTTCCTTTGAAGTTAATATATGATAATGGAAAGAGGCACACGGTTCCTTTTCAACAGAACTTCTTACAAATCTTCCAGATTTGAAAACTACTCGATTCTTTTGGAAAACTGACACAATCATTTCATTTAATATACCACTTTTTAGGGACTCTGTCGCTTGAAGCGAAGAGTGACACATCTCGTCTCTCATATTTGAAAATAAATTCATATCTTGCTTCCTTGATGGAAAATTCAAAGATATTAGGAAATGTTTACCTGATCATTGGGATTTTTGCTTAACATCGTCTCAATAGATTCTGCAAAACATCTCACCGGAATTTCCTTTCAATTTGTTTGGGCAACTTGGTTTTCATGTTGATTGATTTGACGCCCATCCCATTTAAAATGTAGCAACGTCACGGGCTATACAGGTCCTAGAACGATAATAACAAATTGATTCATGTTCTTATGGTGAGGCCAAAGGATGAATTGACACCAGTGGTGTATAACAAGGGATCATCCATTGAGGGCGGGGGGGGGGGGGGGTGCAGACAGGCCGGGTTTTTTTTTTCGGGGGGGGGGGGGGGGGAGACTGGTCGTATGAGGTGGATGAGTTGCGAGAGAACAAGCCCGTCGAGTGAGGAGAGGGTGTTGGAGGTGGTCGTATTATTTTCTTTCCACACTGCATTTTACCTTTGCCCTTTTCACTTTTCAAGTAAGAGCACTTGTGATGTATACTTTACCCTCTGGAGCTTCGCCTCTGGGTCCATGTCACTCGAAACTAGCATTTTGATAGCATTATTACATCATCAGTTGGCAAACTGATGGACAACTATCCAATCAGGATCTGCCTTTCATCAGGTAACGTGAGACCTTGATCCTGATTGCCTAATAATGGTGCACGATTAATTACATCCATGTTTCGAATGATGACTGCAATGGAGTGTCAGTGTGACGGTCATCGTGAGTAGTCTGATTTCAAACATACCTTGATTGTCAATAATGTTTGGTGACTAAATATACGTATGTTGACAGTGATGATACCCAAACATTCTTCCTTTCGTGAAATTCCCATTCAGTGCTTCGACATGATATACCACAGTGACAATTGCTCCGAGCTTTCTCGCAATCGCTTGGTGGATGGGTTTAAGGAATGGGGTCATGGCTAGATAAATTGTCTAGCCCAGGGTTGAAATTAAAAGTTGAAATAAAGGTTGACTATTGACCGCGGAGCATGTGTCGTAAAACTTCTTATCTTTGTCCCTTATAACGATCAGATATTAACCATATCAACTTAAGCATGTCCTTTATCTGTCGGTCTCTCACGCATTTAGAGATATCACCTCCAACCATACATGTAAGATTGCAGCTTGATTTACCGACGAACTTGAAAAGATAATTGACGGCAATTAAGATTTGACAACTCACATACAGCACAGAATACCCTTCCGTCTATTTACCTCAAATGATCTGTACACCTTCGAGACCACAAGCACAAGCAGTCGTTTACATTAAAATGACTCCGCGCTTGAAAATATAAAGAAATTATAAATCGGCAATATAAAAATTAGCCTCAACATTATTAAGGATTCCAAGGATTACTTTGTGTGATTCCGGAAGTTTTATTCACAAACCGTCTTTACTAACATATTTTTCCTGGTTATTTTTGTAGAAATTAGCGGGAAGATGATCATAATCACGAATTCCTTTTAGATATTCGTACTCTTTCGCATGTGTTTTCATCAAATGGACATTGGTTATACACATTTCCAGTTCTTCTGGTCTGAGTAACGTTACCTCACGACTCAAATGTTATTGATATTTTGCAATTATTCCCCTCTGAAATCTTCAGTTGAAATCGCCCGCAAAGGTCTTCGAAAGTTTACAACCCAGATGAGTTGTTTTGACAAAATTTAACACAAATCTATTCAATATGGTAACCAGCCGGTATTTGAAAATATCAGTTGAAAAATTTGTCCAAAGTTGTTTGCAAAAGCTTTATTCAATTTCCAAAACATTTAATATTAGGAAACAGAATTTAATGACATCCTTGCGTTTATCTCTCTAAGGAGTCTCGTTTTTTTTGCGGATTAATACCAGAACAAAGTGCTGCAGTGAATTCAGTATCTTTGTTTCAATCAATATTCCCTTCAATCGACTTCTATGATGTGGACTGAAGTTGTTTTTCTGTATATTCATGTTCAAATGACTCTCGCGTAAAATTGATCATGACTCAAGCGTACTTTCATTGTTCAACGATAAGATCAACGAATAAACCACCAGATATAATGTAAAAATGGTATGGGAAGAAAGGAAACATTAAATACGTTACCATGGCAATCTGATCAACTTCTTATCTATCCCTATCCTTTATTTGATCATAGACTCACCTCTTTGTATTATCTTACGGAAATGATTTAGTAGACATGGCGGAACTATAACTTCCTAACTGCTTTGAACCAATAACAAACATTTTTTTTATTTGAATGTCATGCACATTTGCTTTCCTTTTTGTACAAGCCACGTGCCTAGATTGTAAAGAATGATCTCCCTGCTAATATTAAAGGTAATGGAATTGAATTTCTTCAGTCCTATCTAAAACTGTATGATTATCTTAGAACTATATGCACGAGAAATCTAACATTCATAATTGTTAAGGAATGTTACAGTCCGTCAGCTTATAACTAGTCTTTCTAACAAGTAACATCTTCCAAAATCTTCTGATATTGCATTAGGCCTAAGTATAAATCTATTCATTTTTTTTTGTGGAGATATATTAATATTGAAATATTTTAACTTTCATATCTCCTATTATGTTAGTGAAAATAATATATTATCTCTTTACCTTCGAAATATAAGGGCACTTGAGGGAACGGACGTTGATAACAAAATTAGTTCGTCTTTGACTTGGATTTTTACTTTCTATGTAAAGGAAAATAATAAGATTAAGGTTATCTTTCTTGATTTAGCTTTACTGTCAGTTCACTCTTTTCCGGATTTTGGGAAATGTTAAGTTGTCATATTTATATTTCTCATATTGTTTTGTTCCACACCACTATGTTCTTATCACGTTTCACTCGCCTTCAGCATGGTAATGAAGAAAATGAAAAGCTCACCATTTTATCACAACGCTCTTATTTAGGAATCTTTGCTTTTCCAGCTTTGACTTCAAAAATGTCGCTGTCGAAGTTTTCCTGATCAAATTAGCCACCTCTCATGTCTGCTGGTTTGTTCTTTCCGTTCCCACGGAGTTATATCCCACCTATAATCACTGATAACTCCTCTCACAGTGGGAACTCATCTAATATTAGCCGTCTTGGGATAGAAATAGCAAATCAACACCGAATGATAAGCTATGTAGCGATAGTCAAATCAATCGAAGTTGCATGGTCCGGCCTAAAACAGACGTTAACGGACACACGCTATATAAGGCGGCATGATTGATTTACGGTCAATTTCTATTACTAATCGATTGCTATAGCTTCAGCATGTCTCAATCCAAAATCTGAAGAAACGGAGTACGGAACAAAATAATATTAGTGGTTTCTTGTACTAGCGTTCATGTCTGTCAGCCTTGACATTCTTGGTGCTCCACAATCATTACCCCGAATTTAGCATGGCTGACATTTATATGGGGCTCTAGCATTTCAAGGAATTAATTCGTGACAGGTACCCATTTACCTCACCCCGGTCAAGAGTGGCAAATGTAGATTAATGCTTGCCAAAGGACATTAGTGCCGCGGCGGGACTCGAAACGCGGACCATGTGAGCCGCAGTCCGGTGACATATCCACTCGATCACGACACCTCTCGGGAACAAAATAATGTTGGGTTACACTTTTGGGAGATATCCGTTTAGATTAAATTTCGATCGATATTTACCGTCTGCTTATACCATGTTATCCAATGTTATCAACGTTGATAAAATATCACCTAATTTTACTAAAGGTCATTTCCTTGTTTAGGTGAATGTTTTAAACACCTGATAAAGCTGATCATCAGATTGTGTGTAAATCCTAGCCAACAACACGACATCAAGTTGGCATATCATGTCAAAATCAAGCCATGCATCTTGCAATTTGATGATGATAAATTACCAGTTTATGTTCCGTAATTATCATTACCTTGGCATCCCAGAAACATTATACTTTGGAACCGGATACCAAATTGTCAACATGCATTATATGCTCTAGACCAAATTAAAATATTATGTATACATTCGTCTTCGATAATATCCATAGAAACCCTCTATCAGTCGATGCAGTCAGTCTTTCATGTATCTAGGATTAAGAAGTTATCTAAATACATGTTTACGAGTTAATCGTTTGCATTTTCATATCCACGACTCTTGTTTGGCGTGCAAATGATATTTGAGAGTATTTAACAAATGTCTTTGAATAAGAAAGCTATGAACTATCGAACAGGAAAAAAAGAATCAGAATGCCATGATAGATAATACGATTTTGAAAAAAATGGTATTAGAAAAAATGATTCCTCAGTCTCAAATTATGAAGAGTTCATAGTTGTTGTTTAGAAGTGCACTTTTCTTCATTTTAGCCAAAATAGAGACAATAACTAGACGACATGACGCATGCGCAGGGCTTCTATTATGACGTCATCATGAAGCAGTCGAGTCGTCTTGCAAATCAAAATCTCCCTTCCGCACCCTAAGCTACTCGAATGAATGTGATGAGAATGTTATGTGTCTTTCAGTATCTTCTAATGAATGTCGTTAGTTGACATGAATGACTCTGTGGTTCGTGCCAAGAATCATAATTTAGCAGTCCACCTGGGAATAATGCGTCAGAAATTAAACCTCTCTGGACAAGTTTAAAGACAGTGGTGCATGCTCTGTCAATCGTTGAGAAGAAAAACATCAATTTAATAAATAACAAATTATGTTTATAGTTAGAAACTTTCTTTTGGGTTGGAGAGAAAGACTCTGTGATCAACGTGAACTATGAATTTCTTTCGTTTCAAGTTAAGTTCTACATACATGAATTAAAAATTGAATTGAGTTGTATATCTAATAGCTTTGGAGAAGTTGACTATTATTTCTAATAATCTGTATATAGTTAATTGGAAACCTGTCGTTTCGTATTCATTACAACAACAAAAATCTGTCTGTTTGTTTAAAAAAAAGAATCATTGACAATTTTTCAGAAATACATATATACACTTTCTTCTTTCGAGACAAGAGAGAGAGAGAGAGAGAAAGAGAGAGAGAGAGAGAGAAGAAGAGAGAGAGAGAGAGAGGGGGAGAGAGGAAGAGACATACAGACAGAGAGACAGAGAGAGAGAGAGAGAGAGAGAGATAGAGAGAGAGAGAGAGAGGGGAAGAGGGAGGGGGTGGAAGCAACAGGTGAATGGGGCATGCATGGGAGGGGATCTTAGGATGTTTTGGGAGATGTATGGAGTCACTAAAGAACTATCCAGTCGAACTGGATTGTCTTGCTTGCCAACTTTCTCTGATCATGCTTGAAATGTAAAGAAACAATGTTAGTCTTCAATCTTTCATCATTTCCTTTCTTTTTCCCCTCCAAAGGTTGATAAAGGGGACATATGTTCATGATTCAGAACATTCCAAACATTGTCTAGCATATGTTACCATGTGGTGATATATGAGGACAAACAATGCATTTAATGTGATGACAACAACTTACTCTTATTCGTGTTATTTAGAACTAGTTCTTTTGTATCTGTTCTTTGTTTATTTGTACTTTGAATATAAGGCATTCTTCTTCAAAAAACAAATAAACCTACCAACAATCATTATATTAAGAAATATGTGTTGGTAAAATCTGAATGAGATGTTATCAGAAGAAAGGAGAAGCTTAATTATGGAAATCTGAATGCGTACATATTTCTTTCTTTATCTTCTCGAACCCGTTTTTCTTATGTCCAATTCATCAATTTAATTTGATTCACTGAGTTTTTATCGCCATTACTTTGTTGGTAGTTATATCCATCTTCCCTCTTTATTTTTCCTTACCCTATATTATCATCCTTTGATATTCTGCGACCCCACTCCATCTCCAGACTCCTAATTTACCATTCAAGACTCAAGACTCGAGTATGCCACTCAATGATGGCTCTTTTTTGTTTCTCTTAAACAATCAATGTACTTTTTCCGGTTGTCTAACCCCTGTATTAACATGATAAAAATGTAAAAATATGAACGCAAGCTTTGTGATATTAATAAATGCCTTCTATTGTCTGGAGATGTTCAGCCGAGGTTTGTAGATAATTCCTAGCTTCCTAGATGATCAACCGCTCAGGAATGTTGAGACAGACATGACGTGTGTTCAATGGATGGCCTTAATAGTTCCGATGGGGTCCATGAATTATTTCTCAGGGATGGGTGGCCCTTGTAAAGTGGCGTAGCGTCGCCCCAATCGTTGGGAGGGGGCGCACTGGTCTTACAATATAGGTAGACGGAATGCCAGTGTGTGGAGGTTCGGTATTCACAATGTTCACTTTACATGGTGCTATCTTCTCCCCCTTCTCCCTTTTCTCCTTGATGTCTGACATTCTCTCTTTCAAGTTTCATCCTGCTTTGCCATTCGATGGAAGAGGGTGGCATACAACCGTTTTCCCAGAGCCTTCTATACACAGAGTTTGGCTAACCCGGTTCGAGTTGGACACAATATGGCGACTACTGCTTTGTTGGGCAATCTCAAAACAAAAGAATATACGCCATGTTGTGACCAAGTGAAACCAAGTTGGCCAAACTCTGTGTATAGCAGGGAAAAAATACATGGGGGCTCGGGGCGAAATAGCCCCCGAAATGCCCAAAAGAGCCCCCGAAAGTCTTAAAAGAGCCCCCAAATTTTGCATAGAGTTCAATGCAAAACAAATTAAAGAGTGTTATTTTCATGCAAGCAAGCTTGAAAAGTAGCCCCCAAAATTTGTGAAGTAATTTTTTCCGTGGTCACTGTATAGATGGCTCTGGTTTGTCCCAGTATAGCAGTACATCACTTGCCCTGTAACCCCTCTCCTCCCCTCCCTCCCCTCCCTCCGTCTTTCTCCCTTCCCAACCCTCTCTACCTCTCATTCTCCCCATCTCTCTCCTATTAAAGCACTTCAGTATGTTGTTCAGTCATAACATCCATTCATGTTGCGTGCTCTTATCCTGACTAATGATATCCACTGCTCATAGGGACAGTCTTAACGTTGTGTACAAACAGCATGTCTGTTCCAGGTTGGTAGTCACATCCATCAAATCTCGAAGGGTTATGCTCATACCATGTGCTCATTATGAGGATTATGGAGTTTGTGACGTAAGGTCAGGGAATGTTTTCATCCTTGGGGGTAACCCTCTTTGACAATACAAGGTTGTATCCTAGAAAATACAAGACGTTCGTGCTACGTTGGAACGCCATTCGAAAAACGTTTTGGACTTCCTTGAGACGTCTTTGAGCGATGGGAGGACGTGTTATATTTGCTGTGATGATCCGCGGTGGTCATGTCCCTTGAACAGATTATTGAAGACGGATGACCAATTATGCGTCCAGACTAGACAAAGTTTACTGACTAAGCCTATATTTATTTTTCAGAAGGAAGGGCGGGGGCGGGGCGTGGGCGGGGGGGGGGGGGGTCTCCGTCCCACCATTCCTCTGACCCACTGACTACTCAGATTTCTCTGTTTTTCTATTTGCTCTGTTCCGCCCTTTTATCTGTCACTCTACGTCACCGTTTCATTCTACTTGATGGTTTTAATCCCTTCCTCTCTCTCCAATTTTTCTTTATCCCTTTCTTCCAATCTCTCCCTTCTGTCTGTCTGTTTGTCTGTCTGTCTGTCTGACTCTCTCTCTTTCTTTCTCTCTGTCTCTCTCCATCTCTCTCTGTCTCTCTCTATCTCTCTATCTTTCTCTCTCTCTCTCTCTCTCTCTCTCTCTCTCTCTCTCTCTCTCTATCTAACTCTAATTTCTCTCTCTTTTACCCATTTCTACCCGTCATCTTTCTCTTTCTCTCCTTCGAACTTAACATTCATAGCATCCAATGAATGGCATCATTAGTCCCCGTAGTCCAACATGAATTAACTTCGTCAGTTCCTTCACAGACATGACACATGAAAGTCACAACTTTATTGAAGCCCACGACATTTTATTCCCATAGAGGAGGATACATTTTCACGGATTGTATAATGGCATTCAGATGGGGAAGAGCATCATGATCCGTTTTCTTTTTATAGCCGGGTCCTATGATATTAAAGATACTACATGTATGTCCCCTTTTGCTACATCAAATTCTGTAGAACTTTGTAGGAATTATGAATATGTCCTATCTGTGAAATTTAAACATTAGCAGTGTCCTAGTATTCAAATTATGCAAGGAAACCTGTTTTCTTTCTAGACTTCACTGTCAGACACTATTGAGTGACTGGCTGGCATCTTTTATCTTTGGTAAATCACATACATAAAATAAGATGTAACAGGTACATGAGCATTTGTCTACATCAATAACCACTATACTTGTATTGGCCAAAATTAAACTGATTGAACATTTGTGCAGCACAAAACATACGACCATTCGGTTAAAGGGTCTAAAAATCATACTATTACTTAGGTGATTGCAAGCATTTAAGTTGATTCGACACCTAATGGTCGTTATTTTCCCACTACAAGCCATTTTCAAGCCCTTTCGTTTTGAGGGAAATTCTAAATTAGTATTGTCTTTCAAATGCCGTTGGAATTTAACCTTTTCATTTTTTGGGCCCATATTTGCATTCCCCGACAATCCATCTGTCTTATTTCCTCGGCTTATTTCTTTGATATTTTTTTGTTGAGTACAAGACACTCACATTTCCAACGATAATATGTATTTTTCTACTACATGGATTAACAATCATCAAGATGCGATCATGTAATCATATTTCTGTGCAGTGCCTGTCAAAAACTTCGAGGAATGAAAAACAAGTAAATTACTTTTAAAACTCTTTGTTGAAATGTGTTGAGCTGTGATGTAATTTGCTTTATGAGTTTACCAGGTTTGTGGTTTGACTATTGAATATGGAACAATTACAACAAAAATAGAATATTAATAAATTTAATGTAGGGTGCATGGCAAATCATATCGTGTGGTAGAGAACTACAAGACGTTGTAATGGGTTTATTAATAATTGTATGATAACATTACAAGTTTAACATACAGGAGATAATCATAATCATCTGAAAGTATTTTCAATATATTATCATACAGCTCGTGATACTCGATACTCGATACACGAAGTATGTGAAAAGGAAGTGAGGAGTAAACTCATGGTGCTCCATTTTGCTCCGGCAACATTCCGTGAAAATATAGCAGTTTAGGTTGGGTTTATGGTTAGGGTTAGGTGTGATGTTTCATCCAAGGTTGACATTTGGAATTCGGTTAGTGTATAGGATTTTTGATTTGTAGAAGAAAATGTATGATTTTATCATCATCCATCATCTAAAGTTATGTCCCCTCTCTTCCCTTTTTGCTCTCTCTCTCTTTGCTTTTGTATTATTGGGAGAAGCATGCACAACTGGATAAGGCCCAAATATTAGCTTCTTGGTGATAGTTGTTTTCGCTAGTAAAGATGAACTTCGGATGACATTAACAAACAGACTCGATTGACTCATCTTTCACAACTACAGTTTTGATTTCAATCTAATTGGACATGGTCTAAACATCATAAACTGAGCTTGCGTGTCAGAAGCAGACTTTATAACATGCACATATCCAAAGTCATGCTTAACTAGTCTCCTATCTAATTTGATTTAACATCAGACATTACGGATCTACTTAAATTCATAATAATTGTATCCAGATGAGTTTTTGACGTTGTAGCATAAGAAAATAAATTTAAAGGGACAATTATTGTTTTGAGCTAGGCTAAATTGCGTTAGCTTTAAGTGAGGCGACTGCAAACATTCGCGTAACTTAGATTGTGATAAACCAATTTGATGTTCGGATAAAACTTTTTAAAATTCAAGTCAGCGATATCTAATACTAATAGGACCATGATGCATGGCATCTTTACAATTAGTAGAATTAATAAGACAAACTTGCGACAAGGCAGGTGCAACTACACTGTAAAAAAGAATTTGTTCATTGGTAATTTTTACGTACTTTTTCCATGTAGAATTTACTTGAAAACATTAGTTTTGCCACTTACGCACTAAATTTAAGTCTTGCTAACTCAAACTTTCAATTTAGTAGAACATACGTGGAATATTTAAGTAAAATCAAATACATAAGAAATTTAAGTAATTTCAGCTTGTATTAATTTAGTAATTTTAACTCAAAATCAGAAATTATACGTATTACTCAAACAATTTATGTTGATTATTCTTATCTTTTTAAAGTAAGGACCGATGCAGTGCGTAATAGAAATATTTACATAATTTATGAATATTCATTAAGACCAAATTAAACTCTTTTTTAAATAAAACAATTCTTTTTTTGTGGTTGAATGAAAAATTAAGGACTTTAAAACATTTACTAATTCATTTAACATGGCTAAGCAAAGACAAGACAATTTTTAATTCTTACCCAGTTCAAAACAAATCAAAACTTGATATTTCAGGAAATTGTCAACCAATTTTCCTTTTCAGATGCTACGATCAAGTATATATAAAATTTGGAGCCTTTCAATATGTGTCGAATTGAAGCGTATGTGTTAGTGATTAGTGATTAATCTTAAATAGAAGTAGTGAATGATTAGTGGATGTTACTTGTTAGATTAGATGGGTACCAAATCGTGCAATATGTAATCCTGTCATAGCTTTTTTTTTAATTATCTAAAATGATTACAATACTTAAATTATTTACGTTAATGTAACTCGATTTAACTGAGTAAAAATTTATTCAGCAAAATAAGTAAATTCTACTTAAGATGCCGTAGGTAATATTTACTTAATACAAATAAGGCAATTCTTTTCCTCAATTTTATTGAGTTATTTCGACTATTATTTTTTTACAGTGTAATGCATGTCCTGTCTCCCGCTGTTGATGCAAGGAGTTTGGGGCTGCTAAAACCTCTCGATTTTATATACAATGTATCATAATTATCTATAAATCTGCATACAAAATTAGGGCCCCTTCCAACTTAATGTTTCAATTTAAATGTTTCTTTTAAACAATGACAATACTGTCATCATGTCGCAGTAAATGACTGGGGGGGGGGGGGGGGTAAACGGGAGAGAACACCGGACGGAGGGGGGGCTATGCAGCCAACGAGACCAACAGCCCACGAGACGGCCTCCTAGCTACTTTTTAGATGACTCTCTATTAGACCAACAGCCTATGATTATGATACCGACACGTCTATCTTCACTGATGTATATATTTACTTTGTTGGTCTTCACGGCTGTCGGTATCGCTAACCTTTTTGAGCTTTCTATGTTTTAAACATTTCTTGGTTTTAATGGTCTCATGGGCTGTCGATCTCGTTGGCTATTGGTCTCGGTAGTTGTCTATCTATACGCTGAAATGACCTTTTGGACGGCACGGTCTGCTTTTACTTTTTTTTCTCCTACCCCCATGACCCCTCTCTGTGTATATTTCTCTGCCCCCTCCTTTGTTTTCGTCATTTTTGAGGCATCCTTTGGCTAAGCCAATGCCATGCACACAGTAATGTTTTTGTAAGGAAGCATTCACGCGAGAGTGAAAGTCGGTTAATTGTCATGGCGTGTGCCACTATTATGATTATAACATGAACATGTCATTGTCAATATTGTGATATGTATGATGCGTGTACAATGGAAGCCACAATTGAAAACATGAGACTGAAACCTATTGTGTTTTAGGGTAAACAGCTTTAGTTAGTTTAAGCCTGTCAATGTTCATTCATCATTGTAGCCCATTTTAATCTCGTCTTAGTCATCAATGTGTTTGATGAATAAAATAAGGTCAAATCATATATAGCACGATATGTAATAGAGCTATATGACTACAGGGCCGACGATTGAGGCGGCGGGTGGGGGGAGTGGATTTAAATCAAAATTAAATATCACAAAAGGATGGAATGGAAGCAAATCACGATAAATAATTGATTTAACAACACCATTGTTGAAAAAAGCACATTAAAATGTATCCTCAGAGACTTCAATTAGTTATTAAAAGATTAAAGAATTCGGCTTATCATTATTTTATTTTTACATTTGTTTATTTCATGTCATTATACACTGTACGTATATAATCCGGAACCAAATCTATACTTCAGTAGCTATATTTTCCTATTCGATAATCGATTGATTGTTGTCGGGGTAAATAAATATTTGTATAAATTTCACAGCGATATAAAGAAAAAGAACATTGCAAATCATTCGTCAATATTATAAGTTTACTATGTAGCCTACAGACAATTAAGAGTAGAGATAAAACAAAAATACACAAACAGAGTTTAAACATTAGAGAACAACCGGCTTCAGCGGCTTTCTTTCTATGTTTCGATAGTTGTTCGACAATGGTTTAAAAAAAAAACTTATAAGATTTTAGGCATGTGGAGCTAGAAATGTCGAGAACCAATTGTAAAGATGGATTCTGACATTTATTATTGTCTTTTTATGATCAATATATATATATTTGTTTGTCCCGTTCGGCTCCAGTTGGAAATTCCCCTTTAACCGTCCTATTGCGAAACGGGAGGTCCATTAAAAAAGTTTGTTACCTATTAAACCCTGCTTTGAAATTACTTTATGAAACCGCAGTATTACAGTTGGAAAATGTATTCTATTCCCAAAATTAAAAAGACAGATAATGTAGGCTGACTGGAATGTTTTATTTGTTGTTTTGACAGTTGCCCGCCTCTCTGATTGCTATAACTTTGGCCTAAAAGCTTTCATGACATTTATCCTGGGCAATAAAAGCAAATTTCCTTTTATTTCCTTTTTATTTCCGGAGTGACTATTGCCGATTGAAAACACACAATTCCATTTGTGGTTCTAAACATAAGCTATATCATTATCCCATTTGATCAACGGCCTACTGCCCCCAAACCTGGGGGATTGATCGAGTTTGATCTAATTTTCGGTCTTTCCGGATTCCATTTCGAGATATATTTAAACGATATTTTCAAAATGGAAAATATTGCAGAACTATTTGTGAGATGATAAGATATTGCCAGTATTGTTCAATTCCGCTCGTTCTTTATGATAACGGTCATTAAAAATACATATGATCTTCAATTGAGAAATCTCTACCCCAATTTAATATGAATGGGTCATTAAATTATGTTTTTCATTGTGTGCTCATAGTATATTGATGTAATATTAAATCGGGTTTAGTGCAGTTATTATGTCAGGTTTTGTAAAATGGCTATATACTGTATAGGCGCTCATTACCCCGGTCATCGGATTCAGGCCTTGATTACTAATATTACAATGTTCTCGTATTTCCTCTGTGAAAATGACTTGGTAGTTTTTGCTTTGCACAAACTAATGAAACTGGATCGAGGTCAATCTATTGCCATTTTGATATGACTCTTGAACGAACGAACTTACGATTTTTTTCTGCAGTGTACCAGCATTTGTCAAAATTATTATGGGTCAAACCATGGTCAAACGATGTCAATTCAATGGACTGTCCATTTAGCATGGGGGTTTGTACAATAATAATAATAATTGTATTTTCATGATGGGGGCACTTGGAATACACAGTGTATATTAGAATTATTTGAGGCGGGGCACTTGCGCTACCCGCGCATGAATATGGTGCCCCTCCCATTTTTATTTATTGGGGCCCGTAACACTCTTATAGTTTATTACGATCAAATTGATTATACATTGCTGTAAATTGCAAAGTAACATTCAATCACTAATTTAACTCTGTGTAACAATGCATTATTGGGGTGTTTCATGAAGCTTTGAAAAATATCTTAAAAGCCTAAAATTCATTTCAATATCAATTTTAAGACCTGAATTTTCGTTTATACATGTAGTTTAGTTGATGGAACTAACTGGTTAAATTAACACCATAAATTATTTCAGCGTATCGTGCAGACTCTGGGTCTGAGAATACGATAGAACTAAAACTGTAATAAAAATTGAAACAATATTGTGTGCAAAGGAGAAGTTACGTGCATTAAAAGAACAGGAAGCGTTTTGCAGGATTCCCAATTATAGTAAGATTAAACAGGAAATATATCTTTAAAGAGTAGGAGTTATATTTTCATTTGCACGTTTTAACTGTTTTGTTTGTTCCGTTCTAAGCCAGGATATAGACAAGACAATCACATAAACAACAGGACAACTAAAAGAGAGAACAACATTGATATAAATATTCTTAAAATTGATATTTTGTCCCAATGCTTCAGTTTTAACTGGGAAGATTGGAAATCTGACACAGAGTGAATTAGAAATAATGAAATGGAGATAAGAGAAGATATGAGAAGAGAAGTGAGAGAGAGAGAGAGAGAGAGAGAGAGAGAGAGAGAGAGAGAGAGAGAGAGAGAAAGAGAGAGAGAGAGAGAGAAAGAGAAAAAAAGAGAGAGAGAGAAGGGGGAAATTAGAGAGGAGACAAGGGAGAGAGAGGGGAAAGCGAAACATACATACAGACAGACAGAAAGAGGAGGGGAGGACAGCGACAAAGTGGAGACAGTGGAGAGACAGTATTGACAAATGGATGAGAAGGGTTCTAAGAAAAGTAATGAAACAAGAATAAATGCGTTAATCAGTTGTGTCATCTCTTCCACAGTACGATTAAACTTTGAGGTAGCCATGTCGTTTGAGCCCATCTTAAAGATAAGATTGAGTTCTGGTCATGCGATTGCATTGTGAAAGAAAAGGTGTGGAATGGATTCAGGAAAAGTTGATCATGTAGCATGTAAGTATTGGTGTGCACTGCAAGGTTCTGGAATCTTCAAAATCTAAGAAATTTGGCCCAGTCTTGGTAAAGTTACATGCACTGTACAAAGACAGATGTATATGGGACTACGCGATATCTATTCAATCCAGATAGATATAATAATTTACCAAACTTATCAATAATTTAGTAGGCGGTGTCCCGACAAAATTTGTATCATCACGTATTATTCAAAACATATTCTTTCACATGATTGGTAATAAGAGCTTCCATTTCATTTTTAAGAGGGGGCGTTTCCAAAACTGGTATATACCTTTAACTACATAACATGGGTAACATTGGAATAGAAGTGAACTTGCGAGTTATAGGCCCAGAGTCTAGGCATAGCTTCCTCAATGAAACAAACTTAACAACCCTAAAGTGGTCATATTAATGGAGGAAAATGTCCCTATTTGCGCCACATCCTGTCTTTTAAGGAAAAAACCCAGCTACTTGAGGTAATTTTAGTCTGGGCTTTTCATCAAAGTCATGCAATGTCTCATCTCGAAGATGGTTGAGCTGATAAACCGCCCTGGATGAGAGATATAATGTCACAGTCATGTACGGGACACCTTGAAGGACATTGTGATGTGTCACGTGACAGGCAAAGTTTTTCTATAGAGCAATGAATATAGGAATATGCCTTATATAGTTTGCTGTCAACGCAGTCGGCCACTCAATCCTGGATTAAGTTCCCCCAAATGAGGGCAATGAAGACAGTATCCGAGCATAGAATAGTACTACAGAATGATAAATTCATTATTACCTACACAACGACTATCTACTACTACTACTACTACTACTACTACTACTACTACTACTACTACAACTACTTCTACTACTACTATTACTACTACTACACTGTCGCTCATATAGTTGGAATATTTTCTTTTTACCCCAATTTATGGAATTATTTTGACAATGATTTTTCCCTAATAGATCTAGATAATAGTATACATTCTCAGATTTTATTGAATAAAAAATCCTCTGTGTGCCCATGCCTTGAGCCATAATGCATGGCCGCAAAGAGGATTTTTTTTTATGTTGGGGACCGGGGCGAAATTCAATGAATTATTGATAATTGATTGCATTTTATTTTTTATTTTTTTTATTTGTGGGAACTGCCCCCTACCCTAGCCCCCGCTGCGTACAGTCATGGTTCAGTGGCAAAGCAATGGCCTCGTAACTGTGAGGCGCCAGGATCAAAACCGTGTCGATGTGCTATATTAGTGCCCTTTTGTGGGGCACTAATCCTCATTACTGTCATTTATGACTTAAGGGCGTAGGTCCCCTAGTTGATAAGCATAGTAGCATACACATGCTTTAATAGCAGTCACGCAAAACAAACACTGGCAAATGATTATTCAATAAAATCTGAGAAAGTATAATATTATCTAGATCTGTTATGAATAAATCATTGTCAAAATAATTCCATAAATTGGGGTAAAAAAAAAAAATCCATATTCTATATGAGCGACAGTGTACTACTACTACTACTACTACTACTACTACTACTACTACTTCTACTACTACTACTACTACTTACACTGATATTACTGCTACTTCTTCTATTACTTCTATACAAGTATTATTGTTATTTTATTATTATGATCATTACCACCATCATCATCATCATCATCATTATCATCATCGTCGCCATTGTCATCATCAAAATGATTATTATCATTATTATTACTAGTAGTAGTAGTAGCAGTAGGAGTAGTAGGAGTAGTAGTAGTAGTAGTAGTAGTAGTAGTAGTAGTAGTAGTAGTAGTAGTAGTATAGTAGTAGTTTTAGTAATACATGTAGTACATGTTGTAAAAAGAGATGAAATAGGATTTATGAACTATAACAAACATATATTTGATTCCAGTTTGGTTCCAATCATCATTTTCAATGTAATTTTTAAAATAAAAATATATTCGTTTTCCATCTCCAATATGCATGGGGAAACCATCAAAACTATATAAAGAAGCTGGATATTAATCACAAAGACGATACAGTACTGCTATACAGTACATCATGAAGCTTCACGCTGACAGCCCTCCAGTTTATACAGTCAATGTCAATGACATCAAGACTCTCGTATATGAGTAGGAGACAGACTCGAAAGGAAACTAAAAACGACTTTCTGGCTCTTAGAAAGTTGTCATGGTGTTTTCCGTCCCATCAAGTCCTAGGAATCCAAGCTGATAAAAACTGATTTGGATTTGGGAGATATAAATCTAGGAAGTTGTTGAACTTGGAAACGGACTTAACGCTACATCCGTAGGTAGGAGACAACTTTTGACCCATATGATTCTCGTCCTCTCTCTCTCGCTCTCTTTTGAACCCTTACCCCCTCCTGTTTCCAGGCTCTTCTTTTCTCTTTCTTTTCCTTCTCCCCTTCTCTGATAATCAGTATCTTCCATTCAGCCCATTCTCTTTCCTTTCTCCTCAATAACTGCCCCCAATGTCTCTCTATTGCCATTTCCCCTCTCTTTCTATCTTAGCCCCCCCCCCCCCCACTCAGTGTTATTTAGGGTACGCATATGCTCGTACCCTCTTTTTGAAAGCACCCCTATCTGAGGACTGCCAACATTTCCGAACCCCCCTTTCGCGGGCTTTTCCTGCTTTGGAGACCCCCCTAAATCAGGAAAAATGCTCAATGTACCCCCCTAAATTCGGAATAATTTCTCAGGAGTCCAAAGAGATGATAGAAAAAAAGAAAAACACCCCCTTTTTAAAGAAATCTCCGGGTGAAAAGTCAAATACACCCCTTTTTTTACAATTCTCGGGCCGGACTTTGTCGCACGAAAAGTACCCCTTTACCGGACATTTTGGCAACACGCATGCGGTCATTTCGACCTCTGAGTGGGGGGGGGGGGGATCTTAGCATACTCTCTCTTTGTTTCTCTCTCGCTTTTTCTCTCTCTCTCTCTTTCTCTCTCTCTCTCTCTCTCTCCGATTCTCTCTCCCATCCCCCACTCTCTCTCTATATATTACTCTCTCTCTCTCTCTCTTCCCCCTCTTGGTGTTTCTTTCTGACACTCGCTCCCCTTCCTCTTCCTCTATTCTCTTCTTCAGTTTCAGTTTTCAGTTTCAGTTTCAAGTTTTTTATTTCTGCATTTTCCATAAACAATAACAAAAATAACAATGAATACATTTTAGCAATATAATGATAAGTAATACAAGTAGTAATTCATATAAATAAATAAATATAAATAATCAATAGTACAATTAATCGTATTTGAAAAGAAAGAAAAGGGGGAGAATGCAGAAGACCGATATCGTAAGCAGAGCTTGAAATGATACCGGCCTTACAAAAGAAGGAGAGGAGACAGGAAGAAAGAGCGGGTGAAGAGAGTGCTGTGCAAAGTGAAGAGTGCACTGCGCGAGCTCCTCAATCTATCAAAATAATTTCCTTTTTATATACAAATAAACAATGAATATTAAAACAAAATACATGTAGTATATTATGACCAGAATCTAATTTTCATACCTTATCAATAAATATTCTTTCATCTTTACTTTAAAGGAAACAAGTGTTGTACATAATTTTAATGTTATAAGCAAGGAGTTCCACACATCGGGTCCATTGTGTCTTATTGATTTTTGTGCCAAAACAATTTTAGGGTTAGTTAAATGAAAATCCATAGAGTGCCTCGTGGGGTACGAATGTACATTAACATTATGAATATAAAAATCATGAAAGGACTTAGGAAGTAAGTTGGAGACATATTTATACATAAAAATAGCTGTTTGAAAAATGTGCATATCAGTTACTTTGAGAGTTTTCAATGTTTTAAAAATAGGTGTAGTGTGTGCTAAATAATCAGATTGTGTACAAATTCGTAGAGCTTTCTTTTGTAAAAGTTCAAGTGAATTAATTTTAGTTTTACAACAGTTTCCCCATACGATATTACAATAATTAATATGCGAAAGTACAAAAGCATTATAAATCATAAAAAGAGATTTGGGAGTTAGTAATAATTTCAATTTATATAATATTCCAATGTTCCTAGAAACAGCGTTCAATATATTATGTATATGATCGGACCAAGTTAAATTAGAATCAATGGTTATCCCCAAAAATTTGACAGAATTTTTTTCTAAAAGCAAAATATCATTAATATATAATCTACAATTTACTTTTGGTGAATGAACATTTCTAAAGTATATAAAGTTTGTTTTAGTAAAATTTAAAGATAACTTATTAGACTTAAACCAAACATATATTTTAGATAATTCAACATTTAAGATTGACGTAAGTGTGTCTAAATTTGTATGAGAATAAAATACATTAGTGTCGTCTGCATACAATATAAATGTTAAAAGTTTAGATGATTTTACAATATCATTAACGTATAACAAAAATAATAAAGGACCTAGAATCGATCCCTGAGGGACGCCACAAGTTATAGGTAATCTACTCGACTCTTTAGATTGAAAGTATACATACTGTTCTCTATTAAACAAATAATTTTTAAACCATGATAAAGCAATACCCCTTACTCCATAAAATTGTAATTTATCAATCAATATTTTATGATCAATAGTATCAAATGCCTTACTCAGGTCCATAAAAATGCCTACACTGTGTTCCTTATTAGCCAATGATGTAATAATTTTATCATAAAGTTGAATAATTGCATGATCTGTCGAATGATGCTTTCTAAAACCAAACTGATTAGGAACAAGTAAATCATTACTATTTAAAAAATCATAGAGTCGTTCATAAATAATTTTTTCAAGAATTTTTGAGACAGCCGGTAAAAGGGAAATAGGACGATAATTATTTACTAATGAAGAATCATCTTTTTTATATATTGGGATTATTTTAGAAATTTTCAATATATTTGGACAAACACCAAGTGTGATCGATAAATTAAAAATATATGTTATTGGAGAGACAATATTATAAATAATTTTTTTCAAAAGATTCACACTTATCCCATCATAACCAGTAGATTTAGTGGATTTTAAAGACTGTACAACTTTAATAATTTCGTGAGAGGATGTTGGTCGTAAAAATAAAGATTTATAAAATGGTTCATCCAAATATTGTTTATAACTATTTTGATCAATATTAAATTCTGATGCTAAATTTGGACCTATATCATTAAAATATGAATTAAACATATTTGCAATTTTTACTGGATTATTTATTTCCTGACCATCTTTAAAAAATGATTTAGGAGTATTATTTTTAGAACCAATCATATCTTTAACAATTTGCCATATTGAAGCATTACTTGTCTTATTCATGTCTATTTTATTTGAATAATGTAATTTACGTGAAAGTCGAATTATTGAAGTTAATTTATTTCTATAAATTTTATACTTGCTACAATTCTCATCACTCATCTTTTTAAGACTTTTCTTATAAAGTTTATTTCTAGTTTTTATCGACTTTAAAATTCCTTTAGTGATCCATGGATTTTTAACTTTTTTATATTTTGTTCGAACAAGTGGAATATTTTTATCATAATACTTTTGTAGCTTATGATTAAATTTTTCGTAAGCCTTATCAACATCATTTTCCTCAAATACATCGAGCCATTGCTCTTGACATAAATCAATATTTAAAGAATCAATATTAGAAGAATTTTCTTTTCTATGCATTTTTAGTGTATTGTTCAATAATCTATGAACATTAATTGTCTGCTTAATAATACTAAAAATAGGCAAGTGGTCAGATATATCATAATACAAAATACCATTTAAACATTCCTTATTAACATTATTTGAGAATATATTGTCAATTAAGGTTGAAGATGTTTTCGAAATCCGTGTGGGTTTATTAATATGAGGATGCAACGAGTAAGATAATAGAATGTTATTTAATTTCAAACTATTATTATGAAGAGGAGGTAAAATGTTTATGTTATAATCTCCCATTAAATAAACATCTTTATTTTCACCAATTATTGTATGAAGAGATTCATCTAAATTATCTAAAAATGTCTCTATCCGATTATTAGGAGGTCTATAAACTACGCCTATTAAAATATTTTTACCAAAATCATTTATAACTTCAACAAAAATGTCCTCTGCACCTTCAATATGAATATCATGTCGTATTTGAATATTTAACTGATTACGTAAATAAATAGCTACACCGCCACCTCTACCTTCTTTGCGGTCAGCACGGACCATAGTATAATTATCAAGATTAAATACAGGAGGGGAGTTTGCGTTAAGCCACGTTTCAGTGACACCTATTACAGAAAAATTAAACCCAGGAATTACAGAAAAAAGTGTGTTTAAATCATCATAACTTTTATTCAAACTACGAGCATTAAAGTGAATTAAACTGAAATTATCAATATCATTATTACTACCTTTATTCAATTCATGATTAAATTGGTTTAGTGTAATCTTAATTTTCGCAATAAATTCATCAATAGTAAAATAGTCACTATCGTGTTCAATTAGAGACTGGTCATGTAACAAATCATGATTATTCATTTAAATGTGAACCTAATATAATGTTTGAAAGAGAGAGGCTTTTGCGCGGAGTGCAAGTTAGTGGAGTGCAATAGAAAGAAGAATAGTGAAGGGGAAGAGAAAAAGGAAAGAATAAATTCTTCAACATATTTAGCGCCAAAATAAACAAAACAAAAAAATTTGCAAGTCTCTTGCATTTTATCCAAAAGTAAACAATTAAGGACAAAATATTATATTAACTGAACAATACGAGCATATGGCTTATAATTTTACATCATAAAGTGATTTTACATGAGTGAGAGAGTAGCATCGAAATATTGAACAGCAACAATAAAAAATAAATAAAAAAAGTAGAAAAAACAAACAAAAACTCTAAACGCGTCGGGTTGCACACATGAAGATCATCAGGATCGTTCCTACCAGGTCTCCAAAAGAGGTAATGGAGCAATGGTCTTGGAATATAATGGATTTGAACGGTTATATCATGTGTGCAACCCAACGCGTGCCTTGCATGCATGCATGCATACATAATGTGTACAGTGTAGGTATAAAACACAAACAAAATCAGTGAACCTCTCTCTCTCCTTCTACCTCTTCCTTTCTCTTTCACACCCCCTTTCCTGAATTAGTCAAAACCAGTTTTATTCTCTCACTCAAATGTTTTTCGCACTTTGCTTTTATTTGTTAAAAGCTGTTTGTATATCGATAATATCTTTTCTTCTTGTCTTGTCAATTACACCTATGAAACACACATTATTTAACTGTTAACTGAGGTGTATAATAACAACGTGAAATATAATGTGATTTTTAATAAGTTTTGTTTAGGGCAGTGAATGGGGTTTGGGGGTATAGGCGATCCAACTTTACAGGTTTTCGCAACCATCATGGAATGCCCCGCTTATAACTTTTGTAAAATTACTGTCACCTTGTATATTTTAAATTTTATATTGCGAAATAAATCGAATTGAATTGTATACGTACGAGTGGGAGAGGATGTGTGTTACGTGGGTTGGCCTAATCTCTCTCTCTTCAATTAACTTGCTTCTCTCTCTCTCTCTCTCTCTTTCTTTCTATCTCTCTCTCACTCACTCTCTCTCCCTCCCCACTCTCTCTCTCTCACCCTCTCTCCCTCCCCACTCTCTCTCACCCTCTCTCATTCCACACTCCCTCACCTTCTCTCCCTCCCCACTCTATCTCACCCTCTCTCCCTCCTTACTCTATCTCATAAACCCCGGACATGTCTTACGCTTCCCGCCGCAGTCCCTCGTAAAAAAGTGACTCTATTAACCAATTAACCACCAATTAACAATGTGAATAGTGCCCTGCTCTATCATCAAATAATTAGAATCCATGTTTAACGAGAATCACAATGAGCATGTAGCCCCTTGCAGGCGACAACCTTGTTAGGAATGATGTCACACTGACGCATCCCTCGTCTATGAATACAATAATTATTGCCTGTGGGCAGAATTTAAGACGGTAAGCTTTACAGATTAGATGTCTTGTTTAGAATTAAGGATAAGGATATTTTCAGACTATTTTGTATAGCTTATTCTATCTATACTTGCTGCATTGTGTGTAAATACCGCATTTTCAGAAAACTTGAGAAAGCATGACTGAATAGTTACATTCCACCCGTTTCTATATACTGGGCATGTATATGTCTGTAAACCTAGTCTTCTATGTTGTTTTCTGCAAACTTTCCTTATATCTGCAAATATGACATTTTGAGAGAAGTCTGCTATATTGAGAAATTAACAGACGATATATTGATAGGGATGTCATCAGCTGAAACTGTCTATAATCTCCAAAATGTATCACAATCTATACTCAGATTTTGTTTCATTATTGCTCATTCAGACATTCTTTCCAGACATTCCATCCAATCTTCTAGTTGATCATCACCTCTACTATTAAGACATCAAACTAGATTAATTATGGATGACATCAGGGATGAGCATATCCTATTCCAGTCCCGTTAGTAACTCGTAGTAATCCCCCTATCTACGGTACCAGACAAATTAAGCTTACGATGGGACGTGAGACAATGGTGAAACTGTCCACGTGACAACAACGGACCAATCATCACTCAATTAAAGATGGCGTCTCACCTGCTACGAGCTGTCCCTACTTCCCACGTTTGAATAAACTCATTTAGGTTAAATATTATGACACGTGTGAAGAGGAGTCATTGCCATTCGACGCGAAGAAGCCTATGAATTGGTAGTGTTTTGTGGGTTAATCAAGTTAGACTGTTGCCCATACACTAGTGACTAGATCAACTTTTATTTGACCACCAGCCTCTTCGCATGCAATGCTATGAAGTTAATCCTTATAGTATATTGAGTGTAGCGTAACTGGACTTATAAACTGTATTATAATTATGTTTCATCTGTTTCGTCGCTGCTTTAGTGTGTTAGTTTTACTTATTTGGGTTTTATTCGAATTTTTTATTTAAAAACAAATCTTTTTCATTTATTTTGAAATTTAGGGATGAGATTTTATACTGTCAATGATACTACTGATCCAGTGATCTAGATTTCGTCTATTCTAATCATCATTTATCCATTGAAGTAAGCTGGACTGAGTAACTTGGCGGAGGACTCCGACCTTGCCTATTAGATTTACAGAAATCTAATTATTTTTACCCACCCACTTCCTTTGAATACTTTCCAAATATGCTTGAAATATGTTAAAGGCTCCATTCAAAGTTTAGAAATGTTTTTTTCTAGGGAACCTTAATCATGCGTATTTATATTTTGTTTATATAATCATAGAATTATACAGTTTTGGGGAAATTGTATGCAAGATGACTATCGTTCAGTTAGCCATAACGACGTAGAATATCACAACTTGAAATACATGTATACTGTTATATCGTCTCCGATAAATTTCTTCATCTGGTGTTTGTTTTTTCTCTCAAGTTCACTGTCTTGCTACGCTTTATTTCTAACGTCAAAGCATAACAATACTATATAAATTACTTATTATTCTAAAAATGTAAACATTGACAAACTTTATAGTATCAATGACGTCATCCCAAGTCATGGACAACGTGTGTCTTAATTATTCAGTCAAATCTGCTTTTAATTAGTGACCACCTGTATCGAAAGACCACCTTTTTATAAAGACTACATTTTCGGGGGTTCCCCTTGTACAGAGTTTCCCATTGAAACCTGTATTAAAGGAACCTGAACATAAAGACCACCTGCTCATAAAGGTTACATCTGTTAATAAATTGTCTTTGTTAAATAGGGTTCAATATATTTGATTAACTTTTCGTATTTGACTGAAGGGTAATTCTGCCTTCACCCTTTGCAGCACGTATGGCTTTCTTATTATTAAATCATTCATACTCTTAAGAACTTCATTCACTTCTTTCTTTAGCATTCACTATCAGCTATTCGTATGGAAAGATGTCCATGTACTTACTTTGTTGGTCACCCTGCTAAACATACATAAGCCTATGGGCGACAGAATGGACATTCATCAGTGGGGATATTGGCAATCACACACACCTATCAGACGTTTAAAGGACCCCCTAATCACATTTCACGGGGAGGGGTTAATATTTCAAGGATGATGTATTGGGAGGGGTGACATGAGCGTCATTTAACTTGAAAGGTCATGACCCTCTCGCACAGAGATTTACAACACTGGACAATCAATAGCAAATATATATAGAATCAGCCAATCAAAATCAATACGCGAATTGTGATTTCTCAATGAACCAATCAGGATCAATGTGTCCTTAGTGGCTAGTTATAATGGTGTGTCCTGATTGGCCCCTGCATTTTGTTATGAATGCTACAATGTCCTGGATCTGATTGCAAGGGTATAAGTTAACCAAATCGTTTTTACAATAACAAATTAAGTTCGGCCTATATATATCGGAACATTGTGTAATTAGATTAATGACACTATGATGACAAAATTAAGTGTAAATAAACAATGAAGACATTTATCTGCTAACCACAAGTACGATAATTCCAAGGTGTGTAGTGTTTAACATAACATCCAGTACGCCAATTATTCCTGCTTTGATTTAACAAACTTGTACCTTCGTCAAATCTGTCTTCCAAAGTTAGAGATAGAAATTCGCACTTTAATTTTATCAAAATAAACTAAGATGTAATCGCGGATAATTAAGTTTTTTTCTTCTTTTCCGTTTGAGTCCTATATCAAAGTTTAAATATTAATTCAATTACAAGCGAAGTAGCTCATGAGTCAAGACAGATGTTTTGGGGGATAAAGTCGTACTTAAATTTTCATGATAGTCTCTCAAAAGATAGACGAGAGCACTTAAATTGTATCATTTAACGCCTTTGAAGATGATCACACAGATAAGAAAATCTTGCTGGATCTTGTTAAATGGTGTTGAGACATTTAACACAGAGATGATTGTACAGATAAGTGAGAGAGGCGTGGCCAGCGAATGCCCCAATGTCCGAAGTACATTGTATACTATGTGAAAAGAAAGGAAAATACTGCATTCTAATCCAAGATCCACTATAATATTTTTTTGACGACATCATCCTAATCATTATTGGACATGAAGTTACTCTCGAGTCACCTCCACTCACCGTCAACAACCTATGTCTCAAGGAAATATATGTAAGATGATGGCATAATAATATAGCCAAATGCCCAATGTTCATCGCGAAACACTAATTCATCATTCATGATACATGCAATTACAATGTAATTAAAATGTAAAGCGTTTCGAAACGTATTTAGTATTTAGCGCTAAGCAACGTGACTATTATTTTGTATTATCATTCAATATGCAGAATTTTCCTCGGAAAACTAAGTTTTACGCTCAAAACACTTAGGTTATCGAAGATAAACTGAGTACTCATTTGGCGTGTCATAGGATCGTCTAAGAAGGTGAATAGTGGTACATCGATTGGGTTTTAGGCCCTGATAACGTTTAGGGTTAGGGTTAAGTATGCAGTGTTTGATTCCGGGCTGAAGTAAGGAAATCGGACAGTGGCAGAAATTGACCACAGAGAGTAATGTTCGTTGGAGCATGTACCGTATAATGTACTTCCCATGTAGACCTTTCTAGGGTCGTAATGAGACCGAGTACTAAATTGGCGCCTTCTAACTTAATCAGGAAATCAGATTTCCTTTCAAGAAAACCGAACTTTCCTGATTGTAAGCAGACTATGCTTTGGGGGCAAAGTGACATGGCATGTCGATGTGTAAACACACTTAAGATTGACATATTGGTTAGAGTTTTGTATCAATTAAAATGACTACAAATGTTATACCATGCACATTAAAAGAATGAGCGCTAATTATACTGACGAACACATAGCTTACCGCACCCATATAAGAAAATGAATATATAACAAAGAAGAGCTGGAAATAATAAATAAAAAGGAATAAAAAGGAATAATTAAGGAAGAAATTATATAGAGACATGTTGCAGAATGGGGAAGAATGTTTATACGTTGTTTAACAAGGACGATTATGATTTTATCGTACCGCATTTGGAGGACACTCTTAAAAAAAAAATGATCACTGTGTTGAAAGGGAAAGTTTTATGCTATGTCTTTTTATGCAACTGATTGCATATATATTATGAACAGTTGCACGTGGGAAGATGTGGAACTTCTTGGCAGACATTTATCAGCACAAATCTTATTTCCATTCTATATCCGAAATCATGTCACAAACTATGTTTTAATGTAATTCAGCTGGGCGTTGAATTTCCGTCTTGACATGCCAAAATTTTACTTTTGTCCACTCCTTTCTGGACATACTTCAAAATCAAATAGTGTTGTAGTAACTCAGTCTGTGATAACCTTTTTTCTAGATTACTAAGCAATTTCTATTTCAAAGCCTATTGAAGTATTTCTTTACATCATTATTTCTTTAGTCAAACCTGCTTTAGTGACCACCTGTCTACAAAGACCACCTGTCTACAAAAAGCACATGTGTTGTTTCCCTTGAAAATGGTTTCTCATTGAAACATGTACTAAAGGAACCTGTCTTCAAAGACCATTTTTTGTGTTTCCCTTGGGCGGTCGCTGTAGACATGTTTGACTTGGAATAAGGAAATTGTGATCTATTAGAATTAATGAAGAAGTGCAGGTGCATACTCTACATGACATTGTCAGGAATATGTATCAGGTAAACTTTCCCAAGGACAAGTTATCCCCGGACAATCAGCCCCAGAATATTTATTGGCTCATGACAATAACACCCCTCCATAACACCACCTTGCCACCAATAGCAGCAATCAGAGAAGGCTAGGTGGAATTATATTCGTTTTGTGCGCGCGTGTGTGTGTGTGTGTGTGTGTGTGTGTGTGTGTGTGGGGTGGGGCTATTGTGTAGGGGTAATAGTCCAAGCGGACAGTTTACCGAGGAATAGTGGTCCGGGATAAATATCTTGAAATAAAGATCAGTCATTTATTAGAATCATCGTTATTGTTACTTTTCCAGGATGGGTAGATTGTGCTTGTCTCAGTAATGTTTTTTCCGTCAGTAATCTAGCTGAGCCTTTTTTTGCCATTTTGGACATGATTGGGTCACTATTTCATGAATAGAGGGCCATACATAATTGTTGGTGACAAATTTCTTGAAGGTTATGAGCAGTAGAGCATTCATCCATCTATTCCTCAAGACATGTCTAGACATAGTGATGTATGAAGTTTCAAGGTTGAAATTTAAAAAATCGCGAATTCTAAACAAAATTGTTAGACAAAAAGGGAAAGGTTAGCATATTTGAAGAGGGTGCAAGTTAAACCATATTTCAAGTGTTGGTAATTCGTTCCCTATTCAAATTATTCACTTTTTCTGTGTTACATGATTTATATTCTCAGCAATTAAACCGAGTTTAATCGTGTTGTTAACACGTGGATCCACAATATTTGGACTTTTCGAAGTGTGTTCTTTGTATGTTTCCTTATTAAGCTTTATTTCTTCCTCTAAGATAAGACCTCCCCCCCCCCCCCCAAAAAAAAAAAAAAAAAAAGGAAAGATCGAATATCGTCCTTTAAAGTGACATGCACGATGACGACCACCGTGTTTACTTGAATATTGATCTTTTGATCAGGAAATCTTGATCACATTACCAATCTTTAAAAATGTGTTCGATTAATTGCTTTCATTGTCTTTTCCAGGCACGGTTTACGAACCAAAAGAAATTTGATAAATTTAATTATTAAGTTGTGATGAACATATTCACGTATTTAGTAACATTTTATTTTTATTTGTTTATATTGTATATTTTCAGCCGTGGTATCAGAAGCTTTCATCAATGTTCACATCATACCTCAGAACAGCACTGGACCAGGCGGCCGAACGTCATGGAATCTGTTTACAAGGGTTACCTGGCAACGACCTGCAGGTGAACTTTGAAATTAATGTTTTTTCATGACTCATAATTCATCTTTATCAATTCCTCTGTTCAACCACTGAGTTAATATACCAGAATTGGGTAATGGAATGGCACCTTATCTAAAAAAGAAAACCACAAAATCATTTTCAATTTCGCAATTTGAGGGGTACAGGGTGTTACGCCAAATGAGTAATGATTGATAAATAACTTCGACACTCGATAAAGGGAAGACGATTCTGAAAAGATTTGGATAGTTCTGTACAGAACGTTGGCTCCTAATCCTATTCATTTTCCCCAGCTGATGACGTACCAAAATTACTTTTGACACTTTTGAATTGATGATATTGTTATATATTTTCTTTTATGTAAACCATGCATTCTGTTTTGTAAATGCTTTCAAGTTTTTAGTCCTTAAATTGTTTCGAACATGATCCAAACTTTGGTCTCATTTTCAACAAATTAATGATTTAAAAGAAAGAAACTTTGACTCATTAAATTAGGTAAAGATATTTTTTTTAAAGCTGCTAAAACTTTTTCCTCACTGTTTATTAAAATTAAATTGTATTGTTAAAAAATGGTAATGTTTTACAAAGATTATATTTATTTTCACTGGTTTCCCTTTTCGTTATTCAAAATGATTTTGTTCCAACAAAATGGTAATGTCATGAAAAGAGTCATTTATTTCTGCTAAAAGATCAACAAAATATTTGATTTTTCCTTTCAAAATTGTCTTTGCTGAAATTCTTTTAATAATTCACATTGATTGATTACAACACAATATAACTTTAAATAAATGAATAAATGACACAGCTAAACATGGCTACAAAATTGTATTTTTTTTATTTCTGTCGTCCTTAGGGTATTGAATTTGTGTCGTTATTATATCTGTGAAATGAATTCAAATAAAATACAAATGAACTTCTTAAAACTTTTTTGTTGTTTTCATTCCCTTTCCTCAACAGAGTTGGAGCCAGAGGATATGTACGTTTTGAGGTTGACAAGTTTCGATGGAATGATGGGAGGAGAAAGTGTTTTGACCGATCCTTGTCTCGTTGGTAACGAGGAAATCATGGTGGTAAATATTATGTCCGACACTTTCTTTTCTTTTCTCATCTTCCCCATTTTCTCCATCACTTTCTGCTCTTATCGATATACATCCATCTTCCAATTTCTTTGTCTCCTCAGCATTTGTTTACATCCATTTTAATATTCATTTACGGTTTTGTGTGTCGTCAATGACCTCTTCCTGGTTTGCCTGTAGCTGTCTTCACTTTGTTTATCTCTTCTACTATTCTATCTTTTGTTCCATCCTTCCTTCTTTTATTTTCTTCTTGTTAACTCTTTTCTTGTCGCCATCTCTTTTTGGTCTCTATTTATCTTCGTTTGTATCTCTTTATGTTGATTTACTTTTAAGCGTGAATGTGAATCTATTTAAATAAATTAAATTGCTTTACAAACACTAAATGGACAGATTTCGGCAAATATCGAATTGAAATATTTTTCAAAAGTTTGAATGAGTTAAAATTCTCACATGTAGTTTGAATTTATTCAAAAAATGAACTAGAATGATTGATTTTATCAAGGTGTTACATAAGTAAATTATAGATAATTTCTAAAATCACATTCTTCCAATTTCCTTTCTCATCACATTCAAGTCGACAGAGGAACATTTCTTCAACAACCTGAGTTTTGGACAGCTTTACGAACTCGAGGTAAGAAGTGTTATATTGTAGATAGTCCATGCTGTAGAGTTGATTTTAATTATTGCCAAATTCTCAAAAGAACTTTCGAAATTTCCTTTTGCAAGAACTATCTTAGGGGTGCTATATAGCCCACGACACCATGACCCTTCTGACAACTTTTCAGGGGCGGATCTAGCTTTTTGCTAAGGGGGGGGTTTGACCAAAATAATGACGATGCGGAGCATCGTCCACGAGCCGCGCAGCGGCGAGCCGATTTTTTTGTGGGTGTTTATTTGAACCCCGTAAGTGATGTTTTCCTGGCATCTATTAACACAATGGAGACCATAAAAAGCAGTGCATGATAACGTCTTTTTAAATCAAGTAACAGTTAAATAAAATAATGACGATGCGGAGCATCGTCCACGAGCCGCGAAGCGGCGAGCCGATTTTTTTTGGGGTGTTTATTTGAACCCCGTAAGTGATGTTTTCCTGGCATCTATTAACACAATGGAGACCATAAAAAGCAGTGCATGATAACGTCTTTTTAAATCAAGTAACAGTTAAATACACAGTTATATCCAGAGTTATCATGTGTTTGGTTAAGTTACCAGATGAGTTGAATATCTTCTCACAATATTTGCACTTGAAAGGGTTTCTCTCCAGCGTGCGTTCTTTTTTCTTTCTTTTTTTCTTTTTTTTCTCTTTTTTTTCCCTTTTTTTTTTTTTTTTTTTTTTTTTGGGCCGCCCAAGGGGGGGGTTTAAACCCCCTAAACCCCCCCCGTAGATCCGCGCCTGCTTTTCTGAAGGGTGACGATACCGAAATTGTGTGTGTCGTGGGCGGTTGGTCTATTTGTGAGACGAATTTAAAGATTGTCAGTGCGAGATGTGACGTTGGAACTATCAAAACAGCATCTTACATTGATGAAGAATTATTCTTTACATGAATAAAGACTCAAGATAATTTATTTCCTTCATCCTCGTACACAATTCAGATGAAATGTGAAACACTATAGTCAGATAGATTGGATAAATAGATAGGCCTGGATAGATCAATCTGCATCCTCATTCAGCCCTCCCTTCCTCCTAAATATGGAAATGGGCGTTCCACACCGAAAAGCTCAAGGATAACTAAATATAAATAACATCGAATGACAATTTCAAGAAATATTGTACATTGTTCATATGAATTCACGGACAATTTTGGTAAGATAAGTTCAATGAATCATTGAATTCAGGGACTACAATGTCCCATTTCCCCCTAAATTCCGCTCTCCAAACCGCACACAACTTTCTATTCCATCTCTATAGCATCAAGTCTCTTTAATATACAGCCTCTCCTTCAACCACCAGACTCCAAAAAGCGTTAAAAATCGCAACAAAGAACATTATCTCTCTAGGGTTTTCTTTATATCAACAAAGATATGTTTTAACGCGGGCAATCATTGTAGCATTAATGGTTCCCTGTGGGCCTTAGAACGTGTAACCTCTAACGCCTGCGAGGCTGAGCGACTCGTGTCAACATGTCAAAGAACCGTCATTTTTTTCTTCTTTTTCATTCAGACATCTTCCCGCCATTTTCTGTCATCTTCTGTCATTTTATCGTAACATTTTCTTTGCAGTGGTCAAAAGGGGGAGTTTTATTTTATTCTAAGCTTGAAGAGTTCATGCCGAGGGGAACAGGAAGCCTAATTTTTTAAGCAAAAATGCCAAAGATAGGCCTTTATACAGACATGAACCATAATATTTCCAAACCTTTCCATGCCTCTAGAAAGTCCAGCTGCCGGAGAGCACTCTCTTCGATTGATTTCAATTGATCGTGCCAAAATCACATTATATTTACTACTTCCGTGATCCTGTTATCTTTGGTTATGAGTCATACGATCAACAAAGAATAAATGGGAGCATAAAAAGAATAAACCTTCCTACGAGACCCCTCCCCCCCCAAAAAAAGGCCAAGTTTATGAGTTATCAGTGACGATATACATTAATGAAATATCTTAGTAACCACGACGTGAGCAGGACAAGTTGGAATGTTTTACTCAAAGATCAAGGCTAGAAAAAGAAAGATGTAAAAATCGATTGTTTCAAAGAATGTGTTTGTAAATATTTCCGAGTTTTGTCACAAAGTCAAATCCCTTTGTTAACCTACGAATGATGTGAGGATGAATGTAGGTGGCCCCTCTTTATCGTCACGTGATTAGAATCATGATGTTTATGGGGTCATTTCGATTAGACAAATCGGGCCCTTGTTATTTGAATGTCAGAATATGTTCACCTTTGAGAACTATTCTACTGGACCATGGCAGGTGCTAGTGGCATAAACAGATGATTACGACTTGATACTGAATGTCGATAAGGTTCCCCTGGTATCGACGAGGACGACGACCTCCTCGATGATACGATGATGTCAGGAAGAAGTTTTTTAAAGTATGGAGACGATGAAAAGGGAGAGAGAAAGAGAGAAAGAGTGAAAGAAAGACAGACAAAAAGGTAGAGAGAGCGTAAGAATGAAAGTGATATAGATTCTTAGATGGATATAAAACCAGAAATTTAGATAAAGAGGGAAAACAGACGGTCAGGCAAAAAGAGAAGAGAGATATGGGAGAGAGAGAGAGAGAGAGAGAGAGAGAAGAGAGAGGGGAGAGGGGGTTGTTTGTTTGGGTCTTTGAAATAAATGTTAGAGAGAGAGATTGTGAGAGACAGGCAGACATATAAACATAGAGATGGAGACGGGATGGTGTCATTGTGGTAGAGTCCATAATGTCATTGACATTCAGTAAAGACAATGGGGCAACAAAGACAAGCCCCAAATCCAGACATAATTGAAGTTGTAAAAGGTTATACACGTACATGAATGTGGTTTCACGACCTTTCCTCCATTAAAATGTCAAAATGGCTATCACAAGAGTATCATTATACATACTAAAGGGATGGGAAGGAAGCGTTCAGTTTAGTCTCTACATGGGATTAATAAAGAACAATTCCTTCAAGTTTCTCGAATGTTGATGGCTCGCCATTATAAAAGCTGATTAAAAAATCCTCGGATTGAGTGATGCCAATAGAATATATACTTACGTATGGAGTATTTGATGTAGAGAATAGAATACTTAATAAACGGGTATGAATGTCTTTTACATCCCGACATGAATTATTGATGATCAAATGCTGGAAGAAGTGTAATGAATTGTCAATTCCCCCTGATATGCCGAAAAAGTCAAATGATGCTTTTGTAGAGAGAGCTAGTGGTTATTTTTGTAATTATCATGCAGTGATAATTATGTTGCATGGACTAACAATGACTGAACAAAAAATGAAATTCAAGATCATTATTCATTAGCATATATTATTTTAAGTAGATCAATATCATCGATTTTGCATCGAACTTTATGAACTTTATGGACCATTAATGAGCATGAGATTGAGCGACTTTTGACTGACTATACACTAAACACATTTGTATTTTTGCTGTTTACAATTGACGAAGTTCTAATTTGTCTGAGCACCCTATTTCTGTCATTGCATGTGATTCAAGTTTTCTGGTGAAGGTATGAGGTATAGCTCCTATTACCCAAACTCTCTTTTGTGATTTATCCCATATATTTAGATTCATCTATTCCGTCCTGGAAGACAACATAAATCATTACAGGGAGCTATGAAATCATTCCAGACACCAGGTACGTATTATCAGGGGCGAATCCAAGATTCTCTGAAAAAGGGGTTAGCGCCTAAACTTGAGTTCTGGTAAAAAAGAAAAGAAAATGAATTCTCACAGAATCAAACGAAACTTACACTGAATGTTCAAGATTACAAACAAATGTCATTTGCCAAACAATTTTGGTAAAAAATGTATACTGGCTGAGTAATGAGCATAGAAAGATAAGGAAATCAAGGTAAGGAGGCCCGACACAATTTGGTGTAGCCCCATATACATCTTTCTGTGTACAGTGATTGTTACTTTACCAAGACTGGGCCAAATTTTGTATGATTTTGATGACTCCAAAACCTTGCAGTACACACCAATACTTACATGCTACATGATAATTTTTTCTGATCCATTCCACACCTTTTCTTTCACAATGCAATCGCATGCCCAGAACTCAACTTTATCTTTAATGTATCGCGTGATATCGCATTTTAAATACATAAATACAAATTTGAATAATGATTAGATAACTAGCCCTTTTTCTTAGTGACTCTATGAAAAGTAGCGTTAAACAGGATGAGACAGAATGAATGAGGGAAGAGCAGAGGGAGAGGGAGAGAGAGAGAGAGAGAGAGAGAGAGAGAGAGAGAGAGATGAGTAGATGGGGATTAAGGGAGAGATCGAAGGATGGAGAAGGAAAGAGTTGGGGGAGAGAAAAAAGTGGTTACTATAAAAATTGTTAAAGAACTATAGAGTCGAAGAGACGAAGAGACAGGGATTGTGGAAGGAAAAGACGGATAGACGGAGATGATAGAGGTCTAGAGAGATGAATATGAACGGGGAAGGGTAGGGAAGGGAAAGGGATTATTTTAAGAACATTGAGCTGTGATGATGTTAACTTCCCTCAAGAATGTTTTCAGACATGAGTCTTGCTAAATGATCATGAGTGATTGTGACAATCCAGACAAGAAAACTTTAACCCAATTTGAATGAATGCATGAAGTCTATGGTATAACCCTATTTAAAGCCCGTCTGTACTAGTTTGGCCAGCCACTGACAGGGGGTTATCTCATCAAATCAGCTCTCAATTAACATAAGAAAAAGGGGATCATGGGGGACCAACAGGCACCGATTAGGCATTGTTTGCTATACAGAGGGCGCAAGTACATGTAGCTATATAGGTAGTGCAGTTTAGGCACGACTGGATGGATCGAAGAGCACTTCGTCCTAATGGTCAATGAAGTATCCCAACCTCATCTTTAAAATATTTGGGTCCGGGAAAATGACACAAATCATTTACCTCTCTAACAGACCTACATACTCCCTAAGTCATTTGTCACGTCATGAGATGGGGAGGGAGAGGGGGTCCCTCAGGGCTAAGGTATTAGGTCCATTACGTTATACTGCGCTCCCATTGTTACGTGAAAAGATGTCAGTTAAGTGCAATTATCATTAGTGTTTTAATTTTTTAAATTTTATATAACACTGTTTTTAGTAAAGGATAAGTCTTTGGATTTGATTACGACCGTTTCTTGTTGTCTATCTTCACCCCTCCTCAACCAAAATACACTGTGATAAAAATACTGAAATCTTGGCTCGGGTAAAGGTATGTTGAAAGGAGGGAGGGACCCTAACACCATGGCATATGAGCACGATGATAGGAAATTCTGACGGAATAAACGACAAGCAAATCTTTGAGAAACTTCATGAATATCATTGCAAGGACATTCCATTCTTACTTCCGCCCCCTTCCCCCTTCACCATATTTATCACATACATAGGCAATTTCATACCGAAATAGCTAGGATTTCTAAAAGAGACGGTAGCGGAAAAGCTTTTAAATGTTCAAAAGAATAATCTGATAATAATCAATTTTCTACCGTAAACTTGTTTGAAAATAATAAACCTATCTTTACTTTTTCTACTATTTATATCTTTATAAAAATTCCTAGAAAACTGGATTATTTTTTTCAATTTTCCTATGTAAAAATGGAGAAAAAAAAGAATTTGTAGGCTGAGGATTTGGAACAAAAGATAGATGAAAAATTTATTCAGGGGTGAAAATTCTAAAACATATTTTCTGTCCTCTTTTCCCCCACTATTTTTGACTAGTTTCAGACTACTTTATTTTCCATAGGGTAATTCCGGTTAAATACCGTCTCAGTCATCATCTATAAGGATCGTATTCTGTATCTTTGAATGAATATAACAAATTTCCTATTCTCTCTGCCTTTCTCTGTCTACCTCACTCACTGTTTCTCCATCTGTATCTATTTCATGGTAGAGTGCCTACAGGTCACAGGCGATATGGACTACTGCATGAATCGAGGTAAGAATAAATATATTAGGAGAACAAACAAAATTCAAGTTTAATATAATGTCCTTTTATTTCAGGCTTTTCTTTGCCAAATATAAGTGATTTTTGTTCTTCTCTCCTCTTTTAAACGGTACACTTCTACGACGTGCACAACATATAATTGTTTGACATTTATGATCTCATGAATAGTCTTTTGCATCTTCCTGGTATTGAATATATATTATGTAATTACGTATATTCATTTATCATACCATCAGCTAATGAGGAAAGCCTTCTTTAATACGATATTTTATTATTGTACTTCTTTTTCTCGTATATTCTTACTTAGTTATTGTTGTGCTACTTTATGTTAGTGATACACTTCAACTTTCAACTTTTGGTAATGTGAATACTTATTTATTAAAAACGTCCAGTGAAAATTAAAAGAGTAACTTCACTAAAAGGTTACTAAAAATCGTAAATTTCAAGCTACATATATTATATACATCCATAAGATTGAGTTTCGATATGGCATTTAGCACACACACAAAACATTTAAAAAAGAATTACGACCCTTTTAAGAACGTAATAAAAGTCAATATAAAATCAGTATTGGTCTTAAACGTCAATTCTAGGTTGTTTATTTTGTTGTACGTTACGTTTTATACGGCCATCACAGTAAGAGTTCGGTGCTTTATTGGTTGATATTTATTTCCTTGGATTTGTATATACACAATGATTCCTTGTTCAAAACTGGACACTGATTTAATTATTCTCCTTTTTACTTTCTGTCTATTTTTCTGACAGTCATCGTTCAGTACTCTGGCGCCCCCATCGACCCTCATGTGAACAGTCTTTGCCGCAACAGTTCGACGAATCTCCTACAAGTCTCTGTATCATGGCTCCCACCATTCCAAGTCAATGGAAACATCTTCCTGTACTCCATAGACTTCGGTGTCGTGGTGACCCCTGCCCCAGATGTAGTTGTGGAACCTCCTTCGATGTCATTTCAAACATTGAACATTTTCATGCCTGTTCTGTCGAATGAGACAAATCAAACGGTGAGATAACGAAAAAGTAATAAACTTTCTTTCAATCATATACTTTTGCCATAACAAAAAGTAACAATCTGTAATGTACACGCACACAAACACAAGAACACAAATTTACAATATTTTGAAATCAAGGGGTATTATAACGGTTAATGCAAGTAAATATGAATAGATCATGTAAACTATGTACATCGTCACTATTAAAAGTGTGATAACCTTTGATGTTATGTGCTAAAGAAAAACAATTGTCCCAGCTCTGAAATTGTTTGACATTTTAAATGGCTTTAGAATGATTTTAAAGTACGAGTTCATCTTCAGAATACTAAGTCGTACCACCATTTCATTGTATAAATATTGATGAAAGTGTATTGTATTCATTTTTAGGACTTCCGAATCTCGACAACACTTCAGGGACTGGAAGAAGGGCAGCTATACTACGTCAAGGTAAGTAGCAGTAATTAAAATCTTGTGGCAGCTATTTTAGGGGCGGCACAAAAGGCCAAGGGAAGGGGAAGCGGGGTGGGTGGCTTATTTTGCACATTCAGAATTTCTGTCGGCAAAGTTGTAAATACAAGTATCTTCTTTTTTATAACCCTCTTTGGCAAAATCAGGAATTAGAGGACAACATTTTTCTTAAGGGCTCACGGTTGGCAGGTTTAAATCGATGTCAGCAAGTTAAAATTTAAATAAATTTCTTTCATTCTTGACGTTCAATTCAAAATCTAGACGTTTTCGTTTAAAACTTGCGTCCTTGTCTGTTTCCCTCTCAACCCTTCAAGTACCTTCCACCGAAAATAAATAAACAAAAAAAAAAAACGAATAAAATGAGTGATGGGTTACTTTTTGTGACATTCTAATGATATTGCCCAACGTTTTTGATGTTTTTGCTTTGGCTTTATAATTCTATAAAAAGTAACTGTCATGCTTTCCTCCTCAGATAACACCCGTTGTCGATTCGCCGGTCGATGGCGGTAAATACCCCGGTGATGAGGTAGAACTGACGTTCGTGACGGCTAACTGGACAGATCCAATGGGCGAGACCACGGGTGAGTCATTCAGCCCACCAGGACATGGGGCAGGGGGTGGTAAAAGTTTGTTGTTGTTGTTGGAATTTCCACAATAAGTGAATAACTTTATCATTAGGCGCGATAGTCGGTAGAGCAGTGGTCTCGTAATCCAGCGACCCGGGTTCGAAACCAAGGCGATGCGCTAGTGCCCTTTGGTAAGGAATTAATCCTCATCACCAGGTCTCTCGGAAAGGACCTAAAGCTGTCAGTCCTCTGGTTGCTCACTAACAAGCATTTATGCTTTCTTAACAGTCAGGTAGAATAACCACCACTACTATTACTACCTATAGCGGTGACTACGTTGTTTTCATATTGTTAATTAAAAATTTAATTAAAACCATCTGATATTTGAACCTACTACAGTATTTCATCTCCTATACTCGATGTTATTATTCTGTATCGCGTGGAAGTTGTTTAATGGCAAGTCATGTAGGAAGATTTAGGGGGGAAATGGTTTAGTTACACTCGTCAAATTTTTCCAGTCATAAACTTCGATTTCTTCCTCTTGCTTTCCTAGAAATAAACCTTGCGACCCCACTGTGCGAGATCCTGGACGACCCGACGATTGTACCGACTGAAAATGATACATTCACAGACAACACTACGATAGAGATAGAGACGATGACCACGTCACTTCCGTCATCAACGATCACGGGCGACACGACGATGATGTGGACAGCAACCACACCAGCCAGACTTCCACCGACGCCGATGGAGCCGGCGCACATCGCTCTCATCGTCATTTTCTCGATACTCATCATCCTCGTCATCGTCGTGTTCATCGTGATTACGGTCCGGATGGCGAAGACTGGTCACGTGACCAAGTTACCACAGCTCTCACAGATACCAACCATGTGCAAAAAGCAGAACCATTCGGACGGAAGTCAGAAGAAAAAAGACTTGAGTATGACAGAGAAAGGGGTGAAAATAGTCAACGAGAAAAAGCCGGAGAAAACGACAAGCAAACCGAACGGAACTGCGAAGTCACAAAAATAGCAATTGAGCGTGTCTACAAGAACTATACGACCAAGTGAACTTGATGAGACAATTTTCTGAATCACAATGAAACTTTATCCACGACTCTTAACATGGATGTCAAAGACACTGAATAGAATGACTATGCAAGATCTATGTCTACCTGGATAATGTCACACTTGTTGAATCGTGATGAACACTTATTTGTGTGACGATGAACATAGATTTTCACGTTTTTGATATTTGATAAATCATCTTTTTGAGATTCTTGTTCATGTCTTCCTACACTTGTTGAGGGCATATTCTTATCAGGAATATACAAATGTACACGTATAATTGACACCTTGTGACTTACAATCAACGACAAAACTGAATGTTTAAATTGTCGTTGAGGGGACGTGTACCCGGAGTGCAAAATGTATAACATGCGTGCTTCCTTACAGTTTGTCAATAAAAAATTATAGGGGCGCGGGAAAATTCTTTATAAGGGAGTACCTCCTCCCCCTTAGTTGAAGAGAAAGATGTTTATTCATGAAGAAGCATTTGATATATTTCATGCACTCTTGAGACTTCCTTAACAAGATTAAATAAATAGATTACCAGATTACTTAAAGGGATCGTTTAACAACGTTAAATCCGAGATGCACGGCCCTACGTGTTATCATCAGTGCCTGTGATATGGTGTAATATTGAAGCCCTAAACAAAATTGCGCTTCAAAATGATCAAGAAGTGCCTCAAAAAAGTAAAAATATTTGAGTGACCGGTTTTAGCATACTCGTTTTCCCCAATAGACTGTAGTGTTTTGAAAACCGTTAGGCAAACGCAATACTTGGTTTCGATTTCCAATCATAAATATCTTGATAATCAGACAGGCGATCGGCTTGTAAAAGTCACGGGGTTCCTGACTGACCTAAAGGTTTATAATTATCATTGCAGCATGGGCTAAATCCAGGATTTTGTTTCAGAATCTGAGACAAAGTTACCGGATCCATTTAATGACCGCCCACCTATATCTGACCGCTGTCCCCCTCTCTCTCCCCCTCACATTTCCGAATCTCTTTCCTTTTCTCTCCCTCTCCTATTCTCGCTCTTTAATCTCTCTTTCCCCTCTCTTTTCTCTTTCTCTCTGTCCCACACACACACACACACCACGCAATACTCTCCCTTCATTTCTCTTTTCCCTTAAAGGGAAAGTTGAGTTCTGTTTTCAGACCGCAAATGCCTTCAAAGTACATGGTTATTGCTCTTATACTTATCTATCAATCTATGACATTTCTAGTGCCCTTTTAGAACCTAAAATTGCTATGAAGGTAATTTTAGACCCCAAAATGTGTGAAATTTAGCCAATACGAGCATACCAATTCAGCTCCACTTTAAAAAAAAACATGGTTCGTTAATTAATTATTTAACTAAAAATAACAATACATGGGCCGGCTGATTGTGCGTAATATAAGCAACAAGAAAATGCCAACAAAAAAGCCAACATCGGCATTGGCTGAAATACGACGTAAAAGGCGTTATTTCGTATTTTTTAACGTTTTTTTCAAATTTTTCAAAATATCTATTATTTGTGGTGGTACACAAGTATTAGAAACCGTTATATTTCAGCCGTCTCTGAACCAATTTTGATCAAACAAAGATGATTTTGTCATTTAAATATTATGTTCTTTCAAATTTGACACTCAGTTTTTCATTATCTCACTAAAAATTATTGTGTGTAGCGCCCTCTGCAACAGAACTCAACTATCCCTTTAATTTCTCTGTGAACATCATTATATGTATACATCGCACTAAAATAATAAGGTCGCAATGAAAAAATCAGAAGGAATTTTACAAGTGGGAGGAAGTGATTAAATTGACAATCCTGAATATTACTGTCAACATTACTGTCAACATCTGATAGCTAACAGAATCACACATGTTAAGACTTGTATTACAATATTTAATTAGCATTTCATTCGTATATAAAATAGCGATAACTGTACAATTGTAAATATGTGAAACATTATTTACGTTATTTCTTCAATCTTTCAGCTTTGTCAGTTTTTGTATTCGTAGATCTTATTTATGACTTTTTGTAGACGCCTTTGAGAAATGAGAATGTAAATAATTTTATGTGCAACAAAAAGAGGGATTCTTATCTTAATCAATAATGGAATTTGTATCAAATGGACATTATACGGTCACATGACAGTGCCTTCACGAGCAAGATCATATTATTGTCCGTAACTTTTTAAAGATTTCTACTATATCGTGGCTTCGCAACAATAATGCACTCGTATACGGGGTTAGTTTATTGCCAAGATAAATTCAATTAGACACGACGATTCTTATACATGCAACTTGTAATAGAAATCCTGCTTCTAAATGAATCATTACGAACGTTCATTTTGATTAACCTATAGTACTCTCTTCTCTTCTTCTGTGTAACACAACAGCTATGAACCCCACCGCACGCTATGCGATCTTCCTGCGTCTCGCTTTTCGAAGAAATGGCAATATTAGATATACATGTAGAAATCTAATTAAACGTCATTTGTCTCATAATAGGTTCTAAATAAAGAGAAAACCAAATCCGAAATTTCGGTGCATTTAAACCACCTAGTCAGAATAAAAGCCGAATCGGCATCAAATCGTAGAAAATCGCACTACTAGTATGACGTCACTACGATTCTGGGCCGATCTAGCTATTCCTGAAAAAGGAAGCCTAAAATCCATTGAAATATAAATGTTATTAATCATACGACTATTCATATCATCGATCATTAAGATTTTAGAGGTATGAATGTTCGTATAAAATGCTTTTGCAAATTCCTCCAAACTTGGATCGTAGTCAGATCGTAAGTTGTGCGGTGGGCTTTATGCATGGAAAACACGATTGCGAAGGCTTTCGGAAAACCAACTGAGGTGCCTTACTACATATCCCACAGAAATCATGTTCGGATTACGTAATACTTCACTGTAATGTTCACAAATTTCAATATGTGTTGGACAAGGGTATTAAAATTGCCTTAGGTAGCTTTTACGCAAGTCTTTTCGATGTGTTTGGATACCTAATTTTTGTAATTATGGACTCTTGCAAGCATGAAAATACAATTATATGCATCATGTTCATGCATTCTTTATCTTAGAAAGCAGATCAGACTAAGTACGCCCTCAACATCTTACCATTACACAGATTATAGACAATGTTACTATTGTCAGTAGAGGTCATTTTCGATAGAATTTTTGTTTTTAAAAGTACATCTCGAATTCGTCTACATTTTTAGTCTTGGAAGTATTTTGATCGTAGTTACAGGTATTATGTGATGACCACAATATGTAATTATCATATTGTACATATTATTATGATTAAGATTAAAATGAATTGAACACTGTTTTTCTGCAAAAGGGTTTGTTTCATTTATTTTGTTTGAGTACTCCGAATTACCATTTAAAACAGCATTGATCATGATGAACCATAATTTATCTATAGTATTCTATGATTGAACAAAGTTGATGATTTGGGTTTATTCCAGACAACGTTATCTTATACTTTGGCTTATTTCAAAATTGAATAAGTTCGAGCGATAAGAAATGTAACATGAGAGTAAAATATTTCAAAATGCTATATTTTATCCCACATTATCACCTCAATTGTCCCCCTTTTCATGGTTTATTATAATTTACTACATAATTTCCAGGAAAAGAAATATCAGAATGATGGCTTTCAACCAATGAGACATCACTCCATTACTTTGCAGTAAAAATATCAAAATAGTTCTTGAAAATGAAAACATTATCTACTCTAACTTCTGTGGTCATAGTCTTGCTTTCATTCAATCATATACTGGCAGAGCAATGCTTTAAAAGTTTGCTATCATAAAAAGGCAATTCTTCACTGCAAACTATGTTAATTTATTAGTGAGGTTAGTAATAATTATGATTATGGGCAATTCCACATGAAAACAGTCGATAACACTTAAAGAGTACAGTTGTTTTAACTGACACGTTTGATTCGAATTCTTATGATTTTCTTCTTCTTTTTTGCAACAAAAGTCTTCATCACATGAAGTAAAAACCAAACTGTAAATAACTTCATGGACTGAAATGTTAGGAATGTAGATTTCTTTTTTTGTTGCAAGTTTAAACGTATGAGGCCCATTTTGCGGCTCAAACTAACTTTACTAATATCGCGATGTTACAGTGGAAGTGAGAATTGGCCTTTGTTTAGGACGTTGGTGCCGTGGCCAAGGTGGCGGGGATTCGAACCACGTATACTTTGTGATCCACAATCCGGTGACTAAACCACTAGACCCCAACACCTCTAAGGGATCTGTAATTTCGTGAGCACCTTTGCCAGTGGAATTGCCCATTATGAACATTTGCCACACTGATTACAAATTGCATTTTAGTTAGATGAACCAATAATCGGATAACTATAAACAGTGAACTATCTACAAGAAACGTGGACTCTACCAAACCAAACCAAGCCAAGAATGCTTTGATTATAGACTGCTAGCAATGAGCTAGTAAATACTATTTACTACCCCATCGCATGAAATCACATTAAATTCGTACGGATTTGAAAGCTGGAAGCGCACTGGTTTATAAGAAAATAAACTCAAACTACAATAGAAAACACTGTGTCACTTTGAGTGCTATTCAAATCATTCAGACGAAATTCATCACCTTGTCTACTTTTCTAGCTGGAACGTTTTACTCCCTTGGAGGTTTAAAAAATTGCCTATTTGCTTCATGTGTGTATTATCTAATCAAATTTAGGCAGAGACAGTAATACACATGATAAATGTTGCTAGGAAGGGTGTAAAATAAACTTGGTTCTTGTGTCAATAAATTGCCACATGTGCTTTAATGTCAATGCAAATTCTTCTTGTGCCTTCACTAGAATTTTATAGACGTTTAATTTTGTCATGCTAAAAAAGAAAATCTTGCAATTTTTGTCTGAAGTCAAAGAGTTTGATGGGCTGTTATCAAGGACTAATATTTATGCCAGCCCAATAATTGTCCACGACTTTGGAACACAAATGGTCATCTTTCTTCTAGCACTGACTTTCAGCTGCTATATTTTCATCCGTCATAGTTGGCAAACAACAAAAGCTACATAACTGATGTGAAAATGTCCAATCTTCAAGGACATTAAAAAGACGACACTTGCCAGGGTTGTCCAATTTTTAAGAACATAGATTCACCTGAAAAGGTGTATAGTTTTGAAACATCAATTGGACCTCTTATTACCACTCTTTTCTGAAGGAATATTATTTGGAAGATGAAGTACTGAAAGCTAGTCTTGGGCTTGGTTTGGTAAATCACCGTCAGACGAGCGTCGATAGATTACTGACACTCATTGGATCGAGAGCAGTATCGCCACTTTCTGTCGCGTGATTCGAATAGGCGAATCGGTGTCCATCATTGTCTGTGTGATGGTTGTTGTGATTTGAATACTGCTGGCGTTGGTTGCTATGGAAAGGACCTCCGTTCATGCCGGTAAAGACACCCGGTGGTGGAGCGTGTCGCTTGTTGATCAAGGACTGTTCACGTTGCCATAGATGTACGTTGTGCCCAAAACTGAAGATCATGAAGAGGATGGCCAACCCGATGAGGGCGCTAGACACGGTGGCTGGTATCGTTCGGAACTCGAGGAGAATGTAAAGTATAAGAGCTGTGTCAAAAGAAAAACACATACATGATAAGAAATATTATAAGGAATATGAATTGAATATAACGTTTACAAATGTTAAACCATTAAGAGTTGAAATCTTATTCTAATCTCCCGGCCCGAAGACAACAGTTTAACTCCAAAAACGCCGGCATAATATTTCGTGACTTGGCCTTGCAGCATACGTGATAACGATAACTGGGTTGTCAGTTTACAAAATTCGCTTTGGGTTATTTAATTCATTATTGGGGCAGAAATGTATTAACAATCAATAATGTGCCAGCGTAAGATATTCACGATGACAATCATTTACTTACCGACGAGAAAGATTGGTATGGATACGAAGAACGAACAGACAGCGAGGAACCGTGAGCCAGAGGTATTCTTTAGAAAGTCACATGATCTGTCAGAATGACACAGGAGGCAAAACACATCAAAATAATAACCATCGTGACTAGATTTTAAAAATGAAAAAAAAAAAAAATCCATTAGGATGAATCATACAATAAACATGCAGACACAATCGAATGCATGTTCGTCTATAATGAAAGTAATGTATTTGTATTCATTATCAGTTTCAACAGCAAAAGAAACATAATAATTCTACATTTCAATCCATGTATACCAGATGTATCCTAGATTACATGAAGCAGAGAAAAGTTAGAGAAAGAATAAGACACAAAGAGGCATAGGGGATGTGAGAATGATAGAGAGCGGCCTATGTCAGTTATTATACAAGAATGTGACCTCTCAATATCACAAGAAATATTCATGTGGAGTCTACTTCAAACTAAGAACATTTACCTTTCTTCTCCTTGAGGTAGCTTTAACATTTTCGCCGTAAAATAGCTCTGTCCCGTGCAGACGACCACACAACATAAGTTCAGCATGAGGCAGAAGCTCACAAGGACCACACCCGAGTCTAAAATATCTGAATACCATCTGGTACCAGTCACTCCCTCTACGGCTCCATCAGTCAATATCTGGCTCTGCATTGAGTTAAACTGAATAAGTAAGACGATAGATAGAGATGTGATGATGATGGCTATCAGCGCTAGGATACCCATAGATGTTAGAGACTTCTCGACGCCGAATTCTTTACTTGTAAGCGTTGCGCGGGAGAGGCTGATACTGTGTGGTTTGTGCATTATTGTGAGGTCTTCTGTAGCGCTGGCAAGACGCGAAGAACGCCCTTGGAGGACGCTCCCAACGCCGTTGACGCCGTTGATGCCATTATTCGTTTGACTGACAGATCTGTGGATGGTGGCGTGGCTGGCGTGACTTGCCTGCGAGATCGGCGATGACGGCGGCAGCTCCATCATGAGTTCGACGTCGTTGCTGTTGTTTCCGCCGCTGTTGCTGATGTTATTACTGCCGTTGTGGTTGTTGATGGCCTTCGGGCCGTCGAAAGTGTTCGGTGGCTGATTCATGTCGCTGAAGTGGTTGGAGTGGTTGCTGTGGTATTGATGGTGGTGGTTGTGGTAGTGTTGGTTGTTGGTGTGGGTGTGGGTTGGGTGTCTAGGGTGTATGTGATAGTGCTGACTAACGTGCTGGCGGGGTAAATTAGCGAATTTGCTGATCATTTGGATGATCTTTAGGTAGCTCTTGGAGAAATTAAGTCGACAATTCTCCTCAGTTTCAGCAACATCAATCACGTTTTGCCTATCCACACGGTAGCCAATATAACACACCACTAAATTGAAATTGGACGTCAGCGAATGATCAGTGTCCTATACACCATTAAAAGAAGACAACATTCATTCCATCTAATGTCTATGATGCGTTGTCAGAATATCCTCGTCAACCGTATTCGCTAGCTCATCTCGGCCTCAGAAACTTGACGATGTGAAAGGACGTCATCTCGAGTTCTTATAAGCAGCACACGATCGTGGAAAACATCCATCTATGAGTCAATGGATAGGACGAACCTTGGCTGTACCCTAGAAATAAAAGAATACAAATAATAGATGAGTAAATGAAATAGTAGAAGTGGTGTAAAATATATCATGCATTGTGTCCTTCCGTCACCCGATGTATAAAGTTCATTTTCTTTTCACGTCAAAAGTAAAATTAAATACCAGTATAGAAGTCTTGAAATAGAGCAAGACATCCCATTAAAATGCATGTTGACGTTTTTTTTTACGATCATCTTGAGTTACATGTTCATTTTGTATCATGAATTTAATCAAAGAGATATGTCAGTAACACGATTATTGATTTCTAATTATTTGAATATCATGATAACAAAACAATGTAACTAAATACTTAATAGCATAATTTGTTTTAATATGAAATCAAATTAAATTATACAATATCATTTGAGTATGAACATTTATTTTTACTACCATTCCATCTAATAAATAACAAATCTGTCAAAAAACAAGTGATTTACATTATTCAAAACCTGGCATTATATTGTATAAGGGCTATTCAAGCCACTTACACATCTAGCAGATGCATTAACCCATATGGCCATTATCAACATTAGACAAATAACAGGTACTCTGGATCACGTCGAGATCACATTATAAACTACATGTATATGAGTGTGAGAACATCATCGCCACAAATATATGAACCACTAAGTCCTGTATTGAAAATTATATTTTATGAAGTGTGGAATTCGGATTTTATTGAAGATAATCATTATCCATGAAAAATCATGTATAAAGGTTTCGTCCGGCGAAGAATGCCTAGCCGGAAATGCTGAAATTCACGGTCTATTTAACGTTCGTGAGCCCGACAAGTTTACGGTCTTCCAAACCACAAAATAATAATTGTATGGCAATCTACGGATAACATAATTGTATTACACTGTATACCACTGCGATTCTCTCGTCGATCCATATTAAACATTTTAGGTGTGGTTGAAACCTGTACCTGGGATATAAATTATCTAGAGCGCAACAATGCAATGCACTTTATAAATATACATTATTTTGCTTTTTAAGAGAAAATGTATGAGAACATAAGGGTATAACTGTTGTTATCTCAGTAATCAAATGAAAAGTATCAACCTCGCAAGTTCGCATGCACCTGTTTCAAAACAACAGAAATGCAAGTAAACATGATGATTTGAGTGGGCGTGACCTGTATGCTTCTTACGTCACTTGGTACCATGGTTACCCATCCTACATCGAAATTATGTCAGTGATCTTGATAAAAGAAAGGCGAGCTCCTCAAAAGACCAACTGCATAACAACTGCATAACAAAATACCACTTTACACGATGAATATTAAAAATCTGCTTTTAAATTTATCATGCACAGGCATCAAAATGAAATATTCTATCCACGTTCCTTTAATAAACAGAATCAATTGCTGTTTTAAAATCATCACATATATTATCCAATCAACATCGAATATGCACATTTCATTTTTTGCTTTATGCGGAATTCCTCACATGACTTCCAAATTCTAGGTAGGTAAATGAAATACACGGGAAAATTATTGTTTCATTTGTTCATTCCCCCTAAAAAAATCATGATAAAGCATATTCTGATATATCAAAGTTAAAGCCCCTCTGCACTAGTTTGGCCAGGAGGGATTAGACCTCCCCACTTACAGGTGGTTATCTAATCAAATCAATTCTCTATTAACATAAGAAATGGGATCATGGGGGACCAATGGTCACCGCTTAAGCATTGTTTGCTATATAGAAGGCGCAAGTAGCTATAAGTAGTGCATTAGGGCTTTAAGACGGACTTCCATCTCCTCTCAGCAGCACAAGATGCGATGTCAAGTCGACTGTCAGAAGAATCAAACAACCACAAATTATTTCCTAGACCTAGACCACACCCAACAAGGACCTGTCGATCACCCTTCACGGTACCCGTAACAATTATTCTTAAAGCCACACACACTGTCCCACTTGTAGCTACTTGCTCCCTTAATATAGAAAACAATGCCTAAGCGGTGCCCGTTAGTCCCCCATGATCCTCTTTTTCTTATGTTAATTGAGAGCTGAGTTGATGAGATAGCCACCTGTCAGTGACCACGCTAGGTGGTCTAATCCCTCCTGGCCAAAGTATTGCAGACGGGCTTTAAACTCTACTGCACATGCCATTATTGCTTAACACTGAGTGATGCTGGCTTCTTGAACACAATCCTGGTCATTGGCGCTAAATGGTCTTTAAAGTGAATGATTGTCCTATTATGATGGTTCATTGAGGATGGAATGCAATCAACTTTTCTTTTGTAGCATAAAAGAAAAACCAATATTCCAGGGAACAAAATAATGACACAATTTGTAGAGGACTCTTTCTGTAGAATGGACCATGGACCCTGCCACAAGTAGAGACTCCATGAATGGACCTACCACGCTCCTAGACATTATTTTATAGGAGAACTATATACATGACTTTGTAGAGGGTCAGAAACCGGTGGTATTTAGGGCATGAAGGTCGCGTGCCCCTAATCGAAATACGTAAAGGGGCGGAGGAGAGAAAATAAGGAGAAGAGGGGAGGGGAATAGAGAGAGGGAGAGAGAGGGAGAGGGGGGGGGGGGAGAGAAAGAGAGAGGGGATGAGAGAAGAGAGAAGAGAGAGATAGAGAGAGAGAGAGATGGTGAGAGAGGAGGGTGAGAAAAGAGGGGAGAGAGAGGAGGGGAGGGGAGAGAAGAGGGGGGGGGGGGGGTGTATAACATAATATACATGAACGGCAGCCGTACACGCCATCCCCCATTCATTGCCAATTTATTCACCGAGTCAGATCAGCGCCCACCTTACATAAATGTGTCACAGTTAAAAGTGATTACATTGGGCAAGTGTGTTCAGAAAATTATTGACAACAACAAATGAAAATCTCATGTGCTTTATCTTTCAGACTGTGTATACTTTGTGACGGATTCTGTAGGTATTATGTGGGGGGGGGGGGCGCCCCTCTTTTTTATTTATAAAAAAACAATACCGTGTGGAATGGCAAGAAAGGGGAAAAGTAGGTGCAAAGCAGCAGAGTCGGGTCACAAAGATCATAGTTGTGATCGGTAACAATTGATTCCATAACATCTTGACAATATTACTACGATGAAAAACAACACCATCAAAAAATTGATTCAATGAAAATGCCCCCGAGTATTTAATGGCCTAACTTCATTTCATGACGGTATGTTATTTTGAGTTTTCAATTTCACCCCCATCGGGTTAGTAGTCAAACCAGTTTGGAGCGTTCCCTGCATGCTCGAGAACAGCTGTTGATAAGTATGAAATCATGGATTTATATGACAGGAGTGATAGCTCAAGTATAGTGGAGTGGGAATCATAATGGAATATTGTATTTTTTCTGAACAGCCTACATCGCATTGTGGAATGACGGATTTCTATTAGGCCTACAGCGTGGGATGATCATTACAGGAATTATGCAGTCTGTTATTCCACTCTTGGCCACTATACAAGGAAAGTGAAGTAATCATCTAATGATTTCGACAAATAACTTCGATGCAATAACAATGCACCCTATTTTTCTCTCGCTGTCTCTGTCCCTGTCTGTGTCTCCCTCTCTTCTCCCTATATAGTCACACTCTCTTGGCGCCCCTTTAATTCTCTCCTATAACCCCTCTCCAATTCTCTCATCATCACGATATTCTGCTAATCCCTAGTCCCTGCAAAAAAGTATAATTGCGATAGATTTATGTTGATCATTGGGAGGTTTGAATGATCCCAGTACCATCCACTCTTTACTTACCGTCCCAAGCCAATTGATAGACAGACAGTATGCACCTCACGTACGGATCATGATATCAAGTGCAAATATCAATACCGCCCATGCCTGAGTATAAAGACGAATTCTCTAAAAAAAAAATGCATTATGCACTACCCATCTCCCGACCATGCAGAACTCCCCCTCCACGTCCGCCCTCCGCCCGCCAGAGACAAGTATTCCCCTAACATTTTTCATGTAAATGGAGTTCAAACTGTCATTGCCTTAGCGCCTCTGGTCTTTGCTGCTCTCAGTTATTTTCATAGCTCCTAGTCCTCCCTCCTCACCAACTTTTTATAATTTAAGAATGTAAAAAGAGAAAAAGAAAGAAATAAAGAAAGATGGAGAGAGAGGAGGAGGGAGGGGCATAATAGTATAAAATGAATACAGTGTAACATAGAAAAAGGACGAACGGAGAGAATGGGAGAGAAAGAGATGGGGAAAAATATATAAGGATAGTAAAGATACAGTGGAAAGATTGAGACAAATATAGATGGAGAAAAGGGGTATGATAGGTACATGTACATAGATAGTTAGAGAGTGTGTGTGAGTGTGTGAGAGAGAGATAAAGAGAGATAAAGAGAGAGAGAGAGAGAGAGAGAGAAAAAGAGAGAGAGAGACATATTATAGAGAGAAAGATATATAGAGAGAGGGAGAGAGAGAGAGAAAGAGAGAGAGAGAGAGAGAGAGAGAGAGAGAGAGAGAGAGAGAGAGAGAATGTTCACAAGCGTTACGATCATGTGAATCTGTTCAATTTATAAATCTTATACACCTTATTCCCATGCAAAGATAATGAATACAACTTGGCAAAATACTTTCATGATCGTCTTTGGTCCGGAACTGAGAAATAATAATACTCTATTCTCGACTGTTTTATGGTTTATTAGTTTAGCTTTGTCCTCAATTTCATGGGAAGTTCGACCAAAAAATGGAAAAGAATCACGATGCTATCTACCGTGACGAGAATGCACACAATATACACTCCGCGAATGAAACGCAATAGACAGGTGCATAATTTTGCTAGCAATACAAATCACATGTTGCATCAATTGAATATGAATATTATCAAAAATGTATCGAGGTAATTGGATTATTTCAGATGAAGCTTAGACCACTTATTTACAAAAAAATTATATAGTGGAATGATTAATACTGTTATAATTATTATTAATCATTCCACTATATAATGAGTACAGTTTTGAAGGAAAAGAAATAATTCATTTTTATGGTTACCAAGAAAACTATGACAACTTTGAATAAGTAATGCAAATTAAACTCTCTAAGTACACTTAAAACATTAAATTGAATGCGGATGTACAAAGAATTCAGATCAAATTCACAAACATTCAGATTATAATCATTATATTGGCTATATTGTTTCGAATGCAGGATACGTTCATCGCATGAGCTGTCATTCAGACACACTCAGTGTTAAATAACATGCAGTAAAATCTTACCCAACTAGGAATCGATCGATGGCTGATGAATTCAGATTTTATATGTATTATCCATTATCCATGATATTGATGGTAAATGCAACCGGCTGCAGGAAGATTGATTTCGGTATAGCACAGACTTGCAGTTCATTGGACATAGGGCAATACAAAACGCACCATACATGTATGATATTTTCTGTGTTCACAGCCAAATAATTATAAATCTCAATCGGCACTTTCTGCGTATATATTAGTAAAGGCAGTTTTCATATAGTAACATTTTCATTTTTTAAATTAAGATACAGATTCACTTTACTTTATTGGTCCATATGTTCAAAAGCATAAAGGTGCGACATTCGTTGGAACAGCAAAACAAATATAATTCATCAGTTTGGGGCAACATTAAATCATACTCAAACAAAGCATAGATGAATGTTCTGTTACAATGTACATAGCAATACAAAATAAAACACGAATGTTTAAAAATATAGGTGGATGAACAAAATATAAGCCACATGTTAACACCAATCACACAAATTCTTTAATTCGGAACTATGTCCTATAGGGGTAAAAGTAAAACTATATCAAAACAAACACAACGTACACTTATAAGAAATATACTTTTTTGTAATTAGTAGCATAATGAAACAGCGTATACATGGAAACATTCTGAAATAAAACACGGATAAAATAAAGGTGGATGAAGAAGTTAACTCAATCTTACCAATGGTTATGAATATTCCTTCCCCGTCAAAGTCTATGGCACGCTTTGGTTATTAATCCTTGTCCAAACACAAGTTGGACTACACATGTATTTACATGTATTGACAAATATACTCATGTTGATATTCGTCTCGCACTTTAAAAATGAACATCTCCTTCCCGTCTCAAAAGGGAATAAATATCTCACAACACTTCCAGTTCCAAGTTAAAGCTACTGAAATCAATGACAGACTATGATGATGACAACATTAGATCCCATTACTATTGCAAAAATATAATGCACCACAGATTGAAGCACCAGAACGATACTTTTTTTATGAGGAAAATCCTTTTAAAGCTGCACAATCACGGAACGCTTGTTACAACACAAAACCCCTTTTCAGTATAAACACGTTTCTTTTCTATACCAAGTGTTGTCTGCGAACTGCTAGTCTTTTGTATGGAGTTTGAATGACGATTTCAGGTAAATACACAAGGGAGGTACAAATAAGTTCACACGACCGGTAACAAGGACTGTGTACATTGTTATTGTGGGAAAATGTATCAGTTATGTTTGACTTTTTTCATGAGGAAAACTTCGGTATGCTATCCTGAGATACATGTGCAGCGCTGTAGCTACGTTTCTGTTTTTGCATTCTATTCCATTATGTCTATATGATTAAAATCAATGCTATTATTGGATTTTATCATGTTGATATTTGATTCAATGGCATTTCATCATTTTGTGTAGTGACAAACGATTATAATTTTATACTTAAAATTAGAAAGAAATGAGAGCGCAAAAATCCTTCCAGTCAAACAAGAGAATACCATAGTGGTCAAAATTACAAACTGTGTCGTCACAAGTTCTTATGGAAACATGGGGTGTAAACGTAATTTGAAAGAGTGGGGACCCATCACAGTGGCACTGGTTCACACAATTACACCTAAACAGTTATTTCTTTTTGTGGTTACAGCTATAGTTGTAGATAAATTGAGGAGTATGGGTCTTCGAAGAGAAAAACCAGACAAAGCGGCGCGTGGCGTTTCTTTCATCATTATACAACATGGATTTGTTTTTTTTAAAGATGGGGGTGAATCATAGAAACACGAGATAGCATGATTCCGCAGGGGAATACCGAATATCTTCTTAATGAATTCATGATATTCCAAATATTCCAAAGAGGAGTGTTTATGATGCATGCTACAGGCCTATGTCACATCCAAGGCGGACACACGTCAACATGAATATTCATGATGTCGACACGTGACCAAAGGCATTGTTTTTCAATCATCGCTCGGAGACGGGCTCGTTTGTTCGTAAGAAGAAAACAAATCTGTCAACATAACTTGCATTACTGTAATGGATTTTGAAAAATACAAATAAAGTAGAAAATGTCCCTTTCTAGAATCTGGATTGATGCTTGTGCTCTTGTTTAAAGGGGCTGATTGGGTACGACTGTTTCCCTCAAAAGCTAATCAAATCAATTCAAATCAATGAAATGAAGAAAAAATCCACAATGCTGTTGGATCATCATAAATATACTGTATCTACAAGTAAGTAAAAAGCGTGTGATGGTTCATCTATAGGGAATTGGAACTCCCTGGTCCATCCGATCACAACTGTGGGCCTCCTACATAAAAGCACTCTGGGACAGAGTCTACCTTGACATCTCCTCATAGATTCACTCTAAATATATAGGCCTTCGTCGGTGAAGACCTAAATAACATCATACATTCCATATCTATTTACCTTCGACACAGTGGCCCGAATTCACAAAGCAAGGTTTGAGCTCAGACCAAGGTTTGAGGTCAAACCTCCTTTTGTTTCGCCAAACCTTCTTTTGTTATTTACAAACCTGGTTTGTAAATAACAAAAGGAGGTTTGGCGAAACAAAAGGAGGTTTGAGCTCAAACCCGGTCTGAGCTCAAACCTTGCTTTGTGAATTCGGGCCCTTTTGTTTATTCCCCTCTAGGATGGGTCGTGCAAATTTATTCGAAACTATAGTTTAGACCACCCCCTGGATCTTGTTTTTAGAGAGTGAGATGGAGAGGAGATAGAAGAGAGAAGAGATAGAAGGGAGAGAGAGAAGGGAGAGAGAGAGAAGAGAGAGAGAGAGAGAGAAGGGAGAGAAAAGGGAGAGAGAAGGGAGAGAGAAGGGAGAGAGAGAGAGAGAGAGAGAGAGAGGGGGGAGCAGGGAGAGAGAGAGAGAGAGAAGAGAGAGGGAAAGAGAGAGAGAGAGAGAAAAAGAGAAGAGAGAAAGAGATATATATATATAGAGAGAGAGAGAGAGAGAGAGAGAGAGGGGGAGAGGGAGAGGGATAGAGAGAGAGAGAGAGAGAGAGAGAGAGAGAGAGAGAGAGAGATTGATGACAAACTATAAGCCTGATGCACTCTATATGACATCAAACTTACATGTCAGTAAATAAAACGACTTTGTGAGAGATGAGGGATAATAATAATCCTTTCCGGTGAAGAAGAATCCCCTGCCTGTTTTATTTACCAATCAAAGTTCAAATTCGTCTGCGTTCGTATTGTTTGTATCGATACCTGTTCCATGCATTTACCATTAAAACATAGCAATCTGAACAAGTTTTTTTTTATTTTATTTTTTTTAATTTATATGTTTTATTGATCATTCATAATCACATTTTTACAAACAATCATAGGAGAAATAGCAATCTGAACAACTTAAAATGACAACTAATGAAAATGCATTAATTTTTTTATTTAAAAGGCCAATACATCATTGCCAATGCAGCACCATTGGTCAAGTAGCAGTTGTCACAATAATTAGTTTAACGATAAAGTTAATAAAGAGGTATTTATGTTGGTTAATAAAGTTCCCCTCATTAATTTTGTGTCAGTTTATAATAATACGTAATTAGCAGCAGCTATATAAAGCTATGATGGCTTTGAATTATTGGGTGATGATGGGATGTAAATAGTTTTTAATTACGTTCATGACCATGGTAACGTCGAGGAGTCCTTCGAGCAAAGGGCTTCAAAATAATATAGCTATTTACCTTTAAAGTTTCAGTGTATTATCTCCTATAAAATACATAATTTATAACCCTATCAACACCGTTAAATGATTTATTCGAAATACCCCCAAAAAGAAAAAGTCGCCAGATTGAGGAGCAAAAAGACCTATATACAAGCTTAGAAGTGAACAAAGTTGCTACTGATCAATATTAAGTACTTGATGTGAACGACCCCTTTGTCTAAGGAATGGAATCCCTCCACATTAAACATGTATGTATGCAGAGTGGTTTTCGGTATTTATACAGAGGGGGTTGAGGATGGTCAGTTTGCACAAGGCTTTAAGAAAACACAGTCATCGGGTTCCGCATAAAGACTCAGAGATCTGATATACACGAGGCCAAGAAAACAAGTGGATATGGATGTCTACTCTTTACAAATAAATTCCTTTAAGCTTTCTTCAAGCAACACCAAAATCACAAGACCTTTCCCCTATACCGCCAAATATTTGAGAAGGCATAGGCCTATTCCTGTATTCATCACCCCCTTCGCTTTCATCTCCTTCTCTTTTCTTTTATCTACTTACCCCTATATAATGTTATCATCCCTCTTCCCTCCTGTGATCCACGTTTATTTCAGCTAATTTCTTAAATGTTAAATAGTTAGAATTAGGGTTGAATTTGTGATTATTTCTGCTCAATGACGAATTTTCTTCGCCTTCATCTTTCAGCAAAGTGAACCATACTTTCTTCTAAAATGTTTATGATATCACCACGCGTAAACTACTGTCCCCTTTAAATTTCATAAGTATAAGTTTTCTTTTATCAATAATGCTGCACCTGTTACTAGCATTGATATCGGGGAGGTTATAATCGGGATAATACCCTGTTGTTTTTCATTCTACATCATTTCAATGGTTTCACTCCAAAGCTGTCAGGGGGTTCTTTTTTCGTTCCGGTGTCGGGGCATGAGTTTAGAGCTCTATGTTCAAATCGTAAACAACTATTGGATGCATCAATTAGAAACAATACTCAAAGACTTTGTTTTTAATTAAAAGATGGTGGTAATGACTTAGGATTCACATGCTCTAGTTAGCGATTATCAATTTGAGATGACTTTGTCAACTTCATAAACAAGTCGCACTGACTGTGAATATCCTACTAAAATGGAATAAACATAAAACATGTAAACATACTGTAGGCCTACAATAATAATATGCATTAGTAATAGACTGATAATGATATTGGTATATTACACTTCAAATTAGAATGAAGCATTATCTCGAAATATTTTAATCGATGAATGATGTACACTGTATATATCCCCAGCTGAGTGTTGCTTCGACATATTGAAAATACTGTCATAAATCTCGGATAAGGATAGAGGGATACATTCTCATCATTGTAAGAAGAATAATGTTTCACTTTTCTTCATCTTATAGACTGGTGACCAAACTTGGTATAATGTTTTGAAGCACACGAGAGAAAAACAAAAGTATCATAATTTTATTAAAGTTTTGAACAAATCTAAAAGAGGATTACGCCTTTGGAGTTAACTTTAAATAGTGAAGAGGTAAATACTGCCAGTAGCTTAAAGGCCCGGTCACACAGAGGGGACGCATGGGGAACGCACGGCCAGCGCATTGGAAATTTGCAATTTTGGCCAGTGCGTTGTCGTGCGCCCAACTTTTGTCGGAGCTGACACCAAATTCATAGCGTGTTGCTAGCGCGCTGAGCGCATACAGGGCGCATACAGTGCGCATACAGACCGTACCCAGAGCGCACATGATAACAACTTCCACGAATGCACAGCGTGTTGCTAGCGCGCTGGACGAATGGTCCACGCATGCACCGCGTTCTACGACGCACGGCCAGCGCATTGGAAATCGGAAAAGGCCGTGTGCCTAACTTTTGTCATGATTTTGGAAAAGCTAGCGAGCTGACACAAAATGCACAGCGTGTAGCTAGCGCGCTGTGCGTATACAGGGCGTGTGCTCCGCGTATGTCTGGCGCTGGTCTAGCGCGCTCAACGCACGTCTGGCGTGCCTTTGGCGTGTACATTCATGCGTCGAGCTCCGCGCACACTTTTGAGCATGCTCAAAAAATCCCGACGCACACAGCGAATGACGACGAATGCATAGCGCTGGTCCAGCGTTGGTCCAGCGCGCTCGACGAACGAGTAACGAGTGATGACGCACGCCTAGCGAACGACAACGCACTGACCAAAATTGCAAATTTCCCATGCGCTGGCCGTGCGTTCCCCATGCGTCCCCTCTGTGTGACCGGGCCTTTACAGCGAAAAAGTGCAAAATGTTACATCATCTCGAGGGTCAGTATACAGACAAAGAATGGAGATTCGCGAACAAAATAATCAGGAATGTCATGAGAATTAGCATATAGTAAGATTTCCTCTTCAGAAATACAGAGGATCTTCTTTAGAAGTCAATCCTATTTACATTACTTTGGTGGGGTCTCACAATGCGTTGGTTCTGTTTTTGTTCTTCCCCCAGTTAAACATTTTGCAGGTGCAGTGATAACTGTTGCCTGGAGACATTTATATCTCGGTAGTATTTGTTACACGAATACGTCATAATTGATTTACATGTACTCCAAATTATAAGTCATCAGATAACAAGCAAAATATTTACTTTGAGTCATAATAGATTGTTCAACTTTTCCACCATTGATTGATAGCATAAATTCAATTACACTGTAGCCTGATCAAAATAGTAAAACATAATTACAACATTAATTTAAGATGCCATTGATTAGTGATTTCGTTACAAACTAAAGAAAAACAACAATCCAAAAGTCCTTTGGCGAGATATTAATCTACATATGCCGCTCTCCACCCACCGGTATAATGGGTACCTTGTAGGAATTCATTCCTTAAATGCTTTGAGCGACTTATGGCAGCTGGGCTTAAGCCATGGCAGTTATACTACTTTGTAGGCGCCTTGAGCATCCCCGGGGATTGATGTATGTAAATACTGTAGCTGTTATTATTATTAATATAAGAAGAAGAAGAAGAAGACAAAAAAGGGAACAAAAACACTGTCTAAATTCTATATAAAAAGGGATGTTTATCAAACCTAACCGAATCAAAATGTACCAAACTAACTCATACAACGTAATGTTTTGCAACAGATTATAAACTATTTCCTAAACCGTTTGAAGGTCTCCCTTTACGTAATCTATTTCTGTGTGCATATACCTACAAGGAAGAAAACGGCAGGACAATTTATACGTCTTCAAAGGAAAGCACTTTAGAAACTGAATTCGTATGCAGAAGATTTGTCAAACTCCCATTGTGTGCATTTGTGAGGTGGACAATGGCGATCGAGGCAATAAAAGGCTTTTATAGTAAAACCCCTAGGAATGAGTATTTGATCGGCGAGGCTGATTAAAAATCTCGACAATGGAATTTACGTTCTCCTGTGATTTTTTAACGAGTAACTGCCAGAAACGAGTGGAATAGGGCCAAAACATTGTGAGATGTTTCAAACTCCAACTAATGTAATGTTTGGAAAGTTATAAATCGTAATCAATGAAGCGATCCTTGAAATCATCGGGAAACAAAATTTGACCTGAAATTAGGGAAAGCAAAAAGTATTACCGGTACTCATTTTATTCTGTCATGTTTGGTATGCAGGTCATTGCGTCAAATTGAATTACCTAAATCAATATGTAACATCAACGTTTCAGAGAAGTAATTCAAATAGACCTTGTAAATTTGAATTTAATGTATAGATTGAACCGACTTATATGATCGACATTCTAATAATGATCACGTATCATTCTATTAAAATTGATAACCATTCTACAATTTTGCCCTGGAATATGACATTGTTGATTAATTGAATATGTGGCGGATGGTCTATTCCTGTACTGTCCATGAAACGTGTAAAGGAATTCCATCTAAATTTACAAAGGTATCATATCTGGAGAACAATGCGACTGAGCAAAGAAGAGAAAGCAACATATTTCAACGCCTCCGACAAACAATCGTTCTTACTTCATAGTTTGTAGGTTCAATTGTTGGTAAGTTTGCAACTACCAAGAAAAATACGACAGGAAATCTCACCCTTGGTTCACAAAAAGGACTGTTTTCTTAACCTTCTTTCTATAACGTTCAACTATTTCGATGCTTGGAATCCAGTCATGTGACAACAAATATTTCTGGAAAACCCTTTCGTAACCGGGAGGTCCCAGGTTAGAAACCAAGTCAATGCGCTCGTGCCCTCATCATTTACCAAGTCCCTCGGAGAGGACTTAAAGCCGTCGGTCCCCTGGTTGTTTACTTACAAGGAGTATAATGCTTTCTTGGCAGTCAGGTACAATTCTCTTCATGCAGAGGAGTGGAAATCTATCTATTATGTTATGGGTCAATCAGAGATCACAATCTTGGAGTTGAATCCATTCTAGTTTTATATTGAAATTCACTCCAAAGTCGTGGTTGAATTATAATCTTGAGCATGGATTCCACTCTAAATGAAGAGACACGTCTTAGCCGGAAAGAGGGCTGCCCCGGTTTCATGACATAACGCTCGCAAGCACCAAATTAATCGAAATCAGGCATAATAGATTCTGCAATCAATATTATATCGGATTTCAACAAAGTAAGGCATTGGTCAGTATGAGGAAAATTTAACTTAAAATGGAAAAAGGTCGCATGTGAGAGCTGAAAATATTTGTTTATTGGGAAAAAATCGTAGATTCTTTTATTGTCCTCTTCGAACTTGTAACTATTCGGCATAATAAGAAATCCCGGGTAAGCCTGTAATTTATTGTCCAATGTTTGTCGTTCGTAAACCGCAAACGTGGCAAACGCAATTATGTGGTTTTGCTGACAATTATCATTATGATTTGGTGGCCAGCCCCAGGGCAATGCAAATATAATATATATAATATATTGCCTCCACCCCTGAACATGCCCTTGGCGCGAAAAATAAAATCAACGTGTGTACATTTTTGTAGTATAGTATATAGTAGTAGTAGTATAGTAGTAGTATAGTTGTAGTTTTTGTTGTTGAGGTATATAATAGTATATAGTAGTAGTAGTACAGTAGTAGTAGTAGTACAGTAGTAGTAGAAGTAGAAGAAGAATAAGAAGTAGTAGCAGTAGTAGTAATAGATATAGTGATATCAATTCTGTATAGTGATCAGTGCTGTAACATGTAGTGTTGTAGTCGTGTAAAATTAGACTACGACCTTTTCATCTCCATTCTTACTTATCCAAGAGACCTTGTTTGGAAAGAAAACACATACATTATGAGCATTAATACGAGGTGAAAGAGACTGAAGACAAATCAAAGATATAGACAAAGCAAGACACGAACAATAGAAAGAGCATTCCACAATCGTCACCATGGAAACCTTACCTTCACTCAATCAGGTGCTCCCGGTGATCGTCAAAATAGACCAAAGGTCACCTCAACTCTGAGACGCTAGCATCAAGACGAAAAATGACCTCCGATCGAGATCTGCCGTCTTCTCATTAATCCCGCCGAAAAGAAATCAAAATCTGTATTCCAAAAACGCTGTGAAACATCCAGTGACTTTGCATTCGTGGTTCCTCTTCATAAGCATTCCTTAAAGATGTTGGTAAATCACGTTTAACATCAATTCCCGACCAGATACTTAGTGATATGTCGTATCTATGATAACGTTCCTCGTTGCATTCGGCTCACGGTGAGCCAAGTTCCAAGATGAATAACCCGCGAGCATGTGATCGTAGAGTGAGGATGTTTTCCGACTACCCGGTATGCTGACCTCAAGTATATAAATCCAGGCATGCACAGGCGGACAGGGGACGCTGCAGCGAGGGGACTCCAAACTCGCAGGGGGTTCTTTATTCCTTTTCAAAAATAGTATTCCAACCGCTTGTCGTTTAAATTATGCCTTCTGTAGGAGAGCGAAGCAGCAAGCATCTTCAACCTCTTTTTAGTTTGCTGATGTTAATCGAGCGAAGTCTCCTCTCTGATATACTTCACCCATTGGGTCCTCATGCCTCTTCGCAAACAAAACCTCGGCTGAGGCTCGCAGTAGGCTATTCACGATAAATACCAAGAGCAAATCACCGTCTTTGAAAGACCGTAGGCCCTCAACAATAGCCAGGCCAGCAATAACAATAAAAAAGGCGTCAGAAGAAATAAAAGAAAGGAAACGAAATCCTACCCGGCCCCTGCGCTTGATATGTGCAGTAAGCTTGGGTATTGTTACCTCATTTTCAAACAATTCTTTTTATACTTACCTGTGCGTGCAGTCGAAGGACGCGATTTTGTTTGAATATCATTCCTTCCAGCTCTCTTTCGGGGGTTGCTATTTTATTAACGCACATTGATCTTGAAATATTTCAATATTAATCTGTGTGGTTTATTATTGAATTGAATTGAATTGAATTGAATTACTCTGTGGTTGATAACTGTAAATCTTTGCTAAAGTGATTGAAAACAAGCCGTGCACAATATAAGCGCATAATGCAATATTTGAAAAGGATATTCTATCGAAATACCGGTAGGCCTATAATTCTTTCAAAAGGGCCAATACATGTATTTAGAGACTCTAACCAAATTTCACCGCAAAAATGAAACACGTGTGCAACTTGGAAATTTAGTGAAATCTTACGGAGCATAATATTTTTGATCAACGATCGGGGAAACTGAATTATTGAAGATAATATTGCTCACAGTTATGAAGGGGAATTAAATAGATTTTTCTCTTTTGGTTATATCGCAAAAAACACGTACCGCTTTCTTATACGTCATCCTCGATACTTCCATTTATGTAATGAGGAATAAAAATACCCATTATAGAGCATAGATAGACCTACTCTACCAACACAACTGTACATTCTTATTCGTTTAGTAACAAACTATGTGGCAGCGTCTGAAAAAAACACACTTGGTTCTTGATTAAGGAAATTTGAATTACATGAACTTATAAGACCTTTTTGATTCTTAAAGTTATATATTTTTTGGTGCAATTAAGAATCCACATGCTTAGGGCACGAATCTTCATCTGTATTTTCTCTTTTGACTGACAGTTTGTCTCTTACTCTTCCTCTTTCAATAATTCGCTTTGCCCCTTCCATTATCTATTTTAGATAATGGAGCGTTGTTTCTTTTCATTGAAATAGGGTGCCCCTTGCAATTTATGATCTAAATACCCTGCAGATTATGTGGTTCCACCACTTTGTGGCAACTTGTCTCATTTCCCAAATCGATTTTTAATAGGTCTTGAATCAACCACAATAGTTTGACTAGATAAAGGGAAGCCAGATAGACCATTGGCTTATGGGGCGGGTCGGAGCTTTGGAGTTGGACCAGGTCCTAATCGATATTTCATTAATACTTTTTCATCCTCTAACAGTCAGGCTTTGATTACGCCCCGGGATTACGCCAGGGGTCTGGTAAATAATGCTCATTGTCCTTTTTTCTTTTTCTCCGGGCGACAATTTGTAGACATCTTTGGTGCACCTTAATATGTTAAAGAGCTAGGATATTTTGAATAATTAAGCTATACTCTCCTCTTTGACTCGGTGAAATGACTTCACTGTCTAGGGCGTCGCTAGAACATTACCCTTTTCTTTGTGTCGTCTCTTCTCTGCTTTTATTTTGTAATCAGTCTGTTCCTTTATGTCAGACTTTTCTCTCCCAACCGCCTCTCAATCTTTGCCTTATCTCTTACCCTCTCAGTTACCCACTTTTCCTCCGATCGTCATACCCTCTTCCATCTTTCTGTCTTCCATCCGCTCTCTCTCCTCTCCCTCCCTCCTTTAAACTCATTTACATGTTATCCCTTAGTTTCTCTCTTTCTCACTCTCCTTTAAACTCATTTACATGTAATCCCTCACTTTCTCAGTTACCGTTCTAATAAATAAGATTGTTACACATTTTTTCTGATTTCAACTCACTACTCACTACCAACCCAATAGAACAATTATCAATCACATGATCAGTGCAGTCGGCCGATATTTTTTTCCACAAAATCTGATTGATTATGATTATGCGCGGTAGATTAATTCCTATATGACAATATTGACAAAATAATCTTGCTTGTGCTTTCCAACGTGTTTCCATTTAATTATTGGAAATAGATTCATGAATAATTCAAGCAAAACAAAAAACACATTGATATTATTTTTGAAAGTCTTATTGCTTGTGAAAATAGGAGGCCAAACTTGCTATAAAAATCTTTCAAATAACAAAACATCACACATAATATCTGATTTATTGATTTTTTTCATCATTTAATGTTAGTACAATATCACTCTGATTTATCAACTCTACAGTAATATATTTCACACCCCACAAAATGTATATATCACTTCATTGTGAAGAAAAAACACAAATTTGGCAATTTATGAATTTCTTTTTTTTTAAGAACATAAAAAATGGAACTTACTGTAAGAGTTTGCATGACTATCAAATAATGTTACTGTTTTTCTTTTTTAATTAGAAGACATTATTCATAACCGTATGGAAGAGGTCAGTATAATTAGTGTTTTAATCTATTGTTTCTAAAGATATTAAAATACATGACTAAAATGTGTGGAACAGAAATCTACAAATTTTAGATTGATCCACTAGATCAGAGTTAGAAATATTATTAATATAAATCAGATTAAACATCCCCAGTATCTCATAATGTATCGTCAGTGCATAAATGAATAACGATTACATAACTTTCATGAACACGTATCCAGTATTTGCCTCAATTAGTTTTTAGTTTTGTATGAATGTCTATTAATTGCCCATGCTCAGACACATCACATAATTCCTCTGGCTCTCAACAGAGAGATTAGATTATATTACATTGTTATGTTATTTATGTTATATGTAGTTATTTGTCTATGATATGTTAATGTACTGTTATATTTTATACAAATGTGAGTCGTAAGACGATTTTTATGCCTTAATTTTTTTTGGGGCATGACAATAAAGAATTCAATTCAATATCTTCAACTTTCAGAAGTCAAGAGGATACTGCTGTATAGATGTGTCTCTGTAGGATTGTACAGTTAACAACCAAATTATTCATACCCTTTGTAAATTTTATGTTTTTGCATTTTTCGTAACTCAAGAATGAAAGTTGGGCGGGTTAAAATATAGTAGTAGTAGTAGTAATGGAAGTAGTAGTGGTGGTTATTTTACCTGAATGTTAAGAAAGCAAAAATGCTTGTTAGTAAGCAACCAGAGGACCGACGACTTAAGGTCCACTCCGAGAGACCTGGTAATGAGAATTAATGCCTTACTAAAGGGCACTAGCGCATCGCCTTGGTTTACAACACGGGTCGCCGCTCTACCAACTGAGCTATTGCGCCTTTGTTGAATACTTTTAGATGTACGCTTGGATATGTCGCATTATCAAGAAACATAAATTGGGAAACTTAAAATACTTAAAATATTGCAAAGCTTGGTATATGCATGTCAATGCAGGCTCAAACTCTGTACCATGTAACCCTTTTGAGAATCCACTGATTTTCATTCATACATATTTTGAAAGTGGCTCAAATTGTGTATATGCATCAATATTCTCTGGATTGGATTGAGAAAGAAATATTGCTCGATCAAACTATTTTTTCTTCTTCTGTAATAGCACACTTTCTTATTATGAATACAATTCATATAAATTTTGATTTCTTCTTCTTATATAACAATCAATGTTAATAGACGTCTTTAAGAGGGACTTGATTGAAGTCATAAAATTTGACTTAAATGATGTAATTCTCCTGATTCTAATACAAAATGGTTGATTTAGTCTGGAAATGGAATGTATAAGCCATCATTTTTCTTCATTCAGAGCTGAATACACAATTCCTATCTTCCCTTTCAAATCTCAATGGATCGTTAAACCAAGCAACATATCAATTCATCTTACATCAATACATATTCACAACCCAAATTTCTTCTTTCAAATACATGATGAATGGTCACACCTGATCAGCTCAATTCATCTAATATCTAGTACCTCAATCACAGGTCATAAGAAAATCCTTCACTAAAATGTGAATTATTGTGGACAAATTCCTCAATTCATCTTGGGTTTTACTCCTCCAATTCGGATCCTCCTCTTGCCGTACTTCTTCTTTCTCAGACGCCACATGTGAGACAGGAGTGTTGGAGCACCTGCAGAAAAGAAGATCAATAATAATATGAAAAGAAAATTAACAATGATACTAAACTGGTAGTCACATCAGTAATGTCAATGCCCTTTCTGCAGGCCCTGTACTTATTATATCCCCAGCGTTGCCAGGTATCTGTTTGATACATCTGGGTGGAGAGAGAGAGAGAGAGAGAGAGAGAGATGTTGGCAAGATACCTTGTTCGAGGATGTAAGCACTGAACTTGTTTTCCATACTTACTTGAGATGATGATGATTATATGCAGGTACATGTAGTAGACAAAACTGAAAGCGATATTGAGTCGGTTTGGTAGGTGAATACTGAACATGTCCGTTTCTTTGTAAAATGGTATTGCAAGGCAGACCACCATTACTGCAAAGAAGAAGAAGAACAAGATCAACATATATTAATAAACAATACAGCTTGTTGGTAAACGTCAACTATGTTAATACGTGTTATTACATCATTGTTTGTACTTTGCCTAATAAAGATATTCCACGCAATAGAGAGTGGGTATCGGAAATCCAAAATGTGGCGAGTAGACTGGAAGTCAGTGCAGATTAGTTAAGATATATTTCATGATTATGAATGAGGTAGTAAAATTATTTTAGTATGCAAAAGATGAAGCTGTTTCACACTGACTTACCATTTTTGGAAAATTTCTAATAATCTCGTTATTGATTTGGGCATAAAAATACTTCATAACTGTCCAATCACCTTGCCCAATAGGAGAACATATTTTATAAGTTTTTTGAGCAATTTCTAGGTGTCATGGTCTTGTGGATGTGTCACTGGACTGTGGATTATAGGGTTTGTGCTTCAAGTCCTGCCACGGCACTATAGTCCTTTGGCAAGTCATTAATCTATATTTGTCACTCTCCACCAAGGTGCAGTAAATGGGTACCTGGAAGGAACTTATTCCTTGTGAGCTTTGAGTGTTCTAAGGTAGTTTGGCTAAAGCCAGGGTAATGACACTACTTTGTAGACCCCCTGAGCAACCTCTGGGATGGATATGTGTGCAATATAAATGTAATTATTTTTATTGTAATTACAATCATTCTAACACAGTTTAAGTAATCTTGACAAAGTATTGTAATGACAAGGTGATTCTACTCAATTTAATTAGACCCTCCTGCACTTCACAACACACAAAAAGCAGCAACAGTATTACAGCCCATCTGCACTAGTTTGGCCAAGAGCGATTAGATCTCCCTGCATGGTCACTGACAGGTGGTTATCTCATCAAATCATCTCTCAATTAACATAAGAAAAAGGGGACCATGGGGGACCAATGGTCACCGATTAGGCATTGTTTGCTATATAGAGGGCTCAAGTAGCTAAAAGTAGTGCAGTGGGGCTTTCAAAGTTACTGGTAAGTGTCACCTGCGACTATGTCTGTGTTGTGATTTTAATGAACCTCCCTTCACCACCTCATTCTACTCATGCGCATATTTAACAAACTCATGAATATGTATGAGGTTCGTAACGGTAATACTTACTCTCTGATAGAAAGCCCAGAGGATACAGGGGGATCCACACAGTGTACCTTAGCCATGTGACCACTTCACTTTCATAGTCTATACAGGACAGCATGTAAAATGGATACCTGCAGGGTGGAGTAGAGAGAGGATGATGAAAAAAATACATAATTTGTGTATGAAATGTTACTTTTTATATTCTTTCCACTGTACTCTACAACCCTCTTAATGGCAAAAAATCCTTTAAAAAATTCTTAAACCACAAAGATATTTATGGTTTCTTTGAAGGCCACTACCTTAGCACCATTTTCTCTCATCTGCACAATGTTACCAAGTCCCCTCAGTTAGGGTGGGTTGAAGACTTATGGATATGTGTTATGTGTTAGAATGCATTAATCACAACACAGTCTTCTTTGATGGAAGCAATACAGCTATGGTCTTGGAAACAGTTTTACTTGAATTCACTGCACAGTGATTTCAACCCTAGTACCTAATAACGAACATAGGACTTATGATATAGCTCCCTACAAGTCGACTACATCCTAAAATACTATGTAAAAATACAAATTTCAGCCAATGGCTGTGAAACAATGTTTAATAAAATGATTGTTGAATTTGAATTTTCACTAGGCTTGGTTTCTTAAAACCGATATCAAAGAAAGGGTTAATTAGTCCATCAGTCATAGAACTGTCCCGAATGTATTGGAAAAGCTCATATAGCACATAAGAATTGGTGTATACTGTGAGGTTTTTTAATTGTCGAGACGATAGAAATTGGCCCAGTCGTGCTGAAAGTCCCATGCATTGTACACAGAAATGCATTTATGGGACTACACAAATATGTGGTCCACACATATCAGCTATTTCTTATCATATTTTGAATATTAGGACATCTGAAGAGCAATCATTTTCAAGAGACATTTTATAAACCTGCTTTAGTGACCACCTGTATAGAAAGACCACATTTTTTGTATCCATTGAATATGGTTTCTCATTGAAACATGTATTTAGGGAACCTGTACATAAAGACCAACTACATATAAGTCTTCCTTGGGTGGTCTTTATAGACAGGCTTCACTGTATAATGTTCTTTCACACTACTGCAATAAATATGAAAAAGCTCAACGATTATTTCCACATTTTCCAGGATTAGAATGCTGAATGAGGATAAACGGCTCACCTTACGACTTCCACAGCACTCCATACCATGAAGAGATACAACGTCATGCCTTCTTCCTTGAGCTCAGGATTGTTCATTATCACAACAAACAGAACAAAATTCCTTCCAAAAACCTGAAAAGAAACAAGTCTTCTTCTTACTATATATACATTTCAATATATACAATAGAAGCAGCTAAGGCAATGCAAGGCAAAATGATGATTCACGTTTTACCGATGAAAAGGTAAATAAAGAAATTCATATATCTGGAATACTTTTTTAATCCCAGAGGGCAATATATCTGTAGCTATCATTATCAAAACAATTAAGTCTTAGCATATCTGATGTACAATCAGTTTTTTTTTCTAACCAAAAGTATTTATAATCAAAAGGATTCAGGGTCGATTGAATTTTCTGGTGGTGTCACTTCATTCATGTTGACTGTTTGTACGCAAGAAAAAAGAGGTGATTTTCTAGGATGTTTGTACATTGTGAAAAGAGCGTTGTTATTTTTAAAAGAGCACAAAATTCACAATAAGGGGTCATGATTTAATAGAAGAACCTCAATTAAAATAGGGCACATTTTGAGAAAAAAGGGTACTTTTTGTGAATTTGTACACGATAAGCCAAATAGGGTATATTTATAGCCCATTTTTAAGGGGTCATATTTTATGGCACATGGGATTGAAAATTCGTACTTACAGAGGTCAATTTAAACTCCGCTTATGATCATGCCTTACCCCTATGAATATGAGATGACACTACTGGGCTGGATTTACAATTAAACCATTACCTCCTGGAACCGAGTGGTTTATTTATTAACCCTTTGGGAATGAGATCAATTCAGTAGTCAAATGGTTAAAATGGATTTACAATCAAGAAGACAATCTTACCTGCATGAATACCGTCATAGTACTAGACTTGACTAGCCCCGTCATAGCATGTATAACCTCCAGACAAGCAAACACTTGAGCGATCCCCAGCGGTATGATCGCCCAATCATAGGCAGCCGGTAGGTCCTCTGTAATTATATGGATCACATGATTGATTTCATTGTGAATTGAATGGTCATCTTGGGTTCTGACCATGATGGAACATAAAATTTAACACCAAACTTACAGTGACCATTCCATAGTACAAATAATGATAAAGAAATTATTTTGATTGGAAATGTACAAAAACTTATTAATAACAAATAAAGCTAGAAATATTGCTCAATTCCTGTTGTATAAGTATGACCACATATAAAATATATAGATTTAGCAAATGATATTCCCAACAACATTTTTTGAACTTTTATTCATTTTTTTAGAAGCATGCCCTCCCTCTGCAGGATTGGAGAGGGCTATGTCACACAACATACCACATACTGTACATGTAATAAAACTTCTATCCTCTTTTAAAAATTCTGGACATTGGTAGTTGACAAAATCACAATTTTTGTAGATGGAGGTAAACTTAACTATTCAGTTTAAATCAAAGCTGACATGCCTCTCAAAACTGGATTCATTTTTTCTTAAAATCTGGTACAGTTGAACCTGTCTACAGCGACTGCCCAAGGGAAACACAAAAGTGTTTTTTGTAGACAGGAGGTCTTTGTATACAGGTTCCTTTAGTACATGTTTAAATGAGAAACCATTTCAAGGGAAACAAAAAATGTGGCCTTTGTAGATACATGTAGGTGGTCACTAAAGCAGGTTTTACTATATTTACCTTTTCCATGGAGGATGAATTTTCCAAGGCAGTAGACAAAGACCATGGTAAAGATGATCCATTGTATCAGGTTATACATGAAGAGATACACGGTCTTTATATCATGGTAGGCTGCAAACGAAAAGAATCAAAAAATAAATCATGCAATGTTCAAAGAAAGAAACTATTATTCAAGGGAGATTTACATGAAAGATGAATCTAGGTATTGTGATAATAATAGCTTGTTGATGAGCAATTCTCAGAATGTTGTTCTTGCACGTAAAAATGTTGAACAGGGCCCCGTTTCACAAAACTTCTTATCAATAAGAACTGTCGCTTTTCTGTATCAAATTGGCTCACAGCCAATCAAACGCAATGATTTCAGTAGCTTATAGCATTTACTGTTACCCGCTTTTTATATCAAGTCTTGTGAAACAGGAAACAGATGCACATAATTTAATACTGGTATGTAATGTGCGTCATATTTGAGACTTACAGAT